>SJYQ01093550.1:279774-292664 GCA_006410935.1 Redunca redunca | reverse complement strand
TGGTCATGTATGGATGTGAGAGTTGGACTGTGAAGAAGGCTGAGCACCGAAGAATTGATGCTTTTGAACTGCGTTGTTGCAGAAGACTCTTGAGAGTCCCTTGGACTGCAAGGAGATCCAACCAGTCCATTCTGAAGGAGATCAGTCCTGGGATTATTTTGGAAGGAATGATGCTAAAGCTGAACTCCAGTCTTTGGCCACCTCATGCGAAGAGTTGACTCATTGGAAAAGACTTTGATGCTGGGAGGGATTGGGGGCAGGAGGAGAAGGGGATGACAGAGGATGAGATGTCTGGATGGCATCACTGACTCGATGGACGTGAGTTTGTTTGAGTGAACTCCGGGAGTTGGTGATGGACAGGGAGGCCTGGTGTGCTGCAATCCATGGGGTCGCAAAGAGTCAGACACGACTGAGTGACTGAACTGAACTGAACTGAATCCTAGGTACAACAGAAGTATTATACTTATTGATGGTTCTAAAGACATGTCTATATTACCAGATATTAATTTCATACTGAATATTTCCCATTCACATGAGCCTGAAATTTATTTAGCTTAATCTGGAATTGTTTCATTTGTAAGCACTTACTTTTCCTTCAGCAAGTTAAATAGAACTAATTTACAAATTAATCTCAACAGTATTATCCAGAGACAAAGACACATACCAAGACATACATATCCAGACAGACACAACATGAGATCTAGCCTCATTTTCTAAACTTAGTCATTAATCACATATTACAATATAAAATTCACTAGTTTATAAAGAAAATTTGGAATAAATAAAAAATTTAAAGGCATCTTCCTGTTTTTCCATCCATCTTTAGGAGTTAGAACAAAGAAAGCAATAGCAACCCACCCCAGTACTCTCACCTGGAAAATCCCATGGATGGAGGAGCCTGGTAGGCTGCAGTCCATGGGGTGGTGAAGAGTCAGACACGACTGAGGAACTTCACTTTCATGCATTGGAGAAGGAAATGGCAACCCACTCCAGTGTTCTTGACTGGAGAATCCCAGGGACAGGGGAGCCTGGTGGGCTCTCATCTATGGGGTCGCACAGAGTCAGACACGACTGAAGTGACTTAACATCATCAGTAGCAGGAGTTAGAGATGGTCTAGATAAGTGTTCCTGAGAGCCCTGGTTTCAAGGCCCAGGGAGAGAAAATGAAGTTCTACTTAATTTTCTGACCTCAGCATCAGAATTCCAAATAGTTGTTTGATCAAGTTTGCTTTTAGTAACTGTATATGCAAAAAGAACCAGTTTTGGAACTGATTTTTAAGACTTTTACCTAAACCAACTTTCTCTGAGGTCTAAACAAAATGGTGACCACACAAAGCGAAATGGTCATCACAAATCACAGAGTATAGACACATGCATAGACCCAGACGCCCCAATCAGACACTCCCTTAAATAAGATACAGTCTCTCAGAAAGCCACCTACCGTGACACAGGAGTTCAGATCCAAGTACTAACAGAATAAATGAAAATATCTCAGGTCTTCAAAGATTTCAAAGGGAAGAAAAGAGACCAGGTTGAAAGAAGAGGGGTAAGGAGGCGGGGGAGAGGGGGGGGAAAAGGTGGCCTTATGGACTTCTCTGGCCGTCTGCAGATATCCAGGCATTACGGGACTCTACCCTGGGCCTCCAAGGAAGGGAGGACTGAAACTTGGCCCTACCAGAAATAGACCAGACCAGCACAGAAGCGAGTCCAAATTAGAAACCAGACCAAAACCGAACCAGAATTCGAATTCTTGGCCAAGCCGAGGTGATATTCCTCCGACTTTCAGCTCAGGCTGAGGCCCTTCTACTAGACTCTTGTCTAGTAGAGACTAGAAGAGACTGGGAGACTAGAAGAAAAGTGTAGGATAGGAAGGGTTAAGAAGGGAAAAGAGAGAGGGAAGGTGAGAGGAGTCCATAAAGTCTCTTGTTCCTTACCCAGTCAGGGCACTCTGGCCAGCTATCTGTATTGGGAGGAGACCAGGGACTAAAGGGTCCCAGTTGTGGCCACTGGATCTGTTCCATCAGTGGGCAAACTGGTCCCTGAGTACCCGGAGTAGTCACGATGTCAGTCACAGTGAAGAAGAATCCCACTGGAGTTGCCATTTGTTGCAGGAAGGGGAACCCCTTCCAGAGCCCAAGAGTGGGCTCTTGTCTAACACTTGGAAATGAATTGTCCAAGGAGACACATGTGCTGACAAAGCAAGAGACTTTATTGGGAAGAAGCGCCTGGGTGGAGAACAGTATGGTAGGGAACCCAGGAGAACTGCTCTGCCACATGCTCACAGTCTCGGGTTTTATGGTAATGGGATTAGTTTCTGGGTTGTCTTTGGCCAATCATTCTGACTCGGAGTCCTTCCTGGTGGCACACGCATTGGCTCAGCCAAGATGGATGCCAGAGAGAAGGATTCCAGGAGGTGGTCAGAAACATGGTGTCTCCTTTTGACCTTTTCCGAACTCTTCTGATTGATGGTGGCTTATTAGTTCCGTGTTTCTTACTAGGACTTCTGTCATGAAACAACTCATGCAAATGTTACTATGGTGCCTGGCCAGGGTGGGTGGCTTCAGTCAGTGTGCTTCTCCTAACAGCTGCAGCAAGAGGGGGCTACTCTCTAATTGCAGTGTATGGGCTTCTCATTGTGGTGGCTTTTCTTGCTGCTGAGCATGGGTGCTAGGCTCACAGGCTTCAATAGTTGCAGTACATGGGCTCAGCGGTTGCAGCTCACGGGCACTAGAGCACATGCTCAACAGTTGTGGCACACGGGCTTCCCTGGTCCATGGCATGTGGGATCTCCCTGGATCAGGGATCAAACCTGTGCCTCCTGCATTGGCAGGCAGATTCTTCACCACTGAGCCATCAGGGAAGCCCTGTTTCTGTATTCTTTTTTTTTCCTTAAGATCATTAATTACTGAGAACAGTTCAAGGTCAAGCAGTGTGACCAGGCTTAGATCACAAAATAATTTCAGCCCAAAATGGCTTCTCTTATGTCAAGAAAGCCATGTCTGATCCTCTTTCTCCAGGCACGCTCAACTGTATTTGGTTGCAGGAACAGGACTCCAGAAAGTACTATTACCATAGAATATAATGTCAGCAGCGCCTCTGGAGTTGAACACTGTGTCCCTACAGGGATGCCAGGGAAGGAAGTAATGATTGAGCTGAGGTGTGAAGGAAGAATTGGGCTTCCCTGGTGACTCAGTGATAAAGAATCTGCCTGCAGTGCAGGAGCTGTGGGAATCTTGATCCCTGGGTCAGGAAGATCCCCTGGAGGATGGCATGGCATCCCACTCCAGTATTCTTGCCTGGAGAATCCCATGGACAGAGAAGCCTGGCAGGTTGCAGTCCATGGGGTTGCACAGAGTTTGGACACAACTGAAGCCACTCAGCATGAACACACATAAAGGAAGAATTAGGAATTAACTAGTTAAAGGAGCTTAAGATGAGAGAAGGAATGTAGGCTGAAGGAAGAGCATATACAAATGTCCCAGGGCTGGAGGAAATGCATTCTGCCTGAGGTCAGCGTGGCTGGAGCTCTTAGAATAAAGGGGAGTAGGGGGTATTTTTGGACAGAAGACCAGAAAGGAAGACAGCATTTGCTTTACACAAACTCCTTGATCTCAGGAAGCATTTTGATCTTTATCTTAAGAGTCCTGAGAAGCCCTTGGAACTGTACATAGCAAAAGGCTGACCAGAGCAGATTTGTATTTTGAAAAGACACCCTGGCTGCCTTGTGGAGAACGGTTGAAACAGCAAGTAAGAAGTGCTGCCACATTATGATTTGGTAGCACTTAGCAACTCTTGCCTGGAGAATCCCAGGGACAGGGGAGCCTGGTGGGCTGCTGTCTCTGGGGTTGCACAGAGTCGAACACGACTGAAGCGACTTAGCAGCAGCAGCAACGTTTCATTAGTTTCCTAAAGACTTAGGGTTTCATACACTCTGATTGAAAACTCTAGTTCTTTCTTTCACGCCTTAGTAGTTTCCTGATAATAGGTGCCAGTACTGTGTACTTTCATGTCCTGAAACAACTTGTACTTTGTAGAAGAAGAAAAACAAAAACATTTCATATTTTTTTGGGGGGGTGTGTGATTATGTTGCTGTGGTTTTGCTTTGTATGAGAAAACTACACGTTGTCATTCTTCAGTGTTTTCTAACCATCAACACAGTAAATGAGATTGTTGTTACAAATGCTCTCCTTTATGACATATAGGAATCCCTACTTGACCTGCAGTCCTCATTTAATTTTGGGTGATTGTGTCATTATAATTTTCTATCTAAAAGGAAAGATAGAGAATAGATAAGAGTGTGGGAAATTCCCACACTCTTGGGAATGGATAAATAATTTTTAAGGCAAATGCCTGAATGCAGGATTGTCCTGGTTATGACCAAGCTCCCTCCCCACTTAAGTGAAATTTAGCCATCAGACCAGTGTCTAAATCCACTTAACAGAACCCCAGGCCAGAAGAGCTAGATAATCTAATTTTTTGATTCCCTGTTTGCAGCGTCAAGCAGATCTGTAACTGATGGAATGGATTGAATAGAACATATAACCCAAATCAGCCCATATCCTGTTCCCATGGGCTTGTCCTCTGCTCTGCTTTGCCACCCACATACCTCCTTCCTGTATTAGGCAGGATTCTTGGGAGAATCAGAAATGATAGTGTGTGTTTGTGTGTGTGTGTAGGAATTAATTATGAGGAACTGACTCACATAAACACGAAGGTTGAGAAGTCTCACAATCTATGCAAGCTGAAGACCGGAAAGCAAGTGACCTGATTCATTCCGCATCCAAAGGCCTGAGAACCAGGGGAGAAATAGTGTAAATCTCAGTCTGAGAACAGGAGAAGGTGAGATGAGAAGTCCCGGCTCATCTCTGAGGCAGGAAAAACAAGAAGTGACTTCCTCCTTTGTCCATCTTTTGTTTTGCTCAAGCCCTCAATGGTTGGATGGTGTTCACCCACATTGGGGGTGGCAATCTACTTTACTGAATCTACCAATTCAAATGCTAATCCCATCCAAAAGACTGCACAGGCAGACCCAGAAATAATGTTTAATCTGGGAACCCTGTAGTCAGTCAGTGGACATACAAAATTAACCATTACTTCACTCATTCCTCTCACAATATGTTTCGGTTTTCTTTCTTTCTTTTTAATTGAAGTATAGTTGATTTACAATTTTATGTTAGTTTCAGGTGTAGAGCAAAGTGATTCTGTTTTTATATTCTTTCTCATTATAGCTTCTTACAAGATACTGAATATAAATCCCTGTGGTATACAGTAAATCCTTGTTGTTTATCTATGTTGTACATAGTGTATATCTGTTAGTGTGTATCTGTCAATCCCATACTCCCAATTTATCCCTCTACCCTGCCCTCCCATTTGGTAATTGTAAGTTTGTTTTCCATATATGAGTCGGTTTATGCTTTATAAATTAGGTCATTTGTACTATTTTTTAGATTCCATGCTGCTGCTACTAGCAGTCACTTCAGTTGTATCTGACTCTGTGGGACCCCATAGATGGCAGCCCATGAGGCTCCCCCATCCCTGGGATTCTCCAGGCAAGAACACTGGAGTGGGTTGACATTTCCTTCTCCAGTGCATGAAAGTGAAAAGTGAAAGTGAAGTCGCTCAGTCGTCTCCGTCTCTTAGCGACCCCATGGACTGCAGCCTACCAGGCTCCTCTGTCCATGGGATTTTCCAGGCAAGAGTACTGGAGTGGGGTGCCATTGCCTTCTCCGTTAGATTCCATATATAAGCGATATCATATATTTGTCTTTGACTTACTTTACTTAGTGCAATAATTTCTAGGTCTATTCATGTTGCTGCAAATGGCATTATTTCATTCTTTCTTATGGCTAATATGCCATTGTATGTGTGTGTGTGTGTATATATATATATATATATACACACACACACACCACATATTCCACATATTCTTCCACACACCACATATTCTTCATCAATTCACCTGTTGATGGATATTTAGGTTGCCTACATGTGGCTATTGTAAACAATCCTGTTATGAACATTGGCATTCACATATTTTTTTGAATTAGAGCTTTCATCTTTTCTAGATATACGCACAGAAATGGGATTTCTGGATCATAAGGTAGCTCTATTTATAGTTTTTAAAGGAACCTCCATACTATTTTCCATAATGGCTGCACCAATTTATGTTCACATCAAACTATGTAGGTAGGAGGGTTCCCTTTTCTCCATGCCTTCTCCAGCATTTACTATTTGTAGACTTTTTGACGATGGTCATAGTGAACAATGCTACTTCATTATAGTTTTGATTCACATTTCTCTAAATAATGGCAATGCTGAGCGTCTTTTCATGTGCTTATTGTCCACCTGTAGTCTTTGACTATACCACCCTGAAAGTGCTCAGTCTCATCTATGCCATGTTTTTTGTTACTTTTTGAATGAAGGATGCAGTGAATATGGCCCATGGAACCTTCCTCAGACAATTTAACTTTATCATGAAGTTCTGTGATAGCTCTCGGCATGGTCCTTCATGTATTAATACTATGTGACTTGTGAAAATTACATAGTTTCTAAATACTTCTATTCTCTGATTTCTAAACATGGGATGATGATGACAACACTTTTTTCATAGTGTTTGGGGGAAGATTAAATGGAAAACAAGAGAAGCTCTTAAAACAAGGTGTAGTGTATAGTAATTGTTCAACAATTGTAAGCTATTATTATTAATGGTTCTTCCTGGAGTAAGTACCAGAACATCAAATCTGGATTCAGCTAGTTTCTCCAAAATTCTGTTACATGGCTTGGCAAGGTTTTTATAAATTTGACTTTAACATTGAATTTTTTTTTCAACACAGAATTGTATCAGTTCCATATTGAGCAGAACATCTTTCTTTATCAGACAAATTCATCATCTGAATTGTCCATAATATAACAATCTGTGCTAAATTTAATTATAAAAATGTTATGTATGGCAAGATTATATTTATTCACTAATTGTGAATTTCTTCACACAAAAGACAAAATTTTATTCCTTGTTATCTGCTACAGAAGCTGTGCCACATAGCACGATGGCTTGCACCTAACATACAATCAAATATTTAAACAGAAAATGGTATTGTCATACAAATTCTTCATTCTAAATGACAATTCCTTGTAATCTGATAAAACTCTATAGAAGTCAAAAACTAAAAGCACAAGTTTTATTTTCAATAAAGTTTGTATAGTGTCACACTTACAGAAATACATCATGCTACTTATAGAATAATGCTAAGTTGCTTCAGTTGTGTCCGACTCTGTGCGACCCCATAGACGGCAGCCCACCAGGCTCCCCCGTCCCTGGGATTCTCCAGGCAAGAACACTGGAGCCGGTTGCCATTTCCTTCTCCAATGCATGAAAGTGAAAAGTGAAAGGGAAATCGTTCAATCGTGTCCAACTCTTCACGATCTCATGGACCGCAGCCTACCAGGAATAATAGAACATATATATTTGTAAATTTTTGAAATAATAATTCACATTTTATTTACCCAAATATGCAGGGCATTTCATAATGTGCAACAGTATTGTACAATTGTAATCGTATGGTAAAAACAATCCTGTATCCTGTGTTTTAACTTATTTACACGATAAACTCTTGCTATGTTACTCCACAGTCCTCTTACATATGAAAGTAGTCACAATCATAATTTACTTTTGTTCCTATATTGTTGGATAATTATCTGTATTTCAAACAACATTCTAATAATCAAGTCTGTCATAAAGCTTTTTGTATTTAGAATTATTTTTCTGACACCAGTTTCCAGGAGTATATGCTGTTGTTGTTGTTCAGTCACTGAGCTATGTCTGACTCTTTGCGACCCCATGGACTGTAGCACACCAGGCTCCTCTGTCCGTGGGATTCTCCAGTCAAGAATACTAGAGTGGATTGCAATTTCCTTGTCCAGGGGATCTTCCCGGACCAGAGATTGAACCCACATCTCCTGCATTAGCAGGCAGATTCTTTATCACCGAGCTCTCAGAGAAGTCATATATGTGTGTGTGTGTGCGTGGGTTAAGTTCCTTCAGTTGTGTCCAACTCTTTGTGGCTATATGGACTGCAGCCCACCAGGGTCCTCTGTCAATGGGATTCTCCAGGCAAGAATACTGGAATGGATTGCTATGCCCTCTTTCAGGTTATCTTCCTGACCCAGGGATCCCAAACCCACATCTTTTACATCTCCCACACTGGCAGGAGGGTTCTGTACCACTAGTGCCACCTGGGAAGCCCACATACATGAGTGTGTGTGTGTGTGTGTGTGTGTGTGTGTGTGTGTGTACACATATCTTGAGAAAAGATCTACACTTTTGGCTGGAATTTTCCTTCTTACTATACAACAAGCTTAGGACAGTGATAATCTTCACTGTATTATGTAAAAACATTGTTTTCCACCAATTTAGAAATGAAAATTATGGGCTTAAAGAATGTCTGAATGTTGAGGGGGGAAAAAAAAGAAAAGATCTTAATATTATGCAGGAGGCAGTCCTAAGATGGTGGAGGAATAGGACGTGGAGACCACTTTCTCCCCCACAAATTCATCAAAGGAAGATTTAAACACTGAGTAAATTCCACAAAACAACTTCTGAATGCCAGCAGAGGACACCAGGCACCCAGAAAAACAGCCGAGTGTCTTCAAAAGGAGGTAGGAAAAAATATAAAAGACTAAAAAAGAGACAAAAGAGGTAGGGATGGAGCTCCATCCTGGGAAGGGAGTCTTAAAAAGAGAGAAGTTTCCAAATACCATGAAACACTCTCACTGCCAAGTCTGTGGCGAGCCTTGGAAGCACAGAGGGCAACATAAATGGGAGGAAAAATAAATAAATAATTAAAACCCACAGATTATTTGCCTAATGGTATTCCCCCCAGTGGAAAGCAGCGCAGATACCTACACCCGCCACTAGCAAGTGGGGGCTGGCAGGGAGGTGCGGGCTGCATTGCTTACAGTAAGGACAGGGCTGAATGCTCCGAGGGCAATCTGAGGGAACTAACTTGGGCTAGCAAACCAGACTGTGGGATAGCTACCACGTGAAAAGCTCTAACCTAAGACACCACAAGGCCCACTCACAGAACAAAGGCCTGAACAGAGCTAGCCCCCTGCAGACCATCCCCCTCTGGTGACAGGCAGCCAGAGCTGGAAGGGGGAAATTGCAGCCCCAGAGAGGCATTGTCTACCAAACTGCAAGCAGGCTTCTTTGCTAACTAAGACTTCTTGGGGTTCTGGATGGTCAACATGCACCTGAGAAGGTGCTCTGAATTGTACACCCAGAAAACTGAGCGGCAGGGATGGGGGAGGCAATAAGTTGCAGCGACCATGCTCGCCAAACACCTCATCACCTGAGCTGCTCAGACCTGGGAAGGGAACAAAACACAGGCACAGAAACCAAGTCTGCGCCTCTGAGGACTACCCAAGTGCCTGAACCTGAGCAGCTTAGAACTAGGAGGTGCATGCAGCCCAGGGCCAGCCTCAAACTGTTCTCGGCAGAGCAACCTAGAGCCTGAGCAGTATGACAGGGAAATCAAACACACTGTGAGCGGGGCAGGCCCAGTGTGGCCAAGACACTGTAAGCACATGCCAGTGTTATTTGTTTGCAGCGTCCCTCCCTCCCCACATCACAACTAAACAAGTGAGCCTAAAAAAGTGTCCGCCACTGCCCCCTTGGGCCAGCGCAGAAATCAGACACTGAAGAGACCAGCAAACAGAAGAAGAAAAAACAGAGGGAACTGCCTTAGAAGGGACAGGTGCAATAGATTAAAACCCTGTAGTTAGTACCGATGACAGAGGAAGATATTAAGAAGGGGTGGCAAGAATACACAGAAGAACTGTACAAAAAGGATCTTCACGACCCGGATAATCACAATGATGTGATCACTCATCTAGAGCCAGACATCCATGAATGTGAAGTCAAGTGGGCCTTAGAAAGCATCACTATGAACAAAACTAGTGGAAGTGACGGAATTCCAGCTGAACTATTTCAAATCCTGAAAGATGATGCTGTGAAAGTGCTGCACTCAATATGCCAGCAAATGTGGAAAACTCAGCAGTGGCCACAGGACTAGAAAAGGTCAGTTTTCATTCCAATCCCAAAGAAAGGCAATACCAAGGAATGCTCAAACTACCGCACAATTGCACTCATCTCACACGCTAGTAAACTAATCCTCAAAATTCTCCAAGCCAGGCTTTAGCAATACATGAACCGTGAACTTCCTGATGTTCAAGCTGGTTTTAGAAAAGGCAGAGGAACCAGACATCAAATTGCCAACATCTGCTGGATCATGGAAAAAGCAAGAGAGTTCTAGAAAAACATCTATTTCTGCTTTATTGACTATGCCAAAGCCTTTGACTGTGTGGATCACAATAAATTGTGGAAAATTCTGAGAGAGATGGCAATACCAGACCACCTGACCTGACTCTTGAGAAACCTGTATGCAGGTCAGGAAGCAACAGTTAGAACTGGACATGGAACAACAGACTGGTTTCAAATAGGAAAAGAAGTATGTCAAGGCTGTGTATTGTCACCCAGCTTATTTAACTTCTATGCAGAGTACATCATGAGAAACGCTGGACTGGAGGAAACACAAGCTGGAATAAAGATTGCTGGGAGAAATATCAATAACCTCAGATATGCAGAAGACACCACCCTTATGACAGAAAGTAAAGAGAACTCAAAAGCCTCTTGATGAAAGTAAAAGAGGAGAGCTGGCTTAAAGCTCAACATTCAGAAAATGAAGATCATGGCATCTGGTCCTATCACTCCATGGGAAATTGATGGAGAAACAGTGGAAACAGTGTCAGACTTTATTTTGGGGGGCTCCGAAATCACTGCAGATGGTGATTGCAGCCATGAAATAAAAAGACACTTACTCCTTGGAAGAAAAGTTATGACCAACCTAGATAGCATATTCAAAAGCAGAGACATTACTCTGCCGACTAAGGTCTGTCTAGTCAGGCTATGGTTTTTCCAGTAGTCATGTCTGCATGTGAGAGTTGGACTGTGAAGAAGGCTGAGCACCGAAGAACTGATGCTTTTGAACTGTGGTGTTGGAGAAGACTCTTGAGAGTCCCTTGGACTACAAGGAGGTCTAACCAGTCCATTCTGAAGGAGATCAGCCCTGGGATTTCTTTGGAAGGAATGATGCTAAAGCTGAAACTCCAGTACTTTGTCCACCTCATGCGAAGAGTTGACTCATTGGAAAAGACTCTGATGCTGGGAAGGATTGGGGGCAGGAGAAGAAGGGGACAAGAGGATGAGATGGCTGGATGACATCACTGAGTCGATGGACGTGAGTCTGAGTGAACTCTGGGAGATGGTGATGGACAGGAAGGCCTGGTGTGCTGCGATTCATGGGGTCGCAAACACTTGGACACAACTGAGCGACTGAACTGAACTGAACTGAACACAGGAAGAGGCCTATCAGTTCAGTTCAGTCGCTCAGTCATGTCTGCCTCTTTGTGACCCCATGAATCACAGCATGCCAGGCCTCCCTGTCCATCACCATCTCCCAGAGTTCACTCAGACTCATGTCCATTGAGTCAGTGATGCCATCCAGCCATCTCATCCTCTGTCATCCCCTTCTCCTCCTGCTCCCAATCCCTCCCACCATAAAGTCTTTTCCAGTGAGTCAGCTCTTCGCATGAGGTGGCCAAAGTACTGGAGTTTCAACTTTAGCATCATTCCTTCCAAAGAAATCCCAAGGCTGATCTCCTTCAGAATGGACTGGTTGGATCTCCTTGCAGTCCAAGGGACTCTCAAGAGTCTTCTCCAACACCACAGTTCAAAAGCATCAATTCTTCAGTGCTCAGCTTTCTTCACAGTCCAACTCTCACGTCCATACATGACCACTGGACAAACAATAGCCTTGACAAGACAGACCTTAGTCGGTAAAGTAATGTCTCTTCTTTTGAATATGCTATTTAGGTTGGTCATAACTTTTCTTCCAAGGAGTAAGCGTCTTTTAATTTCATGGCTGCAGTCACCATCTGCAGTGATTTTAGAGCACCAGAAAATGAAGTGTGACACTGTTTCCACTGTTTCCCCATCTATTTCCCATGAAGTGATGGGACAAGATGCCATGATCTTAGTTTTCTGAATGTTGAGCTTTAAGTCAACTTTTTCACTCTCCTCTTTCATTTTCATCAAGAGGGTTTTGAGTTCCTCTTCACTTTCTGCCATAAGGGTGGTGTCATCTGCATATCTGAGGTTATTGATATTTCTCCCAGCAATATTGATTCCAGCTTGTGCTTCTTCCAGACCAGCGTTTTTTAATGATGTACTCTGCATGTAAGTTAAATAAGCAGAGTGACAATATACAGCCTTGATGTACTCTTTTTCCTATTTGGAACCAGTGTGTAGTTTCATGTCCAGTTCTAACTGTTGCTTCCTGACCTGTATACAGGTTTCTCAAGAGTCAGGTCAGGTGGTCTGGTATTGCCATCTCTCTCAGAATTTTCCACAGTTTATTGTGATCCACACAGTCAAAGGCTTTGGCGTAGTCAATAAAGCAGAAATAGATGTTTTTCTGGAACTCTCTTGCTTTTTCCATGATCCAGTGGACGTTGGCGTTTTGATCTCTGTTTCCTCTGCCTTTTCTAAAACCAGCTTGAAAATCTGGAATTTCACAGTTTATGTACTGCTGAAGCCTGGCTTGGAGAATTTTGAGCATTACTTTACTAGTGTGTGAGATGAGTGCAATTGTGCGGTAGTTTGAGCATTTTTTGGCATTGACTTTCTAAGGGGCCTATAGATCTTGGGAAATATAAGCCAGACCGAGTAACTTTCTGATAATGAATTGACCCCATACTGCCCACAACACCAGAGAGAGTCCTAGATATGTTTTTAGTATTTTTACTATCATTCTTTAAAAAAATTTTTTTTTACA
>SJYQ01093550.1:216062-275853 GCA_006410935.1 Redunca redunca | reverse complement strand
AGAATAGAAAGAGACACATGTACCCCAATGTTCATCATAGCACTGTTTATAATAGGCAGGACATGGAAGCAACCTAGATGTCCATCAGCAGATGAATGGATAAGAAAGCAGTGGTACATATACACAATGGAGTATTACTCAGCCATTAAAAAGAATACATTTGAATCAGTTCTAATGAGGTGGATGAAACTGGAGCCTATTATACAGAGTGAAGTAAGCCAGAAAGAAAAACACCAATACAGTATACTAACGCATATATATGGAATTTAGAAAGATGATAACGATAACCCTGTATGTGAGACAGCAAAAGAGACACAGATGTATAGAACAGTCTTTTGGACTCTGTGGGAGAGGGAGAGGGTGGGATGATTTGGGGGAATGGCATGGAAATATGTATAATATCATATAAGAAACGTATTGCCAGTCCAGGTTCATACATATTCCTTGGGAGTGGTGCACTGGGATGACCCAGATGGAGGATACGGGGAGGGAGGTAGAAGGGGGGTTCAGGATGGGGATCACATGTACACCCGTGGTGGATTCATGTTGATGTGTGGCAGAACCAATACAATATTGTAAAGTAATTAGCCTCCAATTAAAATAAATAAATTTAAATTTAAAAAAATATTATGCAGCCTTGCTTTCCCATTCCATAATTTTATTCATTCTTCCAATTATCCCATTTCCCTGGATACTTCCTTTGCTTCCTTTAAAGGAAATTACATAAATTCTAAAATCCTGAAATTCTGAAATGGGATTAACAGATACAAACTACTATACTCATACTGGGCAGAATGGCCATCATCAAAAAATTACAAATAATAAATGCTGGAGAGGGTGTGGAGAAAAGGGAACCCCCTTGCACTGTTGGTGGGAATGCAAGTTCATACAGCCATTATGGAGAACAGTATGGAGATTCCTTAAAAGACTAGGAATAAAACTACCACACACCCAGAAGTCCCACTACTGGGCATATGCCCTGAGAAAACAATCATTGAAAAAGACCCCAATGTTCATTGCAGCACTATTTACAGTAGCCAGGACATGAGACCAACCTAGATGTCCATCGACAGATGAATAGACAAGGAAGTTGTGGTACATACACACTATGGAATATTACTCAGCCATAAAAAGGAGCACATTTGAGTCAGTTCTAGGGAGGTATATGAACCTAAAACCTGTTACACAGAGTAAAGTAAGTCAGAAAGAGAAATCAAAGATCATACATTAACACGTACATATGGAATCTAGAAAACTGGTGGGCTTCCCAGGTGGCTCAGTGATAAAGAATCCACCTGCCAATGCAGGAGATGTGGGTTCAATCCCTGGGTTAGGAGGATCCCATGGAGATGGAAATAGCACCCCATTCCAGTCTTCTTGCCTGTTAAATTCCATGGACAGATGAACCTGGCAGGCTATAGTCCATGGAGTCAGAAAAAGTCAGGCATGACTTAGCAACTAAATGACAACAGCAGTGGAATTGCTGGGTCATAAGGCAGTTCTATTTGCAATTTTTTAAGGAATCTCCACACTGTTCTCCATCGTGGCTGTACTACTCTGCATTCCCACCAACAGTTTAAGAGGGTTCCCTTTTCTCCACACCCTGTTGAAAATATATAACAATTGTTGATTCAAGTTGGTTCTACATTTTCATGAATTTGAACTGCTTTTCTTGGCACATGGATGGAGACTATTTTAAGTACCCTTTCAACAACAAAATATGCACCTCAAACATTCATCCTCTCTAATAGAGCTGCATTTAACATTAATCTATGTGATTTTTTTTTTTAGTGAAAAGGTCAAATGTGGATATAAAGGCTCTTAAAAAAAAAAAAAGGATGTCTTTAAGTAGCACAATAGATGCCTGAGAAAAGATCTCAGTTCTACTTTTTAAACACTGTCATTTTGAACCTGAGGAAACATAGAGAAGTGGTTAAAGATGTGGGTTCCAAAGTTCAAATTGCTGTATGGGATCTTGAATGCAAATTTCTGTCCTATTGGTCACTGACTAGGTGTTATTTTACAGCTTTTTAAAACATCACTGAGTCTTAGTTTTCTTTAAAATAAATATAATGATAGGCCTAATTGTGTCAGCATTGTGTAAAAACATCTGATTTACAGCTCAATAGATATTAGTTTTTATTTTTACATCTTTCCTCTGATACATTAGGAGCTCTTTTGAGGGTAAGGGTTAACTCATTTCTCTTTACACCTAGAGAGTTCAGTACAATCGCTCAATAAATATTTGTTAAGTTTTGTTGTTATGGGATTCTTAGGTCTGATAGAACCATCTGGAGCACTGCTATAAAAAATTTTGTAAATAATGTATTTCTTGTGGCACCAGATTACCAGGGTAAAGCAGGTAGTGAGAAAGAGCAGAAAATTCTTTCAAATGCTAGTCACAAATCTTGAACGTTTAACAGTCTCCAGAAATTTCCCAGTCTTTATCTTCAGTAAAGGTTATTAGCTCTATGTGTAACTAAACATTTTTTTTTTTTGGCCAGACCATGGCTCGTGGGATCTTAATTCCCCAACCAGGGAATGAACTCAGGCCTCAGCAGTGAAAGTGCTGAGTCATAAGCACTGGACCATCAGGGAATTCCCGTTTTATAACATTTTTTATATACAAAAAGCCATAAATTGAAAATTATTCTTTTGTGAATAATTATTTTATTTATTTATAAGTAAATGAATATATGTCCTGATTTTTATTTGCAATATGTATACAAAACTGAAAATAAAATCTATTGATTTTGATACATTGTTCAAAGAATTTCAGACATGCTCTAAGCATTTAAAAAATATATTAATGCCCTATTTTCTTCATTAAGTCTTCTCTGATGACTTGGTGGGTAAAAAGTCTGTGTGCATTGTAGGTGCCACAGGAGACTCGAGTTTGATCCCTGGGTCGGGAAGATCCCTTGGAGGAGGAAATGGCAACCCACTCCAGTATTCTTGCCTGGGAAATCCCATGGACAGAGAAGCTTGGTGGGTTACATTTCACGGGGTCACAAAGAGTCAGACACAACTGAGCACACTAGCACACATGTCTTTTCTTCATGGTCTCAGAAAGATGGGAATCTTTCAGCTTCAGTGAGTCTTAGTTTCTTCATCTTTAAAGGAATCTTTCTAAGAATGTTAAATGAATGTAGAGATGTTAATCAGCTAAGATCTTTCAAACTTGTTCTACAAATGTGGAATGATGATTCAAAATGAGGAAGGCCCAGTATAAAGAGAGAAAAAGCCAGGGGATGAACAACAGTATTAATTTAGCCATTCCTTCATTCAGTAAATATTTACCGTGTTCACTATCCTTCCTTTGTGGGAAACAGAAGAACAAAGCAGAAATGGGCTGCCCTTCCAGAGTTTATAGCTCAATGGGAAAGACACATTTTGTAATGAGCAAAAATTGCAATTGTGATGTCTAATAGGAAAGAGAAGTGCAATATACTCTGTGAACTACTATCAAGATGACAAAATCTAACCCAGAAGCATAGGGATTATTTCTCTGAGGAACTGATGTTTGAACCAGAAGAATGAATCAATTAGCCACCTGCTGCTGTGTGTGTGTGTGTGTGTGTGTGTGTGTGTGTGTGTGTGTGTGTGTATGTTTCCATGCAAATGCATGTTGGCCAGTTGTAAGGGGTAGGAGAGGGTAGAGGGGTAGAGAAAGATCACTCCAGGCGGGTGGGCAAGAGGAACACCATGCCCAGTAAAGCTCCAAGGAGCTGACAGAGGCCAGCGCACCTGGATCACGAAGGAGCAAAGAGGGAAGCAGCCTGTAGCGACAGAGATGAATTGGGAATTGAACCTGAGAACAACGGAAAGGCGTTGCAAGTCTTTACATGGGTGTGTGACATGGCCATATGTGCATTTTTTCAAGTTACTTTGCCTGCTGTGGAGAGTGCATTAGAAGCATTCTAGAATGGATATGGAGAAGCCAGGTAGGAAGCTCTGAGAGTAACCCAGGTAAGAGAGGATGGTAGTTATTATGGTTTGACAAAATTGTTTGTGTCCCTGTGTGCTAAGTCGCTTCAGTCATGCCGACCCTCTGTCCATGAGATCCTCCAGGCAAGGATACTGGAGTGGGTTGACCTTCCCTTCTCCAGGGATTACAAGGCTATTATCTCTGTTGAGGAGGAAATGGAATCAAGTCTGACACAGAAAGTAGGGGAGAAGCAGGTGCCGAGGTTGACTGTCCCTCTCCCCAGGTTTCTGACAGAAGTAAATGATGGTGCTGACTCAGATATGCAACTGAACGAGAAGCCAATCTGGCGACAGGATCAGAAGTTCAGGGCTTGGAGACTTCCCTGGTGGTCCAGTGGCTAAGACTCCACACTCCCAATGCAGAGGGCCCAGGTTCGAACCCTGGTCAGGGTACTAGATCCCATATGTTGCAACTAAGAGTTCACACGCCCAGCTAAAGATCCCACATGCTTGACTAAGAGCTGGCACAGTCAGATTAATAAATAAATAAATAATAAAAAGAAAGAAAGCAAAAACAAGTCCAATACTCAATGTGAGATGCTTTGAGCCACCCAGATGGCAATTTTAAAGCATGATCTTTGGAATTTACTCTATTTAGAGTAACAAAGATAACAGAGAGTGAGAAAAACTAGACTGTAGAATAGCAAGAAGGCTCATCTTTGTCATGTGATAAAATGGTAATAAGATAATATAATTGGCATGTAGTTGCTTTAGTTGTGTCCGACTCTTTGTGACCCTATGGACTGTAGCCCTCCAGAATCCTCTGTCCATGGCATTCTCCAGGCAAAAATACTGGAGTGGGTTGCCATGCCCTCCTACAGGTGTCTTCCTGACTTAGGGATCAAATCTACATCCCTTAGCATCTCCTGAACTGATAGGCAGGTTCTTTACCACTAGCACCACCTAGGAAGCCCCAGATACTTGGCTTGAGGGAGCACTATTTGACTGTAATGCATAATAATCAGCAAAATAAAAGGAATAAAAATAGAAGTGATAGCAGACTGTTAATTGCAAACTAAATTTCCAGTTCCTGGAAAAGAATAGGCAATACGACAGTGATTAGAACCAACACAACAGCTACAAGGTCATGGCAGGTTATGTCAAGTAACAGAGACAATGCAGTCAAAAATTCAGTCAAACTACAGAATTCCTCACTGGGAAGGACTAACACAAGGGAAACCAACTAAAAGATAAGAATCAGAATTCATCAGTGTCTCAAGAAAAGGTCATGCTATAAATGACAAATTTCGCAATTTCTTTTACACTACTGGGGTTAGCAGTATGTCCTCATTTTCTAATAACATGAGAAATGTTAATATCATTTAAGGTATTTAATACATAATTTAATTTTGAGCTACAAAAAAATGCAACTTTTAATGAGCAATATTTCTTTCATGCATTTTCAAGTATGTGCAACAAAATAAACCCTAGGTCTCAGCTGGCCAGCTTTAGAATCCCAGATAATTGGACTTCAGACACTACTAAGGCAGTGTGTACCTTCGAACTATAGCCCTTCTCCTGGATCCTGAAAAATGGTGATTAAAACAGGCAAGTCTAAATGAGGCAGGCTAGGACCTAAGACCGGAGAAGGCAATGGCACCCCACTCCAGTGCTGTTGCCTGGAAAAACCCATGGATGGAGGAGCCTGGTAGGCTGCAGTCCATGAGGTCACTAAGAGTCGGACATGACAGCAACTTCACTTTCAATTTTCACTTTCATGAATTGGAGAAGGAAATGGCAACCCACTCCAGTGTTCTTGCCCGGAGAATCCCAGCGACGGGGGAGCCTGGTGGGCTGCCGCCTATGGGGTCGCACAGAGTCGGACACGACTGAAGCGACTCAGCAGCAGCAGCAGCAGGACCTACGACTGGGACCATTTGCTGCAGTGCTTGCATCTGGACAAATATCCCCTCCAGTAACAAAATGAAAACAAAGTATAAGAAACTAAAAACAATCATGTGCATGTGCGGTTGGGGCAAATTATGGACAACATGATATGAAGAGACCAAAAACCTAACTGCCACTTTTGAAGAGTGGGAGGCAAAAGCAAGGTACTGTGCAAGCCCCCTGCACACAATATCACCAAAGAAGTGGGCAAACTACCTAAGCCATCCCTCCAGCTTGAGCCCTGGACCTACCCCTTGCTGTTGTTTAGTCACAACAATAAGTCCTTTACATCCTGTCTGACTCTCTGTGACCCAATAGACAATAGACCCACCAGGCTCCTCTGTCCATGGAATTTCCCAGGCAACAAATACTGGTGTGGATTGACATTTCCTTCTCCAGGAGGTCTTCCTGACACCCTTACTGTCACCCCATATAAGGAACCAACTTGTCCCACCTCGGGGAGCAAGCAAGCAAGGGAACCTGTTATTTGTTTTCCCTCCTCTTTGCTGCTGCATGAGCCCCAGTAATAATGCCTTGTCTAAATTTCTTGACTGGCTTCTCATCAATTTTGATTAATTAAGGAGGCCGAGAACCCTAGTCCATAATGTAACTGATCAAGGGCAAAAACAAAATCAAGTGAGAGAAACTTGCCACAAAGATGAAGTAAAACAGCTAAGCTAGAGAGTCTGATTGCACCTGTGCCCCTAACACGCACCCTACAGTAGCCAATCTGAATCTTCACCATTAGGATCCCTCTCAACATGATAGAAAGAACAACAAACTCAGTGTCAGAAAATCTATGTTGTTAACTCAACCCTTGCTGATTATATGGCCTTCAGTCAAGTGACTTAGCATTTCAGAGACTTGGTGTAATAAAAGACCTGCATACTTTGACCTCTAAATTCTCACACAAGCATAAACATCCATGAATCTAGAGGGAAACACTGGAGCATGAGAATTACCCTACAGCAGAAACCATTTTACAGAAATAATTTTAAAAGCATTAATAGTCAGTTTTAAGTAGGATGACCTCATGTGACCGAGACAGGATCTCGGATTCCCAAGATCTTAACTCCATCACTGATAACCTTCTTCAGCTCCATCCTGTCTCGGTCACATGGGGTCATCCTACTTAAAATTGCAATTTTTCCTGACTGGCACAGTCCCCTTCCTCTGCTCTATTTTCCCCAGAGCACGCTCCACTTTTTAACATACTAAATCACTGATTTTCTATGCTTTTGTTGATCTGTCTACCCCACCACCAAATGTAAGTCTTATCTGGGGAGAGATATTGTTGTTGTTCATGGACAAATGCCAATGGACATATAATAACACATGACATAGAGAAGGTGCTCAATTAATATTGTTGACTGGATGCATGAACGAATTCCAATATAAAGTGAAGCATTTCCTAACTTGAGTTATAATTATAAAATCAGATCTAATGACTACACGTCAGTCTATTAGCACAATGTTTCTTCCACACGGAAGTATATTTTAAGTAGATTTGTTTTTTGAAATAATACAAAATCTTTTTGAAAAAATAAGTGAGCAAACGTCAGCTTGGTGAACTGATTTGCCCTTGTTCTAAGGAGAGAGCTCATTTAAGATCAGGCAAGTTCAAAGTCTATGAATCATAAAGCAATTAAAAACAAAAAAGGAAGTTTTTTTTTTATCAACTATGAAGTTCAAAAACCATTTAAGGTAACATTGTTATTGTGTTAGGAATTCCTCACTGCTGATGTCTGAGGGCAAAAGGTTTGGCTATAAAGTAAAAAAATGATTAAATGGATATATACTAGGAGTGATTCAAGTAAATAAACATTGAACATCGAAGGGATTTCCCTCTAGGAATAATCTTCAGAACAAATCTGCTAAGCCAACAAGAAAATTGGGCTCATTACGTTCTAGCCATATTTCATCTTTAGCTGAAATGACTCTCGAGGAAGTCAACCACTAGCCTACTACCAACAATGAGAAAACAGAAGTAAATGTTCAAAGCTAAGACATCCAGGTACTAAGCTAACCGTTCTACATTCATTAATTTTAAAAATGAGACATTTCTGTTGCAGTAAGAATAAATACATTGTCTAATATCAAATGACCTGTTTCTAAAACTTAAATTTATCAAGATAAGGCAATACTTGCTAACACTGAGGACGTTCAAAGCATATGTCAGTAGAATCTGAAGACAAATCCCTGCCAAAGTTCTAACAACCTTATTTCTTGACACCACTGAAATTGTTTCATAGTTTTCTTGGGTATTTACTTTGAAGAGGATAGTGGTCATTTTATATGTAAAAGTTCAGTTTTGTTTTTAAAAAAACACAAACAAAACATCTGTTGTGTATATTAAAGTTACACTGATAATTTTCACCCCTGGAAACAGATGCACACAACTTGAGGGACTTTGTGCTCCTTCCTCTTCCCATTGCCAGCATTTAGCGGATGCCTGACCACACTGGACTCAATACAAATTTTAAGAAAAGAAGACTCAAGAAAGACCTAGGTGTTCTGGTAAAATCCATCTTTATTTGTTTGGATATGCTTTAAAATGAAACATAGGGACTTCCCTGGCAGTTCAGTGGTTATGACTCTGCCTTTCCACTTCAGGGGACACGAGTTTAATCCCTGGTCAGGAAACTAGGATCACACAGGCTATGTGGTACAGCCAAAAATTTAAAACAACAAAAAATAAAACCAAAAAGTCAAACAATGCTGTTAATGGGGTTTTCTCTAAGTCCATTCAACGGGCAGAAATTGAGTACCGGCGATCTGCACTGTGCTTTGTACTAGGCAGCAGCAGCATGGTGTAAACCAATATTCAATATCCCGTCATAAACCATAATGGAAAAGAATGCATAAAAAGAATGTATATATGTGTATAACTGAATTACTTTGCTGTGCAGTAGACAGCGGAAATGGCAACCCACTCCAGTGTTCTTGCCTGGAGAATCCCAGGGATGGGGGAGCCTAGTGGGCTGCTGTCTATGGGGTCGCACAGAGTCGGACACGACTGAAGTGACTTAGCAGCAGTAGCAGCAGCAGACAGCGGCACAACGCTGTAAATCAGCTAAACTTCAGTTAAGAAAAAGACACAAGACTTCTACCATCATGGAGCTCTACTCTTCAGGGGAATGACAATGAAGTCCCTAATCGGTCTTTCCTCCTCCTTATTACTTTCCTCAAGGGGAGGTATGGCATAGTTTTTCAGGAGAAGTACTTCTAGTCTTTGATCTATTCCATGATGCTTTGGCATTGATAGGGAAGCAGCAATGAGATAAATGTAGCCATGTCACTCAGACAGTGAATTGGCAAAACTAAAAAAATCAGTCTTTCAGTCTGCTATATGTTTTCTTATCACTTAAAAGAGATATCTCTCTGTTTTTACCTCTGTCTTTCTCCCTTGCTCCTTTCTCTCTTCTTTGAAAAAACATGTTAAAGGAATTTTCAGAAATACAAATTTTTGAAGAAATTTAGAATATTGGAAAATTCTGAAAGAGATGGGAATACCAGACCACCTGACCTGCCTCTTGAGATATCTGTATGCAGGTCAGAAAGCAACAGTTAGAACTGGACATGGAACAACAGACTGGTTCCAAATAGGAAAAGGAGTACATCAAGGCTGTATATTGTCACCCTGCTTATTTAACTTCTATGCAGAGGACATCATGAGAAACGCTGGTCTGGAAGAAGCACAAGCTGGAATCAAGATTGCCAGGAGAAATATCAATAACCTTAGATATGCAGATGATACCACCCTTATGGCAGAAAGTGAAGAGGAACTCAAAAGCCTCTTGTTGAAAGTGAAAGAGGAGAGTGAAAAAGTTGGCTTAAAGCTCAACATTCAGAAAATGAAGATCATGGCATCTGGTCCCATCACTTCATGGGAAATAGATGGGGAAACAGTGGAAACAGTGTCAGACTTTATTTTTGAGAGGCTCCAAAATCACTGCAGATGGTGATTGCAGCCATGAAATTAAAAGATGCTTACTCCTTGGAAGAAAAGTTATGACCAACCTAGAAAACATATTCAAAAGCAGAGACATTACTTTGCGACTAAAGTCCGTCTAGTCAAGGCTATGGTTTTTCCTGTGGTCATGTATGGATATGAGAGTTGGACTGTGAAGAAGGCTGAGCACCGAAGAATTGATGCTTTTGAACTGTGGTGTTGGAGAAGACTCTTGAGAGTCCCTTGGACTGCAAGGAGATCCAACCAGTCCATTCTGAAGGAGATCAGCCCTGGGATTTCTTTGGAAGGAATGATGCCAAAGCTGAAACTCCAGTACTTTGGCCACCTCATGCAAAGAGTTGACTCATTGGAAAAGACTCTGATGGGAGGGATTGGGGGCAGGAGGAGAAGGGGACGACAGAGGATGAGATGGCTGGATGGCATCACCGACATGATGGACGTGAGTCTGAGTGAACTCCGGGAGTTGGTGATGGACAGGGAGGCCTGGCATGCTGCGATTCATGGGGTCGCAAAGAGTCGGACATGACTGAGCAACTGAACTGAACTGAGAATATTGGAAGTTCTCCGTGTTACCTGCTTTAGCCAGTTAATTTTGCCTCTCACTAAATATGGCCGTTTGTGCCTTAATAAGCAGCAAACCCCACTGAAACTGAAACGTGGATAACAGTAACTGGGATCTTGGAACCTTTTTCTTATGGCCATCTCTATGCTCTACACAAAACACCACTTTTTCTATTGTAAAAATAATACAGTTTTTTTTTTTTAGCTTCACCAAGCAGCTTATGGGAATCTTGGTTCTCGTCTGGATCAGAGATTGACCTGAACCCCTATGCAGTGGAAGTACAGAGTCCCAGCTATTGGACAACTGGGGAATTCTCTACACTTTTATTATAGGAAATTTGTAAAATACAGAAAAGCTTAAAGAAAAAACTGACATAACTTTCATCACTGAAAAACAACCATTCTCACCTTTTGATATATTTCTTTCTAATATTACATCAATTCACTTCTTTTACCCTAGTTAAATCATGCTGTCATAATTTTCCCCTGTCCTTTTCCTTGCATATTAACGTAGGCATTTTCCAGTGTTATTGCAAATTCTTTGAAGGTACATTTTTCCTTTTTAAAAAATTACTTTCATTGAAGTATAGTTGCTGTACCATATTATATGTGTACAATATAGTGATTCACAATTTCAAAGGTTATAGTAATTATAAAATATTGGCTACATTCCATGTGTTGTTCAAGTACACCCTTGTGGCTTATTCTATACCTAATAGTTTGTTCTTCTTCATCCCATATCACTATACGCCTCCCCACACTTGTAACCACTAGTTTGTTCTCTTATTCTCTGTGAGTTGGCTTTATTTTTGTTATAGTCACTGGTTTATTATATTTTTTAGATTTTACTTGTGATTTTTTTTAGAATTACATGATATATGATTCCATATATCATACAGTATTTGTCTTTCTCTGTCTGAGTGGGCATCCTTGTCTTGTTCCTGATCTTAGAGGAAATACTTTTAGCTTTTTACTGTTGCGTATGAAGTTCACAGCACATTTTATATATTTTCTTTGAATGAATGCATCATAATTTTCTCAGCTATTTATATATGGCTATGTAATTTAGGTTACCTCTTGTTTTTCACTCTTATCAAATAAGGCAGCAATCAACATCTTTGTGCCTGACATTTTTCCCTTTCTTTGAACTATATGTTTATAACAGAATTCCTAAAATTGGATTGAGTCAAACATTTAAAGTATATATTGCCAAACATTGTTTCCTTATTCATCTTAATAATTTTCACTTCCTACCTAGTTTACTTCACTCTTGTGAACACTTGATAGTCGCATTTTTCAAAATGTCTTTGCTGTTTTAATTTGAATTTCTTTGTACTGTGAGTATGAACATTTCACTATATCCTACTTTCTTGACCAGAGTACTATTGCTTTTTTGTGTGTGAATTATCTATTCGTGTACTTTGCCCAGTTCTATTTGGGCTTTTGAATTTTCTTGTACACTTACATGAACCATTTAAATATTAAGAATATTAATCCATCATGATATTTTACAATGAAGAACTATTTGATTAGTTATTGCCTCTAAATCTAAATTTATTCAAGATAAGTTTTGTCTTCTTTTTAGCTTTATTTAAAATAATTATTTATATTTTCCATATGATTATTTACTTTCAGTGATCATCACTAGTCCTTTTCAGACACTTTTATTCTTGTATTTAATTTTTATTCCTGACATTCCATTCATCATCTTTACTAGGCTTTCTGGGTAACAATACCAGTTACTGAATACCAAACACTTTTCAAGTCTTACCCAATATACTTCTTACAAAAACCTTAGGCGGATTCTACTATTGTCTCAATTTTAACAATGCACAAATCAAGGGTGGAGTAACCTGTCCAAAATGATTTAGTCAATAAATGATGCAATTAAAATTTCAAGCCTCCTAAGCTTCACTTCAGGGCTTCCTTTGTTGTTCAGTGGTAAAGAATCCCCTGGAAAAGGAAATGGCAATTGATTCTAGTATTCTTGACTGGGAAATCTCATGGATGGAGGAGCCTGGTGGGCTACAGTCCATGGGGTCACAAGAGTCAGATACGACTTAGCAACTTAACCACCCACCACCAAGCTTCACTTAATTCTCATCTTTCCCTTGTTCTTACTGCCTTATTCTTTCTCCTATTAATTCTGTGATTTACTTTAAAAATCTTCTTGTGCTATTATGATAGATTTATTTTCATAGAAGACAGTGATTTACTCAGAGGGATGATTCGCTACTGGAGTATTCAAGATGCTACGAGAAGTGGATAAAGGTTATAGAACTCTCAAAGCACTGACTTGAGCAATTGGTCTACTGGTCTAATTTTTATACAGCTGTCTCTGACATCAGACTCAGTACTTAACAGATTCAATAAGCTTGCGTTGAATCTTTATCTAGGGTGCTGTGTTATTAAAATATAAACAGAAATTTCTGGGACTTCCTTGGTGGTCCAGGGGCAGCCTCTGTGCTTCCATTGCAGGGGGCACTGTTTCTGTCCCTGTTTGGGGAACTAAGATCCTACATGACTTGTAGTGTGGCAAAAAAAAAAAAAAAAGAGAGAGAGAGAGAGAGAAATTCCTAATCATATAAAAAGTAATAATAAATACCAAATGAGGGACACAGATAATTAGCAGTAGGATGAGGGTGGGTAAGAGTCACTTCTGGCTAGTATAGACAGAAGGATACACAGAGAGTAGAATTCAGACTTCTATTTGTCATTGAGTTGGATACATGGCTTGGGCTTCCCTGCTGGCTCAGCTGGTGAAGAATCCGCCTGCAATGCAGGAGACCTGGTTTCCACCCCAGGGTTGGGAAGATTCCCTGGAGAAGGGAACGGCTACCACTCCAGAATTCTGGCTTGGAGAATTCCAGGGACTGTATAGTCCATGGGGTCACAAGGAGTCAGACATGACTGAGCGACTTTCACTTTGGATACATAGCTTAATCACTTAGTTTTAGAATAAGTCAATTTGTTATCTTCTGATCACCATTTCACCCAAGTCAAGGCTGTTGCATCCATTGGTTAAACAATGTCAAGAGAAATAACCTCTTTGGGGAGCAATATGCTTACGTGAAGAGTTTTTCTTTTTTAAAGTGCATGTGTGCATAGAAGCAATCTGATGTAATCCAACGTGAATTCAGGTACAGTCATTCAATGTCCCCTGTCATCAAGATAGTCATACATCCTTTGTACATAAAATTAATTACACACAAATGGGTGGAAGGGTGTGTGGATCCTTGACTGTTGTTGCCACAGCTGTCATCTGTCTTGCTCTTTGGACTGAAACTTCCAGTGTGTTCTTTCTCTGGCTCAGGTCAGCAGAGTTCATCAGTGTGAATCTGCATTCTTTTTTTTTAGAATATTGAATCTTCAATTCACACTCAAATTGGCTAAATAGAAGTAGGAGAAATAGGAGAATGAATTATTGGAGACACCAGGGAAAGAAATACACAGGATTTACCACAAAAGAGTCATGGGAAGAAGAACCTCCTGAAAAATAAAAAAATTCTCTTCTTAGGAGAAGAAGGAAAGTAGATGAGAGCATAAAAAATAAATTGTAATAGTGGTTTGAAAAGGTAATGAAGGGTTGAGGGAGCTAGGATATAAATAGTCATCTAAATATACAACCAGAGAGCCTGGACATTCTTCAGAATCCATTTTTAGTCAGTGCTTGTTGGTTGATAAAAACACATGTAATGGATTATCTATTAATGGCAGAATTTAAAACTTCTGAAAATTCTACATTAAAGAAATAAAAACATTTATTACTAACACATTTACAGAAATTAAAATGCAAGGAGTTGGAATTAAGATTCATTTGTGAATAGTTTAATAACCTGTAAGATAAAGTCAACTAAATAAAAGTAGTTAAAATGCTGGTGGTGCCACATCTAATATTTAATTTTTCAATGCACTGAGTGAAACTCACCACTTATGGGACTTATAAGGCAATACTCTTTATATTTAAGATTGAGTCGTCTGAACATATTGGTGAGGACATGAAGAAAAGGGAAGTATTGTGCACTACTTGCTGGACTGTAAATTGGTACTATCATTATGGAAAACAGTATGGAGGCTTCCTCAAAAAATTAAAAACAGAACCCAGCAATTCCATTTCTGGGTATTCAACTGAAGAAAACAAAACCACTAACACTAAAAGACATATGCTTGCTCATGTTCACTGAAACATTATTTACGATAGCAAAGACATGGAAACAACCTAAGTGTCATTTGACAGATGAATAAAGAAAATGTGGCATGTATACATAAAATGAATATTGTTTAGCGATAAAAAGAATAACTCTCACTATTTTCTTTTTTTTATTTTTTAATTTTTTTTTTTAACATGAATCTGCCATGGGTGTACACGTGTTCCCAATCCTGAACCCCCCTCCCACCTTCCTCCCCATACCATCTCTCTGGGTCATCCCAGTGTACCAGCCCCAAGCATCTTGTATCCTGCATTGAATCTAGACTGACAATTCATTTCTTATATAATATTATACATGTTTCAATGCCATTCTCCCAAATCATCCCACCCTCTCCCTCTCCCACAGAGTCCAAAAGACTGTCCTATACATCTGTGTCTCTTTTGCTGTCTTGCATACAGGGTTATCATTACCATCTTTCTAAATTCCTAAATGACTCTTACTATTTTCAACAACATGGATGGATGTTACACTAGGGGCATTATTAAGGGTGTTATGCTAAGTGAACTGAGTCAGCCAGAGAAAGATAGATACAATCTGATCTCACTTATATGTGGAGTCTTAAAAACAAAAACAAAACAAGCTCATAGATCCAGAGAATAGACTGGTGGTAGCCAGAGGTGGGAAATGGGAGATGGGACAAACGGCTGAAGAGAGTCAAATGTACAAATTTTCAGTTATAAAATATAAGTCACGAAGATGTAATGTACAGCATGAAGTTAACAATACTGAATAACATATTTGAAAGTTGCTTAGAGAGTGTTGGCTGCGATGGCGGCCAAGAAGAGCTTCCCTGGCCCGAGGGCAGGGGAGGTGGCCGAGAGGAGCTATCCCGCATCAAAGGTAAGGAGCAGCGGCTGCGCTTTGTTGGAGCAGCCGTGAAGAGAGACCCCATGTCCAAGGTAAGAGAAACCCAAGTAAGACGGTAGGCACTGAGAGAGGGGATCAGAGGGCAGACACACTGAAACCACAATCACAGACAACTAGCCAATCTGATTGCACAGACCACAGCCTTGTCTAACTCAATGAAACTAAGCCATGCCGTATGGGGCCACCCAAGATGGATGGGTCATGGTGGAGAGGTCTGACAGAACGTGGTCCACTGGAGAAGGGAATGGCAAACCACTTCATTATTCTTGCCTTGAGAACCCCATGAACAAAGATGGCAAAAGATAGGCAAAAAGATAGGACACTGAAAGATGAACTCCCCAGGTCAGTAGGTGCCCAATATGCTACTGGAGATCAGTGGAGAAATAACTCCAGAAAGAATGAAGGGATGGAGCCAAAGCAAAAACAACACCCAGTTGTGAATGGGACTGGTGATGGAAGTGGGGTTAAATGCTGTAAAGAGCAATATTGCATAGGAACCTGGAATGTTAGGTCCATGAATCAAGGCAAACTGGAAGTGGTCAAACAGGAGATGATAAGAGTGAACATCTATATTCTAGGAATCAGTGAACTAAGATGGACTGGAATGGGTGAATTTCACTCAGATGACCATTATATCTACTACTGTGGGCAAGAATCCCTTAAGAGAAATGGAGTAGCCCTCATAGTCAACAAGAGAGTCCAAAATGCAGTACTTGGATGCAATCTCAAAAACGGCAGAATGAACTCTGTTAATTTCCAAGGCAAACCATTCAACATCACAGTAATCCAACCCAGGGATCAAACCCAGGTCTACCACATTGCCGGCAGATTCTTTATCATTTGAGTCACCAGGGAAGCCCAAAACGAATACAATAATGTGTATCAATTATATCTCAATAAAAAGAGTTTTTTGGTAGAGCTTCACATACTAGTTTTGCTTGACATTGGGTAGAAAGGTGTGTTTCAAGAGAGGTTAATGTTATTTTGAATGGCAAACAGTTTCAAAGAAAATAGGGAAACTGGAAGCATCACTACGAACAAAGCTAGTGGAGGTGACGGCATTCCAGTTGAGCTACTTCAAATCCTGAAAGATGATACTGTGAAAGTGCTACACTCAATATGCCAGCAAACGTGGAAAACTCAGCAGTGGCCACAGGACTGGAAAAGGTCGGTTTTCATTCCAATCCCAAAGAAAGGCAATGCCAAAAAATGCTCAAACTACCACACAATTGCACTCATCTCACATGCTAGTAAAGTAATGCTCAAAATTCTCCAAGCCAGGCTTCAGCAATATGTGAACTGTGAACTTCCAGATGTTCAAGCTGGTTTTAGAAAAGGCAGAGGAACCAGAGATCAAATTGCCAACATCCGCTGGATCATGGAAAAAGCAAGAGAGTTCCAGAAAAACATCTATTTCTGCTTTATTGACTATGCCAAAGCCTTTGACTGTGTGGATCACAATAAACTGTGGAAAATTCTGAAAGAGATGGGAATACCAGACCACCTGACCTGCCTCTTGAGAAATCTGTATGCAGGTCAGGAAGCAACAGTTAGAACTGGACATGGAACAACAGACTGGTTCCAAATAGGAAAAGGAGTACGTCAAGGCTGTATATTGTCACCCTGCTTATTTAACTTCTATGCAGAGTACATCATGAGAAACGCTGGACTGGAAGAAACACAAGCTGGAATCAAGATTGCCGGGAGAAATATCAATAACCTCAGATATGCAGATGACACCACCCTTATGGCAGAAAGTGAAGAGGAACTAAAAAGCCTCTTGATGAAAGTGAAAGAGGAGAGTGAAAAAGTTGGCTTAAAGCTCAACATTCAGAAAACGAAGATCATGGCATCTGGTCCCATCACTTCATGGGAAATAGATGGGGAAACAGTGGAAACAGTGTCAGACTTCATTTTTGGGGGCTCCAAAATCACTGCAGATGGTGACTGCAGCCATGAAATTAAAAGACGCTTACTCCTTGGAAGAAAAGTTATGACCAACCTAGATAGCATATTCAAAAGCAGAGACATTACTTTGCCAACAAAGATCTGTCTAGTCAAGGCTATGGTTTTTCCTGTGGTCATGTATGGATGTGAGGGTTGGACTGTGAAGAAAGCTGAGCGCCGAAGAATTGATGCTTTTGAACTGTGGTGTTGGAGAAGACTCTTGAGAGTCCCTTGGACTGCTAGGAGATCCAACCAGTACATTTTAAAGGAGATCAGTCCTGGGTGTTCTTTGGAAGGACTGACGCTAAAGCTGAATCTCCAGTACTTTGGCCACCTCATGCGAAGAGTTGACTCATTGGAAAAGACTCTGATGCTGGGAGGGATTGGGGGCAGGAGGAGAAGGAGACGACAGAGGATGAGATGGCTGGATGGCATCACCGACTCGATGGATGTGAGTCTGAGTGAAATTTGGGAGTTGGTGATGGACAGGGAGGCCTGGTGTGCTGAGATTCATGGGGTTGCAAAGAGTTGGACACGACTGAGCGACTGAACTGAACTGATGCTGACAAGGGCATGTATGGTGTCTCTACCACAGACAGTACAGCACTGCATGAACTGTACTTTTCAGCACTCCATGAACTGCAGCACAACCAAATAATAAAACACACAACCCCAGCCTATTTGGGCCAGAAGAACTTCTATGAATGAAACAATCTGCAGTCTCCCTGAAGGCAGAGTTTAATGTTTACACCATCTATCACTATAATCCAGCTCCTCTGTGACTTGAAAGTCTTGTTATTGTTTAGTGGCTCGGTCGTGTCCTACTCTTTTGTGACCCTGGGGAATGTAGCCCACTAGGCTCCTCTGTCCATGGGGTTTCCCAGGCAACAATACTGGAGTGGGTTACCATTTCCTTCTCCAGGGGATCTTCCCAAACCAAGGATCAAACCCTTGTCTCCTTCACTGGCAGGCAGATTTTTACCAGTCACCTGGAAAGCTTGTTGAAAGTAACAGAGAATACATATGTGTAGCTATATACATGAGTGGTGAAGAATTGCAAGGAAGGGCAAAAATAGACTGAGAAGGGGGTTTTATTACTAATATATAACATTATTGAGTGCTCAATGTGTTTCAGGCACTGTACAAACCCTTTCAGTACACAAATCACTTAATCTTGCAATAACTTTATAAGGTATCATTATTATCTCCTTTTACCAAAGAAACAACTCAAGGACTGAAAAGTTAAGCAAATTATAAATTGTTCAAACTTTGCCAGCGAAAGGGCTTCCCAGCTGGTGCTAGTGGTAAAGACCCCACCTGCCAACGCAGGAGACTCAAGATGTAGGTTCCATCAGGTTGTGAAGATCCCCTGGAGGAGGGCATGCAACCCACTCCAGTATTCTTGCTTGAGAAATCCCCCGGGCTGAGGAGTCTGGCGGGCAACAGTCCATTTGGTCGCTTAAGAGTAACGCGAGACTGAGGTGACTTAGTATGCATGCAATAGTTGAATCTAAGTTCGAGTTGTTTGTGGAGTTTTGTACATAAAAGAAAATTGCTGTAAATTAAAGATTTACATGTGCAAAGGCACAGAGGGAAAAAAAGCAAATCATCTGAGAGGTGAGTTGGGCCAAAATGAAGTGAACACTCATATATGTGTTGAGGTTGAGGGAGAGAATGTAAGGAAGTGAGGTGGATGAAGACAGTCAGAGAGACATTGTGTGTTACAACCCTTACAAGTCAAGTGGAAACTCTCAGATACGATAGATACAGTTGGTGGTAAGGAGCCATTGCGTGATTTCTAAGATAGAGTCATAAGATGAAAATGTTTCATGGGGCTTGAAAAGGCAGTGTAGGACAGTGTACTATAATAGTGTACCATTGTAGGCAAGTGGTTAAGAGTGTAGTTATGAGTGCTGGGAGCTGGATTGCTTTCAAGTCCTGGGTCAGTTGTGTACCAGTTGTGTGACTTTGGGCACATAATGTCAAACCTCAGTTTCTGCGACTGTAAAATGGGAGTAACAATAAAATTACACATGTCAGAGGATAATTGTGAGGATTAAATGATTTAATCTCTTTCAAATACTTGGGATAGTTCCTGGCACAGAGCCAGTGTTTAGTCAATGCTAGTTATTATTACTCCTGTAGGTATGTATTATTATTCCCACAGGTATGTAGTAAACTGTGGCAGGGATGCTAATCTTGAACGTTGGGGGAGTACATTAAAGCCTGTGAAAGGACTACATGCCAGTGGAAGACACGAAGGTACAGATTATGGGGAAGCACACTTCAGGAAGGAAAAATGTCTGCTTGAATGAAGGTGTACGAGTCAAGATTTGCAAAGGGGTTGCTTTCCAAAGGGTTTCACCGGAAGTTAATGAGGTTCATAGTGGAAGTGCCTAGTCCAGCTGTTCAATATTACCAGGAGTGGCTGACAGTAATGTGAGANCAGATGGATGGCGTGGGGAACCGGGAGGGAGAGCCGCGGTGGAGGCGGGCAAAGTCCGGGCCGGGCCGCTGCCCTGCCCCTCGGCTCGCGTGCGGAGGCTGGATGCCTGGCGCTGAGGCATGTCCCTGCGGCGACCCTCGCGGCCACGAGCCGCTGGAGCATCAGGGCGAGCGCTCCGCCCTTCTGCCCGGCGCGCTGTAGTACAGTTCAGTTTCCCCTTAGCCTTCTGAGGATCTTAAGTTTGACTAATTGGCTGTGGTTGCTCCTCAGGTCACGATGGATCTTGAAGACGGCCGCAATGGAAGAGCAGTGGGGGAAAATTTCTTGAAAAGGGACAAAAAAAGGTAGTTTGTTTCACTTTCATACTTAACGTGGCTTGAAAAACTTGAGAGATTTGTTTCCGGCCTCCAGCTCTGAATTAAACGAGCTGATGATGGTGGTGGTGATGGGTTTTTGTATCTTAAATGCGGGCAATTGCGGAGGTTCGCTGGCTTGAGTTGAGCCCAGAATTTGCATGGTGAGCTTCTTCCTCAGCTTTCTGGTCCCACACAGGCCAAGGTTCATTTCCTTTCCCGTGTTTTATAACCTTCTGCTTTATGTGTGATGTTGGTCGTCCGCGAGCCTGCTTTGGGGTCCAGTGTGTTCCTTCTGGTAAACAGTCACATAAACATTGCATGTTAGTGGCACGCAGCAGATGGGACAGAAGGCCACAACTACTTTTAAGTATTCTTTTTTTCTTTTTAAGGCAATGCGTATCTGACTCTGGTAGAAGTAATTGTGAGAAGAGTGTACTACCAAAGAATTATTAGAATGGTGTAAAATTATCCTGACTGTGTATAGAATTGGTTCTGTAATCACGTAAGAAAAATAATTATCTTAAGTAAATTTTTATCACAGTGCAATATCTGTACAGGAAATTTTTAATTTCACTCAGCTCTGTTAGTAATAAATGGTAAACTTAGTAAAGTTATTAATATTATTAGAAACCAAGCTTTTCAGTGTACGAGAAAAGAAATTCAAGTGTGGACATTAAGTAGACTTTTTAAAAACAATGTTGAATCTGAATGTGATTTCATGATTTTTTTTTTAATAGGTCAGTTTCTGTCCGTTGAGAGCACACTCAATGTCAATCTTGGTTTCTCATTATGTTTCCTTACAAAAAGGAAATCTGCACCCAACAGAGAAAGGGTTAATGCCAATTGAGGCCGAGCTTGGAGTATCTGGTAGTACCTGAAAACAAGAGGCGGAGGGCAATTATCAAAAAGGACACAGGAGCTGGCTTGAAGGGGCTTTCACTGGCCCACATCTGTGACTGTTTGAGCATCAACAAGAATAATGACTGTACTTGATTGTGAAATATTGAGTAAATTAATTTTTTAAATAAAATTCTGAGAGGGCGAGGAAAACTATGGGAGAGAGAAGGGGGGAGAGAGAGAGAGGGAGAACCTTCTTCACAGAAAAATGTTGAAATCTGCATTGTTATAACTGGTTCAGGCAAGGGTTGTTAATGGATCCTAAACCACTCAGAGAAAGGTTGAATCTACGAATTAGCCACAATTCTTAGTTGGAAAAAGGAAAATGTGATTTTTTTTTCTGGTGGAAAGATAGTGTACTTAGTCACCATAACCAAGTGATCATACCTGGCCTGGCTCTTGGAATAGACTGTGTTAGTGACATGACACCACCTAGGAAGTATGTTTGCAAAATCGTTTAGTGAATCTAACTTATCAAGCTTTCAGACTAATGCTGTCCAATAGAAATATAATGTGAACCACATATGATGTAAACCACATTTGTAATTATTAATTTTCTAATAGCAACTTTTAGAAAGTAAAAAGAAACAGGTGAAATTAATGTTGGAAATACATTTTAAGGATCCAGGTATATTCAACCTATTATTATTTCTACATGTAATGAGGATTATTATTAGTTTGCATTCTCTTTTACAATGTATCCTCAAATCTGTATTTCATACTTACTGCACAATTTGGACAAAGATTGAAACAGACATATCCAAGATGTGGGATCTATAAGACACCTGTTTTTGTTTCTATAAAAAGTCAATATTTCCAGTGTTCTTGCCTGGAGAATCCCAGGGACGGGGGAGCCTGGTGGGCTGCCGTCTATGGGGTCGCACACAGTCGGATACGACTGAAGTGATTTAGCAGCAGTAGCAGGTAGGGAGAAGAATTTCTAGATTTAAAAGAGGCTAAAGAGACTAATGGAGAAGGAAATGGTAGCCTGCCCACTCCAGCATTCTTGCCTAGGAAATCCCATGGACAGAGGAGCCTGGGGGGCTACAGTCCATGGGGTGGCAAAAGAGTCAGACACGGCTTAGTGACTAAACAACAACAAAGAAACAAAACCACCACATATAATACATGAGCCTTAATTACATCAGAGTTCTAAACAGGAAAAACCTATAGAAACCATTCTTGGAAATTTTGAATGTGGATTGATATCAAAGTTGCCGTTAATTTTATTGTATGTGATAATGGTAGGAAAACATGTGAAGTGCCAGGATCTTTGCAGCTTATTTTCCAGTAGTTTGGAGATCAACAGTTATAAACTTCCTTATGCATTAAAGAAAATATGGTTAAAATGTTCACAGTTGTTGAATCTAGGTGAATTTTTAATGGGTAGTCATTATTAATATTCTTTTTGTTTGAAGGTTTTCATAATAAACTTTCATAAAATAGATTATATAGAGTGGAAGGTAAATACATCCCTTTTTGTTTTTAAGTTTTTAAACTTTGTACCTTAAACAAATATGCAAACACTTAGGGACATTGAAATAAGAAGTATTAAGGCCCTGTGGAAGGAAAGAAATTTATTTGATAGATTGGTGGTTTCCAGAGGTGGAGGAAAGGGGGACAAAACGGGTGAAGGGGGTCAAAAGGTCCAAAGTGCCAGTTATAGAATAAGTCATGGAGGTGTAATGTACAGCAGTGTGACTCCAGTTAATAACACTGTATTGCATATTTGAAAGTTGCTAAGAGTAAATCTTGAAAGTTCTCATCACAAGGAAAAAAATTCTGTGATTTTGTATGATGACAGATGTTAACTAGACTCGTGGTGATGATTTCCCAATATGTACAAATACCAAATCATTCTCTTGTACACCTGAAACTAATACAGTGTATGTCAGTTATACCTCAGTTTTAAAACATTTATGTATTTTCAATTGAAGGATAATTGCTTTACAGTATTGTGTTGGTTTCTGCCAAACATAAACGTGAATCACCCATAGGTATACATATGTCCTCTCCCTCTCGAGCCTTTTTGAAAAAGGTGTTCAATACATATTTGTGGGACATTTACTTATTTATTTTTCTGTAAGAGCCCATATGTTGAAAACAATATTTCTTTTGAACTTGCATATACTGTCATTTTATTGTTGATTGCTGTCATGGTCTACAAACTTTTTTTTCAAACTAGAATTTTTTTTTTTACTTAAGTAACTTATTAAACTGTGCTCACCATTACTGATGTGAATTTGTTTTTTATAAAGCTATGTATTTTTCCAGTTTTATTGAGTTATAATTGACCTACATTACCTTGTAAGTTTAAAGTATATAGCATTATGGTTTGAATTACAAATATTGTGATGAGAAATTTTAGGATCCACCCTCTTAACAGCTGATTCATCTGTATCGTATAGCAGTGTTAACTGTAGGCATCTTGTGGCACATTGCGTCTCTAGCACTCTTATCTTATAACTGAAAGTTTGTACCTTTGGAGCAGCTTTCTCTCATCCTGTCTTCCCCCTCTAGAAACCACAAATCTTTTCTTTTTCTATGAGTTTGTTTTTTAAACTGTATATTCTAATTCAGAGTCATAAAGAAGCATGTGACTTACTGATAATGTGAATAGATATAATGCTTGGGTAATAGTACCCTTTGGCATATTTGTATTTGTAAAGATTCTTTATTAAAATGCAGTTTGATAAGCAACTTCGTATTTGTCAGCACTGTGTTGGAGCAGATGGGGATAAATGAATCTTCTAAGAGGGGTGACAGTCAGTGTTCCTGGCAGAGCAGGGTCTCAGAAGTCTGACACTGCACCAGATAGCCTGGTGTCTGGGAGTTAGACTTCTCCGTGGAAAGCTTGGCTTCGTTCTAACTGTGTGACCTTGGACAAGTGAGTTAACTCTTCTCACCTGCAGTTCTCTTGTCTGTAAAGGAAGGATAAAAATGTGCCTGCCTCACAGAGATTAAGATGAAATGAGGTCTTGTATGGGAAGTGTTTACTTAGCCAGTGTCTGAAACATTGTAAATTCTTCAGAGTAGCCGTAGTTTTGGAGAATGAAAAAATAAATAAAAAGCTTAGAGCTAAAACTCAATTCTGTATGGCTACTTTTCTCCTCTCATCCTGATTCCAGGGGTACTGAAACCGTGCCTTTACTGGGAATAGGGTGGAACCGAATCTGAAGAGTTATGTTTGTGTATTTTGTGTGTTTCTCAGTAGTGGAACGTCGCTCCAAAGCCAAATATGGAGTAGACTCTGGATTTTTTTTTCTTTAGAAGTTTCTTCAACTCTTTGACATTGCTTAGCATAAAGAACAAAGACAGAGATGAATTTACTTTTGGAACTTGAAAAGCTGTGTAAAAAGAATGTACTTCTTCCCTGAGATAGTCTTTCTTTTAGAAATAGGAAAATACAGAAGCGGAGGTTGCTCTCATGTGCTGGATGGCAGTTAGAGTAGAACACTAGTTAGAGAGTTTTGAATCTGCGCTCGAAAATCTTTGACCTTTCTCTGCCTGAGGACAGCTTTTTTATTTTTCAGTTTACAAGCCATCTTTCTGATGGTGCTTTTTCTAGGTTGTGTGAATTGCCACCATGGCCCATTTGGGCTCCAGACATCTTTTCAGAATTAGACTTGCTCATGGAGAGTGATTGAATTATGTTTCTTTCTTAGGATAATTTCTGCCCTGCATGTTTGCCACTACTCTCCCTCAGGTAAAGGAATAATATCTAGGTAGATGAACGATAATATCTAGGTAGATAGAAGGATAGGCTATCTGTTGTTAAAATCTCTGAGATGATAATTAAAGGGATTAACTCGGGAGCATGAGTGAGTTCTAAGTAGAAGACAGGAAGCTCTCTTTTTTTAGTGTTAGTTTTTCTAATTCCAAATTTGTATGTCTCTGTGTATTCATCATAGAAAATTAGTAAATACCAAAGACACAAGGAAGAAAATAATTTGAAATCTCAATACCCAGTGATAGCCTAATGTATAGATTTCTAGGTATATGTAAAGATACTTAAATTTTATAAATGGGATCATATTATAACCTGTTTTTTTAATGACACTGTAGACATGTTTCTTTGTCCTGGTTGTTGCTAAATATAAGTTCTACGTTGATTGGATATAGATTTACATAGTTTTTAAAGTTTTATGTAATTCTGTTGCTAGGTTTTTCAGTAAAAAAGATGAGAAGAAAGAAAAGAGACCAACTGTCAGTACTTTTGCAATGGTGAGTTTGAATGTGTTCACTATTCTATATATATACACACACACACAGGTGGTTCACTTTGCACAGCAGAAATCAACACAAGGTTGTAAATCTCACTCCAATGAAAACAAAGCAAAACAAAAGAAAAAGTGCTGTGCCTTCTCTTGATCTAAAAAAGAGGTATTTCATCTGGTATAATATTTTCTTGGGGAGTATGTTAATGAAGAGGTAAAATGAACTCATTTAATTCAGCTTGTTTTCAGGGAATGATGAGCATTGTACACAAACTTGCTGTGTGCAGAGAGCCTCCAGAGTCCCCTGTCCTGGCCTGGGTTTCAGTATTCTCCTAACCAGTTATGTTACCAGTGACACAAGCACTTCTACCATTGGTGGTCTCAGTCCTAGACAGAGGAAACCAGCCACATGGAGCGTGGTTCAAACAAAACCTGGGGTACCCTGTCTCCAAGGGCGCTAATCCTGGCAGTTTGAGGTCCAAGTCCCAGGCACTCATAATAGAAGTTAGCAATGGGTTATTAATTACTATGGCTTAGTACCTGTCACTGTGCTTCTGTGCTGAATAACTGAAAATCTGGAATTTGAAAACCTTAATATACTTCTCTGTCTTATTTTCTGATTTCCTGGTGGCCACTTAGAAGCTTTTCTTTAATCAGATTCGGAATAAGACAGGCTGGTTGATGAGCCCTCTTTACCTGTATCCATTTTTTTTTTTTTCCTGAGAATGCAGATTTAGGGGAACTGTGCAGTTAGAAACTGGAAGACTTACAGAACCAATTAAGTCTTGTAGTACACACTTTGTAATTCAGACATAACACACCAGACACTTGTAAAATTTGTGTATGTGTGTGGGGCTGGCTATCTTATAAAATGAATATTAGTAAAATTGAATATTAAGTATGGTTACAAGCATAAAAATGAGCTGCCTTTTACACTTGAGTGGTCTTATATGAACATCTTCTCATACTCCAGTTGCTCTTGATAAAATTCCACCTTTGAGTCTGTCTTTACTCTCTTTGGAATTTTGGGGAAATGAGACTGTGTAGTCAGGTTATTCTCAGAAATAACCAAGTGACAGTTTTTGTTTTACATTTCATTTTATATTCTTATATTAAAAGAAGCTTTGGTGTTAAAATAGGGTTTATTCCCAAGATTTAATTTCCAGTTCTGTCATTTTGAGACTAGACTATTTCTGTCTTTTTGTAATTTCATTTTTGTAAGTAAGTTAAATTTAAAAAATTAGTCTTATGTTTTAGAAAATTTATCAGACCTACTATATAGAGGTAAGACTATTAAACCAGTTCAGGCCACCAAAGAATAAAAATCTGGACTTTGAAGGCCAGGTGATAATTATAACACAAATATAGCTTTTTATGCCATGCATTGCAATAAATACTTTCTATGTGAATGCATTAATCTTTACAACTCCTTTGGAGATAGATACTGTTATTGTTTTAATTTTGTAGATGAAGAAAGGGAGGTGAGACTTAAGAATACTCATCAGGGCCATGGTTCAGACCTGAGAAAGTCACACTAAATCATAGTGCTCAGGTTGGCATAGGAAGGAAGGAATATATTCTTGGCTTTTTGATGGAAAGCTATACTGAATGTTCATGTGGCTTTTCCTCATGCCTTTCTCTTAAAGGTGTTGACACAGAAAACTGAACTTGTGTATAAAATCTATATAGACAGACATATTCAGAATGTTTGACAGTAAAATGCTGATGCTGTTAGTGAGAGAGTCAGTTCCTAGGCAGGTTGATAAGAAATCCGGGGGTCCCCAAGGAGAGAGGGCTCTGGAATTCTCAAGGAGGAGGAAAGGACAAACTTTTTTGTCTACATTCCTTAGTCTTAGTCAATTACACAACTCAGTTTAAACTCTGTACTAAGGATTATACAACCTCAGTGTATCCTGCTTGAGGACAGTTTCTCCTTCCTGAAAACCTTCTGATTAATCCTGTTATCTTAAAATGTGAATTATGAGAGTGGGTCTAGTAAGATCTTGACAACCTCCAGACATTCTTTTGATTCATTGTAATAACTAATTAAAAGGTATATAACTCTACTGCTAACACTAGTGAGGGGGCACTCTCCATCCCCCTTCTGATGTGTATGTCAGAAGCTTTCTCTGTCCCTTTTACACTTTAATAAAACTCTATTACACAAAAGCTCTGAGTGATCAAGCCTCGTCTCTGGCCCCGAATTGAATTCTTCTCCTCTGGAGGCCAAGAATCTGGGTGTCTTTCATGGTTCAGCAACAACCTTTCGTTAGCATTGCTGATTAATAAAAATTTCCAGCTAAAATAAAAACTCATGTGTGTTGGGCATTTCCAAGAACCCTTCGATGATTCACTTGGGGGACTCACAGGACTCAGCTTATTGCCATACTCATGGCTAAGATTTATTACAGGAAGAGGACAGAAAGCAAAATCAGCAGTGGGCAAAGGAAGGCGGGAAAGGTCCAAGAGAAGCGCCAAGTGTCCTGTCTAGTGGAGTCAACTTGATTCCTCCAGCAATGAGTTGTGCTGACTCAGTGTGTGAAATGCTGTCGGGAAAGCTCCGTAGAGACTCAGTGCCCGAGGGTTTCTGATTGGGAGCTGATGATGTAGGCACAGTGTGTACCAAAATTCCAGACTCACAGAAGGAAGGCAGACCCTCAGCATAAAGCACGTTGTTTGTACAAATCGTTCGGCCACTTCTATCAGTTAGGGTGATGGTTACTCTTCCCAAAATCCAAATTCTAGATGCCAGCCAAGGGCTAGCCTTGAATGCAGGCTCAAGCTTGCAATGTTAACTGTTTTCTGTACACCAGGCCTGTTCACTTTTTTCTAGTAGAAGACTATTTTTTAGCAGTCTTGAGAAAATGATGACAAAGAGGTAAGGAATAGATTCAAAGTTTTCTGCTGGCCTTTATTTTCTGTCAGGCTTTGTTGCAACATTTTGTTGTTGTTTAGTCACTCAGCCATGCCTGACGCTTTTGCAACCCCATGGACTATAGCCCTCCAGGTTCCTCTGTCCATGGGATTCTCCAGGCAAGGATAGTGGAGTGGGTTGCCTTGCTTACACTAGAGCCAGAGTCTTTAACAGCTTTAATCATTTATGATAGTATGTGATTGGTTAAATTTTTACTTGCTTGGAATTGAAAGGTTCTTTGGTGCAGTTACCTGTGGCCACCTGGTCATTCCTCATTGGAGACTTTACCGTCTGGCTCAGTGTCTCCCTCTCCACCCCTAGTGCTCCTACTATCTTGGGTGACTTTTATGGTGTTATAAGGATAACCGCTCTTTCCCTCGCCTTTATTCCAGCCACCCATGCGCACACTTAGATCCTAGATTTGTTATTTGAAACTGTTCTACATCCAAAGTGCTGTTATGAAGCAGTTAAATAGAACTAGCCAGAGCCTTTAACAGGCTGTCTTCAATCTGTCTCTCTCCTCTGTCTTCAGTCTGCTCACTGTTTCTTCAGTGAGCTCAGCGCTCACTGGATCCTGAGTCCCCTGACCTGTCAATTTCCCAGCAGCCCCTTCTTGTTTCCCTTCTCTTATCACCTTAGAGCAATGATCGTCACTTTGTTATGCTCCTGCCTGAGCTGCAGACTTCCTTTCACCTGTCACTTGTCAAGCCCAGCCCAGGCAGATCGACCATCTGCTTTCTTGATGCCTGAACCCCTACATCTGATGGATGCTGGAGAAAAACCTCATGGCAGCATGTATCCCACACAGAAATTTTACTCTTCCTCTTCTCGCTGAGTATGTTAAGCCCTTTACGAATTTCCCATGTCTCCGCACAAGCCCCAGCTCTTCGTGGATGACCCCCACTTTTTTTGTATTCACAAACCGAATGGAAGCCCCCTGACAGAAGTTCCTCAGCTCTTCTCTCAGTCTACAAACACACTGGTACCCAGGTCAATTGCATCCTCCTTCCCTCCTGTTATAACAGAGGAAGCATTTGGTTCTTTAATCACCCTCTTATACACTGTGCTTTGGCTCCTGTATCCTCTACTTTCTCAGGGACCTTACATTATTATTAATATCCTTCTCTCCTGTATCCTCCATCTCTCCCTCTCAACTGTGTCTTTCTGATCGGTGTTTACATGTCATCTATCTTTAATTTCACTAATGCCCTCCTTCATTTCACTCAGCCTCCTCTAGCTTGCTTCACAAATAGGAGGTGACTTTGCTTTCTGTCTGTTTCATCTCCAGATCACTTCTTACATTCTAATTTGGCTCTGTCTCCACCACTGAGCGAATTTAGTGGACAGTCTGCTGACTTTTAAGTAGCACTTGACGCTGTTCACCATATTCATTCCTCCTGTTTGCTTCTGCGATGCCAGAGTCTGCTCATTTTCCTCCCGGTTCTTTGGTCTTTTCTTGTCTCACCTTTGCCTGTGAACTTAGAGCTCCTCCACCCCCAGTCCTTGGAGTCAGTGCTATTGTTGGCCTTTCTCTAGTCTCACATGGCCATTTCTAAATCGTTTTCATGCAGAACTCCTTTCATATTTGTTTCATTCTGCACAGTTATAACATCTTCCATCCATTGGCGGCAATATACCTTCTACTAATTTCTAGTCACTTATGCTTCTCCATTGAGAACCTTGGCGTTTGATTGCTTCTCCTTTGTTCACCTATCCTCTCCGCATTCTTTTATTTTGGTCACCTTATTAAAGTCTCCTAGGTACCACATTCTTTGACTTCTTCAGTTCCAACAGCCTTCATCCCTACCTTCCTTTAGTAAATTACGCTATAAACAAAGACCCTTGGTTTATCATCTGGGTGGATGCCCATCTCTGCTGCTGTAAACTCAGATAAACCTCTCCCCCCTGCTCCCCCCAACTACTTCTGATCCTTCTTGTTTGGCCATTCTTCCTCAGTATCCTTTTTTTTTCTTTTGAGTATTTATTTTCTATTGCTGCTGGAACAAAGTACTGCTAGCTTAGTGGCTTAAAACAACACAAATGTATTATTGTATAGTTCTGGGGCTCAAAGTCTCACTGAGCTATAGTCAAGGTGCCATCAGGGCTGGATTCTCCTCGTGGCTCCAAGAGGGAATGTTTCCCTCCTTTTTCAGCTTCTACAGGCTTCCTGCCTTCTTGGACTCCTGGCTCCTTCCTTCCTTCACTCATCATTTCTCCTACTACTGACTCTGATCCCCATGGCTCCCTCTTATAAGGATCCTTATGATGACATTGAGCCCACTTGGATTATCCAGGGTAATTTCCCCATCTCAGTATCCTTAATGTCTGCAAAGTCCTTTTTATCACGTAAGGAAGCATATTCACAGGTTCCTGCGATGAGGATGTGGTCAAGCTCGGGAGGTGGGGCATTGTTCTGCCTCCCACTCCTGCTCTGGACTTGGTTCTGTCAACCACTCTCTACCTCCTAGTCCCCCTGCTCCACGTTAGCTCCTCTACAAATTATCCTACCCATGGTAGTCACATCAAGTCACCTCAGTTCCTGCCTGAAAACCCTCTAAGGAAGGCCTTTCTTTTACACTCAGATGGGAGGTTTAGCATAAAAACAAACTCCCTCCTCTGGCCATCAGAGGCCATCTATAGCCTGAGCTCCGTCTCATCTCTGATTTCACGCCAGACAGGGCTCCTTCACCTTCCTCTGGCCACAGCGGTCATCATGTCTGGTCCCTGAAACACACAGGGCTTGTATTCACCCCAGGATCTTTGTGTTCGATCTTGCTGCCTGGGACCCTCTGTTCCCAGATTGGCACGTGACTTTTTCCTTCCCATCTCTGCTGACTCAGCTCAGATGTTGCCTTTTCATAGTGACTTTCCCTGCCCCACCAATCCGAGCCAGCTACCTGTCACCATGACACCTCACTCCGTGTGATATTTCTCCTGAATAATTAACCACTGTCTGCTTTCTTGTTTATGTTTCATGTTCTCCTTGAATCTAAGCTCCATGAGGGCAGAGGGCTTTGGTGTGCTTTCTTCATTGCTGTGCTCCAGGTGGCCTAGAACAGTGCCTGGAACTTTAATAGGGACTTGCATACTGAATGAATGTTGAATATTGTGAATGATTGTTAATATGTCTATTTTCTCTTTATTTGCATATTAGTAAAATACAAGCTTTATGAGGAGTGATAGCTTCTCTTAGTCACTGTAGCTAGTACCTAGAACCATGCTTGATCCTTCAGTTCAGTTCAGTTCAGCCTCTCAGTCGTGTCCTCTTTGCAACTGCATGAATCACAGCATGGCAGGCCTCCCTGTCCATCACCAACTCCCGGAGTTCACTCAAACTCATGCCCATTGAGTCGGTGATGCCATCCAGCCATATCATCCTCTGTCCCCTTCTCCTCCTGCCCCCAATCCCTCCCAGCATCACAGTCTTTTCCAATGAGTCAACTCTTCACATGAGGTGGCCAAAACATTGGAGTTTCAGCTTTAGCATCAGTCCTTCCAAAGAACACCCAGGACTGATCTCCTTTAAAATGGACTGGTTGGATCTCCTAGCAGTCCAAGGGACTCTCAAGAGTCTTCTCCAACACCACAGTTCAAAAGGATCAATTCTTCGGCGCTCAGCTTTCTTCACAGTCCAACTCTCACATACATGACTACTGGAAAAGCCATAGCCTTGACTAGACAGACGGACCTTTGTTGGCAAAGTAATGTCTCTGCTTTTGAATATGTTAATTAGGTTGGTCATAACTTTTCTTCCAAGGAGTATGCGTCTTTTAAATTTCATGGTTGCAGTCACCATCTGCAGTGATTTTGGAGCCCAAAAAAAGAGTCTGACACTGTTTCCACTGTTTCCCTATCTATTTGCCATGAAGTGATGAGACCAGATGCCATGATCTTCGTTTTCTGAATGTTGAGCTTTAAGGCAACTTTGTCACTCTCCTCTCTGGCTTTCATCAAGAGGCTTTTGAGTTCCTCTTCACTTTCTGCCATAAGGATAGTGTCATCTGCATATCTGAGGTTATTGATATTTCTCCCAGCAATCTTGATTCCAGCTTGTACTTCTTCCAGCCCAGCGTTTCTCATGATGTACTCTGAATATAAGTTTAATAAGCAGGGTGACAATATACAGCCTTGATGTACTCCTTGGTGCTGCTGCTAAGTCGTTTCAGTCATGTCTGACTCTGTGCGACCCCATAGACGGCAGCCCACCAGGCTCCCCTGTCCCTAGGATTCTCCAGGCAAGGACACTGGAGTGGGTTGCCATTTCCTTCTCCAATGCATGAAGGTGAAAAGTGAAAATGAAGTCATTCATTCGTGTCTGGCTCTTCGCGACCCCATGGACTACAGCCTACCAGGCTCCTCCATCCATTGGATTTTCCAGGCAAGAGTACTGGAGTGGGGTGCCATCGCCTTCTCCGGATGTACTCCTTACTAGGTGCTTAATAATTTTTCGAATGTTGAATGAATGCATGCATGAATGAAAGAAGTCATTGACTTTGGCCTCCAGCCAGGTACCATGATAAGATCATGTTCGCCATCTTGCCTGCTGGATATTACCTAAGCCTCTCCCCTGTCAGCACCTTCTACTTCTTTGCCCTGGGAAGTCCACCCCTTGACTTTCAGTCCTGATCACCCTATCCCCTGTGTGATTCTGGTTCATCCCCTCTCTCTTCCTTGTAATTATCTGACCAAAGAGTTTTCATTTCTTGTATTTAAAGGGCTCTGATTGTAAATAAACTTCTGTCTTACATTTCCCTGGAGAAGGAAATGGCAACTTACTACAGTGTTCTTGCCTGGAGAATCCCATGAATGGAGGAGCCTGGTAGGCTACAGTCCATGGGGTTGCAAAGAGTCGGACATGACTGAGCAACTTCACTTTCAGTTTCTTACATTTCACCCTATGTATTACATTTTTTTTTTTGTCTACTTGATCCCTTACTGTAAGCTCCTGAAGAATCTTATTGTATATTTCTAAAACCGATGACAGTACCTGCTTATATTGTATATTAGTATTATATCATATGCCTAATAAATGTTTCTATTATGAAGTACTGGTTTTAGTCTCATAACAGCTTTGTGAAACTTTCTGTATATGAATATTTCCCTCATTTTATAAACGTAGAAACTGAAGGTGAAGGTTATTAAGAGATTTTTTTCCCCTCCAAAGTCTCCTTTTGAGTAAATGACAGAGGTGGGAGGTTGCCCTGAGGCTTTTGTCCTATTGAGCAGTGTTACTGCTGCCCTCAAATTGAGAGGTTGTTGCTGAGCCGTGAAAGATGCCGGAATTCTTGGCCTCCGGAGGAGAGGAATTCAATCTGGGGCCAATGACAAGGCTTAATCACTCAGAGCTTTTGTGTAATAAAGTTTTATTAAAGAATAAATGAGATAGAAAGCTTCTGACATAGGCATCAGAAGGGGCAGAAAGAGTGCCCCCTGCTAGTTTTAGCCAGATGTTATATTGCTACTAGCAGTCTGCTAATTAGAGAAAGGAAATGTCTCAGAACTCAGAGACTGGCACCAGGCCCCTCACCTACAACGTGCATTTTGGGATAACACTGGCACAAGGTGAGTTGTCCCAGGCCATAAAATGATTGACATAAATCTTGAAGAAAGGCAGGTTTCCAAGCAAATACAGTCTCATTAACCCAGCTTAAGAGAACATTTGCATGAGTCTGTCAAGTCCTTCTGAGTTTTAGGCAGAACAGACTGGAAGACAGTCTAGGGTAAAAGCATAGTCCATTAACATAGCTTAAGACAAACATTTCCCTAAGAAAAACGCATTGGTTCTCTCAAGGTTTGAGAAAAGTTAAGCTCAGATGGAACCAGGTGTCATCATGTCATCAGGTTTTTAATAGAAACCTCTTTTTAAATTTGTATGGAGAAGGGGAAAAAATCTAACACTTGTTTGTTTCCTCAGATCTTTGTATATCAATTACCTTTTCTTCCTCTATTGAGGAATTCAATACTTTTCCACTTTATAGCTTTTAATAGAAGGTAAATCCGCCTGCCAGTGCAGGAGATGCGAGTTCAACCCCTGGGTCAGGAAGATCCTCCCGAATGGGAGAAGTATTAATTGCTTCCCAAGTGGGCCTGTCACAGCCCCAAGCCCACTCCCCTTACTGTGTCCTCTTCTAATCAGGTTTGCATCTCAGGAGCTCACTCCTTCTTTCCTGTGATTTGCCTGCAATAAAGAGTTTATGCAGATCTGCTCTGGTCTTTGGGAAGCATGTATCTAACTCATTGCTTTCCCTTTCCTTCTCACTGTGGAGGCCTAATTGGTTTCCCAGGTGGTTCAGTGGTAAAGGATCCGCCTGCTGCTGCAGGAGATGTGGATTCAATCCTCTGCTGGCAAGATCCCCTGTAGGAGGAAATGGCCACCCACTCCAGTATTCCTGCTTAAAGAATTCCATGGACAGAGGAGCCTGGTGGGCTGGGGTTGCAAAGAGTCAAACATGACTGAGAATGCACGCAGGCATGGAGGCCTAATTACATTAATAGCACTTAACATTTATGCTAGTGCTCTTAGGAGGCAGATATTTGACCCAAGCCGCTTTCTGAAAGCAGCAAAACATGTTTCCTCAATGGTGTCCTCAGAGGGACCTTTGGGAATCATGGTGTTTTAACCAAGAAAAATCTTGAGCTGAAAAGTGGCTTCCACTCTTGGGAATCAGAGTCACAAATAGTATATTTCTTACTCTGAGCTGTTATCAGTTCAGTTGCTCAGTCGTGTCCAACTCTTTGCAACCCCATGAATCACAGCACGCTAGGCCTCTCTGTCCATCACCAACTCCCGGAGTTCACTCAAACTCATGTCCATTGAGTCGGTGATGCCATCCAGCCATCTCATCCTCTGTCGTTCCCTTCTCCTCCTGCCTCCAGTCCCTCCCAGCATCAGAGTCTTTTGCAATGAGTCAGCTCTTCACATGAGGTGGCCAAAGTACTGGAGTTTCAGCTATAGCATCATTCCTTCCAAAGAACACCCAGGACTGATCTCCTTTAGGATGGACTGGTTGGATCTCCTTGCAGTCCAAGGGACTCTCAAGAGTCTTCTCCAACACCACAGTTCAAAAGCATCAATTCTTCGGCGCTCAGCTTTCTTCACAGTCCAACTCTCACATCCATACATGACTACTGGAAAAGCCATAGCCTTGACTAGATAGACGGACCTTTGTTGGCAAAGTAATGTCTCTGCTTTTGAATATGCTATCTAAGTTGGTCATAACTTTCCTTCCAAGGAGTAAGCATCTTTTAATTTCATGGTTGCAATCACCATCTGCAGTGATTTTGGAGCCCCCCCAAAATAGAGCCTGACACTGTTTCTGCTGTTTCCCTATCTATTTGCCATGAAGTGATGGGACCAGATGCCATGATCTTTGTTTTCTGAATGTTGAGCTTTAAGCCAACTTTTTCACTCTCCACTTTCACTTTCATCAAGAGGCTTTTGAGTTCCTCTTCACTTTCTGCCATAAGCGTGGTGTCATCTGCATATCTGAGCTTATTGATATTTCTCCCGGCAGTCTTGATTCCAGCTGGTGCTTCTTCCAGCCCAGCGTTTCTCATAATGTACTCTGCATACAAGTTAAATAAGCAGGGTGACAATAGACAACCTTGACGTACTCCTTTTCCTATTTGGAACCAGTCTGTTGTTCCATGTCCAGTTCTAACTGTTGCTTCCTGACTTGCATACAGATTTCTCAAGAGGCAGGTCAGGTGGTCTGGTATTGCCATCTCTTGAAGAATTTTCCACAGTTTATTGTGAACCACACAGTCAAAGGCTTTGGCATAGTCAATAAAGAAGAAATAGATGTTTTTCTGGAACTCTCTTGCTTTTTTCATGATCCAGCAGATGTTGGCAATTTGATCTCTGGTTCCTCTGCCTTTTCTAAAACCAGCTTGAACATCTGTTATAGATCTCTGTAATGTTCCAGAATGTCCAGTGCATCTCATGAAGCCCTTGTATGTAAGAGAAGAAGGAAGATGAAATCAGGCATGTTCAAGGTGGTATGGCTGCAAATTGGTACCACCATGGAAAACAGTATAGAGGTTCCTCAAAAAAATAAAAATAGAACCACACTTCTACTCTTGGGTATAGATCCAAAGAAAGTGAAAACATTAATTTAAAAAGCTCTCTGCACCCCAAAGTTCTTAATAACATTATTTACAATTGCCAAGATGTGGATGTAACTTAATTGTCCATTGATGGATGAAGAAGATGTGATATACACACATATATACATACAGTGGAATACTATTGAGCCACAGAAAGAATGAAGTTATGCCTTTTGCAGCAACATGAGTGGACCCAGAGTGTATTATGCTTTGTGAAATAAATCAGAGAAAGACCAACACTGTATGTTATCATATGTGTAATCTGAAAAATAAATGAATATAACAAAACAAACAGTCACAGATACAGAGATCAAGAGTATTATCTTTGGGGAGAGGAAAGAGAGGAGGGGCAAGATAGAGGTAGAGATTAAGAGGTATAAAACAACTGTATAAAATAAGCTACAAGGATATATTGTACAGCATAAGGAATATAGCCATTATTTTATAAGTTTAGAGTATAATCCATTAAATTATTGAGTAACTACACCTGAAGCTAATATATTGTAAGTCAACTATAGTTTAATTTTTTATAAAGTGAATAGATTGAGTCCAATATAAAGAAGAAGATCAAAACTCAAAAAAAAAAAAAAAAAGATGAAGCAAATGCCTGCTTCTCTTAGGTTATTAGGCCAAGGTGGCTGCAATAGTAGTCTACAGCTAACTATTTAGATTTTGGATACATTTGGAAAGTAGAGTTAACCATACATGACATCGTGCTAATTGTTTCTATTGTCTGTATTTTCTCCTTTTTTAGTTTCGCTATTCAAATTGGCTTGATAGGTTATATATGGTGCTGGGGACTTTGGCTGCCATCATCCACGGAGCTGGACTCCCCCTCATGATGCTAGTGTTTGGAGACATGACGGATAGCTTTGCAAGTGCTGGAAATTTGGGAAACATAACTTTTCCAAACATGACTAATACAAGTAAGTGTTGTTTGTGGTATTGATTTTTTTGAAAGCTTGATGAAAAATCATTGACTCACAGTGAAGTTTGTGGAGTCCTCACCAAGTATGCATGAGTGTGTTTAGTGCTGGGGGAGATGGAGGGGTCTGAGCTATATAGTTCATATCTGTAATGAATTTGTGAAGATGCTATTCACAATCATTAGAACATCCAGTGAAAGTGCTGGTAGAGGTAGATAGGAAAAGAGAGCTCTATGAAGTCAGAAATATCCTACACAGTTTCAGGAAAGGGTATTGGAACCTAATCTGGTATTTGATTATTAAGCAGGAATCAGTTATGCAGTTCCCTGACATATTGATTATGGATACAAGAGACAGGAATCCAAGATGATTCTAAAGTTTTTAGTTGGAGAAACTGCATAAGCTGGATGCAGTTACTATCAATTGAGATGAGGAAGATAGAGGGAGATCAGTTTTGGCAGTAAATACCAGAAATTTAATTTTGGGCATCGTCACAGGGCTTTTTGGAAACATGAAAATGGAGAAATGGGGACCAGAGAAGCTGTGTGTGTGTTTAGGATGGGAGAATGACAGCTTGTTTGTATGCTGATAGAAATTATCCAAGATAGAAGAGAAAGTGATGCTTTGGAAGAGAGGGGAGAGATTCATTTGAGTGCTGTCCTTGAGAAAGGAAGGAAATTTAAGCTTCAGAGGAAATACTTGCTTGAAGTACAGGCATGAATAGTTCACCAACAATAACGGGTGAGAAGACAGAGTATTTGAGTGTCAGTGCCCAAAGGCTGGTATGCTTAGACATGAGGATTTGTAGAACTTGTCTTCGCAGTCAAATAGGAAGCAAGACATTTGGCTGATCAAGAAAGGAAACCTAAATTAAGTTCTGGGAATTCCCTGGCCATCTAGTGGTTAGGACTCCACACTCTGCTGAAGGCCCAGATTTAATCCTTGGTCAGGGAACTAAAAAAATCTCCTAAACTGCGTGGCATGGCCAAAAAAAGCTAAAACAAGTTTCTTAGCAGAGTGAGAAAGTGAGTGGACTAGGGTGTCACACACTTTCACGTCCTTGAACTTGATTGAGGAGAAACTGGCTCATAACTGTGAGCTCCCAAGTCACCTCTGGTCAAGTGTACACTGATTTCGACTAAACTGCACAAAGACTTACAGCCTGATGTGCACTCAAGTCATGGGAACCTTGAAGAGGCCTGTTGGTGCACTCCAGGATTTAGTGACATAGATTTTGCAGGACCTTTAAGTCTCTGATGATTGCTATGAATCCTTTCCCCCAGAAATAAGCACGTAGATACGCATGCCATTTGGGGGTCTTTATGGATCCTCTGATACCTGTCTGTGGATCCTAGGAACTTTTTTTGTGTGTGTGATCCTGAAGAGCACATTCTTTACCCTGCGGCAGGACTGCTTCAAATTATGTGAATGCCGGTAATGAGTTGGGCTAGAGAATCTTACTGTGTGTCTGAGCTCTGTAAAATTCTCATCTGTTTGTTAAGCTCCCTCAAAGGGACCGGCCAGAAGATGTTGCACCGCCTTTGGACTGGCACCTTTCTTTCACAGCAGTCACCAAAAGGAAATGTTTAGGGCTTCCTATGTTCACTGGTTCTCGTGCATGCTGTAATTTAGCAATATTCTTTGGAGTTGTTACCACCTTACAATGCAAGGATCCTTCAGTGCTCTGTGGTAGCTCAGCCGACTCTATATGTACATCTCTGACCCCTATTGATCTTACTCATTTTTAAATTCAGTCCAGACACACACATTGATCTAACTGTGGGAGGTGTTCCACGAGCCACGCCATGCACCTGCATGCGCTCCATGGAGGGCCAGTGCTGAACCAGCTGTGCTAGTCGGGAAATACTGGGCTGTTACCGCACCTATTGAAGGTTGGCCCAGGCTGGGAAGCGTGGACTATCACGTGGCTCCCTGCAGCTAGCAGAGCTGAGCTCACATGGGCCACAGGACACGCACCTGGAGCTGTGTGGCTCGGTCTCTTTCAAACTTTATTTTGGAAAATGTTTTTGTATGAGTTTATTTTATATAATATTTAAAGGTTATTTTCCATTTCCAGTTATTATAAAATACTGACTGTAGTCCTGGTGCTGTACAGTACATCCCTTGTAGCCCGTCTTATACCCAGCGGTTTTGTACCTTCCCCTCCAAGCCCTGTGCTGCCCCTCCCCTCCGCTCCCCCTCTCCACTGCTGACCACTAGTTTGTTCTTTGTATCTGTGAGTCTGTGTCTCTTTCAGTATGTTCACTAGTTTGTTGGTTTTTATTTAGATTCCACGTATAATGGATAATATACAATATTTGTCTTTGTTTTTGACTTATTTCACTTAGCATAATGCCGTAGAAGTTCACACATGTTGCTGCCAGTGCCAAAATTTTGTTCTCTTTTGTGGCTCAGTAGTAATCTATTGTGTATGTATATATACACCATGTCTTTATCCATTTATCTGTCAGTGGACACTTAGGTTGCTTCCCTATCTTGGGCAGCTGCAAATAATGCTGCTATGGACATTGGGATGTGTGTTCAACTGGTCTTTCTTTTTAAACTGCATTAACATTTACATACATTTTATCTCGATCACTGAAAAATTACTTGGCCCTCACTTTCATAAGAAAATAATCGACCTTTTAAGTAGGAGTACTAACCATTACTGTGTCTTGGTTTTGCCCGGTCCATATGTATGTGTGAGATGGACAGTAACCTGGCTTGTTCCCTAGTAGCATATACAAGTTCTCAAAATGGTCCAGCTGTGGAGACTTGCTCCTCCTCGGCATGCATCTTCATAGATGTTCGGATCACAGAGTTTCCACCTGGGGAGGTAGTTCATGTTGCATTCCTTGCCAGCCCTTCCCGTTCAGCTCCCTCTTCCAGTCTTGGGGAAACTTAGAGGACTATTTGGACGTTTTGTCTCTGTCTCTGCTACCTTCTTAAGAGATACTGTATCCGGTAGTTAAAGGGCTGGCTCTGGAGCGTAGGACTGCCTGGCTCTGAAACTCCACCTTTGCCACTTTTTGGTTAAGACGACGGGGGTTATTTTCATACTTTAATTTCCTCATCTTTGGAACAGTTAGATAGCAGTAGAACCTACTTCATAGAATGACTGTGAGAATTAAGTGGATTCCTCACTTAAGGCTCACAGAGGAGGGTTTACTCATGAAAAAGTGCTCAATAATTGTTAATATTTGTTATAATTATCAACAAGAAGCTCATGTCTCCATGTTCCACACAAATGAACCTACATAACTTGCAGTGATATGGTTCCTTATTTCATCTTTTCAGAACTCTGTGGTACTAACTCAGTTTTTATAGTTGTGGAAAGGCATGCTTCAAATTACTCAGGTACTCAGTACCTGTTATAAATGTGAAGCCGTCCTTTTCAGGTGCATTTCCTTAGTAACTGTGGACTGCTAGCCACGCCTTTCAGGGAAGGCAAGGGCCTCAAACTATGGCCCGTGGGCCATATCTGACCTATTGCCTCTTTTTATGCCATCTGTGAGCATAGAATGATATTTGCATTTTTAAATCACTGGGAAAAAATGAAAGAAAAATATTTTGTAACACATTATAAAATAATTTGACACTGAAATTTCATTATCTACACATAAAGTTCTAGTGGAACACAGACATGCCCTCTTGTTTGCATAGTATCTGTGGCTGCTTTCATGGAAGCCACAGACATTACTATGCTATTTATGGCTACTGACTTTAGGGGAGTTTAGGATGGAGATCAGAAAGGAGGCACTCTGTGCTCTGGAGAACTGGCAGAACAGGTCTTCAGATAGATGTTTTCAGGATTTGATCTTAGGAGCCCAGTTCTTAAATCTCATATCTAGAAAAGCACTTATTTCCTTCATGGTGACATTAGTTTCTCTTGACTAGCAGAAAACCTTTGCAAAGATAAGTGCTTGATTGCGTGAACTCCCCCTTTAACAAAATTGAGTATATACTGTCCTTCCCTCGCCACTTCTTTGGAGCAGTTTCTCAGAGCTGTCTGAGGTGCTGTCTCCCAGACTATAGCCCTCATTTTGCCTAAAATAAAACTTAGCTCACAGCTCTCTCATGCATTTTTTAAAAAGTTGACAGAGTGCTCTATGTACCAGCAATAGTGTGTGTCCCAAAGAAGCATTTCCAGCCCCCAGGAAACTTGGTATAATGGGTGGAACGGACAGGGAGCCAAGTAATGCAGTTGGATATGAGTAGTGCTGTGATACAGAGATGCACAAAATACTTGGGAAGGAAAGGAGGGGTGTTTGCTCCATCTAGGAATCATGGAGAAGGAACTGGCAACCCACTCCAGTGTTCTTGCCTGGAGAATCCCAGGGACGGTGGAGCCTGATGGGCTGCCATCTGTTGGGTCGCACAGAATCAGACATGACTGAAGTGACTTAGCAGCAGCAGCAGCAGTAGGAATCATGGGAGGCTTCCAAGAGGAGGTGATACCCAATTTGGTCAGTTGGTATCTCTCTCATGCACAAAGTAGACATGTTCTGTGTAACAAGTGAGAACATTTTAAAAGATTTGTTAAATAAAAAACAAAGCTAATACCCTTCTCTCACTACTACTCCTGATTACCTCTCCCCTGTCATATATCCTTCTGTGTCTTTATGATTTATCTCTACAGTAATTTTTACCCTAGGACACTCAGTATTCTGTTATAAACCTGTTTGCAGATTCAGACTTCCAGATGTCCTGAAACTTGTCTGGATGGGAACGATTTCAAAGGTTTTGATGTTGGTCCTGGAGACGAGGGCAAGCGAGCTTTCTGATGCTTCTGGTGGGAGCGTCGGCCTCCTGGGACCCCAGACACTCTCAGACCTTTCTTCCTGTCCTTCTCCAGGTAGAACCTCGTGACCTCTTCACGGGGCAGGCTGGGTACCAGAGCCTCCTTGTTGCACAGGCAGTATTCCTTGCTTACGGAAGCTTGCATTTGCTAAGGCTCTTGAAAGTCTGGGATTATTACAATAAACATAGGCTTTAACTAGACAGTCATAAAAGCTTTTGAGCGAGCATGTCCTTCTCTGCTGCTGTAATAGACCCATTATAATCTTTCTCTTCTCGTAACACTTTTCTCTAATTATCTTTTTGCTGTGGACCTGATTTCCTGATATCCTCCCCCCTTGTATCTCCATCTTGTTAGATTTTGCCTTTGCTTTAAAGTCTCTGTTGACTTGGGCCTTGCAAACTCTGGTCCTCTTGTGTGCACAGAGCTTAACCCGTCCTGCAGTCCTGTAGTATCCTGTGAGTCCTCATCTTCCTCATGAGACTATGCACTGCCAGAAAATGAGCCTGAATAAAGGGGATGGTGATTTTTAGACATGTTGTGTTAAAGGCGACAGGTTGGGTACAAGTGCAAACGATGTCCAGGCAGTTGAAGGTAAGAGACTGGATCTTGGCACAAAGAGTAGGCCTAGAGATTTGGCATCACTTGGGTTGAAGGGATGATAAATCTCCGGGGCCAAGGTTTATTGGGCATTTAATATCTTCTGGGCACTCTTCTTAGTGCTTTATGTGTATTGATGCCTTTATTTCTTCATGGCATGAGGTTGATACTGTTATTATCTATACATTACAGAGGAGGAGACCAGGGCTCAGAGGGTTGAGTATATTTAATTGACTGACGTTATAGAGTTACTCACTATTTGATCCCATGCAGACCAGCCCCAAGTCCAAGGAATCAGGTAGACAGAGGGAGACCCAGAAAGGAAGACACTGCGGATTACATGTTTATCCAGAAATGAAAGTGCTGGGGGAGATCTACCATGGCTCATGGTGAGAATGTCACCCAGAGGTACCCTGAAAATAAGCTCTTGATTATTTGTCTCTAGGGGTTCAGTTGATGGTACCTGGATGACTTTTCTTTTTCTCCATAACTATATCTTGCTGGTTCTGTTTAGTCTCCTTCCAGACTGTGGGCTGAGGAAGGGAGAAAAGGAGACAATCAACTTCTAAGACAAGTTAATAATTCAGGGAAAAAGGGAAAAAAAGTAGAAATAACTTACTTTTCTATTTATCTTTTACTTCTTCTCTTATCTCACTAAACCTCATATGAGGAACATGAAAACTATTTGTGAAATGCCAGTAATCAAAATAACATCTATATTCAGCTGCTTAAACTATGAACATATAAAGAATATGCAGATCTGGGGTGTGTGTCCTTGGTGCTGAAAATTAGAAAACACTGCCATCAGTGTTGTCAAGGCCAGCATGATGAGTGTGCTTCCGCCTAGAATGATAGCTGATATTTCAGTTCTAAGTACTTCGTAAAAATTTCCATGATGGTGGTTTTTTCTTATTTGCTCAAGGATTTCCTCTGCTCCCAACTATTTTATTGGAAAAATTCTTAGAGATAAATTTCTGGAAAAATCAAATACCAAATAATGGCAAAGTATTTTGCAGTATATTGTTCAGTGTGGCAGCTTATTTTTTAAGTTTGAGTAAAAACTTAAAATATGTCTAATTTTTCTAGAATAGTAGTAGTAGTAGTGTAGAATAGATTGTTTTTTTTTTGTTACTATAGGGGAGATGCTTTTTTAAAAAGTAGGTTAGTTACCATGTAAACTCTATAATATTATAAAAAGCAGCAAAAAATGAAAATAGATAATACCTGACCCACTCTAGGTGGTTAAGAAGTGAGATGAATAAATGAGAGACCAAATTACAGAATTTTATAGGTGAAACAGAGCCCAGAGGATCATGTGGCCCAAATCCATAATTTTATAGATGTAGAAACCAGTGCTCAGGAAGCTGAGCCAACGTGGCCAGAATGGAATTGCTTGTTAGTGGGCATTGCTGAATTCCTTGGCCAGGAATCCTGCCTTTTATTCTGGTATTTTCCCCACTCTGTTGGTGGTTTCAAATTCTGCCTAAAATTGAAGCAAACACTTCAAACCCAACTTTTCATTTGGTCTTTTCTCTCCCTAAGATGCCCCCCTGTGGATTTATATATTAGTGTATCAGGCAGGGCAGCCCCGAGGTACCACTCCTCAGGCCAAGAGTGACTGTGGCTCCCAGAGTCACCTCAGTCACCTGCGATGAGCCCAGCCACCGTGAGTGGCAGGCAAGTGCCAGAGGGGAGTGATCATCTAAGCAGAAGGTCCAAGCTGCTCTTGCTTGTGTCTGATGGAGCTTCCTGCACAAGATGACAGGAAAAGTTGAGTCATAGCATTCTTGAGCCAGAACGGCCCTGACAGGCCATAGAAGGCAGTGGTTCACTCACATCTGTGATCAGAGAATCCTCTTGTGTGAATGATGTCTGTCATAGAGGCTGCCTGGGAAAAGCAGCTCACAGAGAGGCTTCCTTGGTTGAGAGTGGCGGAGGGAGGACCTCTGCTAATTGTCTCTCGACCACCCGGCAGCAGTGCTGAAGTCACTGCCTATGTTGCCACCATATATGTCCCGGCTACAGCCTGTGCCGAGTCATCCTTTTTCTTTCCAATTCCTGTCTGTGCTTCCACTCACCCCCGCCCACTAGTATCCAGTTCTCCACACACTCTCAGGAGGAGCTTTTAAAACTTTTTTTGATAAAATGTGTTTGGCCGTTCTGGATTTTAGTTGCAACATGCTGACTCTTAGTTGCTGCATGTGAGAAGTAGTTCCTTGACCAGGGATTGAACCCAGGCTTCCTGCATTGGGATTGCTGAGTCCTAGCCACTGCACCACCAGGAAAGTCCCTAAGAATGAGCTTTTACAAACATATGACGGTCACATCTATGCTCGATGGTTTTCCATAGCCTGGAATAAATACGTCTTCCATTGGCCTACCTGACCCACCTGATCTGGCCCCCTCCTGCCTCATCAGTCCCATTGCTCATTGCTTTCTGAGTACAACCCACCCACTGTTCCATGAATACTCTCATTTCCTCCCTGGCTAGGGGCCATGTAGAACATGCCCCAGCTTCTCATTGTTCATTTCTCTCTCAGAAAGACCTTCGTCCCCATCCACTCCAAAGTTACTGTAGCATCACTGCTTTATTTCCCTTTTATGAGTTATTACACTTATCTTGTTGATTTATTGATTTACTTGTTTATTCAGTTCAGTTCAGTCACACAGTCATGTCTGACTCTTTGCGACCCCTATGGACTGCAGCCTGCCAAGCTATTCAGTTCAGTTCAATTCAGTCACTCAGTCGTGTCCGACTCTTTGCGACCCCATGAATCGCGGCATGCCAGGCCTCCCTGTCCATCACCAACTCCCAGAGTTCACTCAAACTCACGTCCATCGAGTTGGCGATGCCACCCAGCCATCTCATCCTCGGTCGTCCCCTTCTCCTCCTGCCCCCAATCCTTCCCAGCATCAGAGTCTTTTCCAATGAGTCAACTCTTCGCATGAGGTGGCCAAAGTACTGGAGTTTCAGCTTTAGCATCATTCCTTCCAAGGTACACCCAGGACTGATCTTCAGAATGGACTGGTTGGATCTCCTTGCAGTCCAAGGGACTCTCAAGAGTCTTCTCCAACACCACAGTTCAAAAGCATCAATTCTTTGGCGCTCAGCTTTCTTCACAGTCCAACTCTCACATCCATACATGACCACTGGAAAAACCACAGCCTTGACTAGAAGGACCTTTGTTGGCAAAGTAATATCTCTGCTTTTGAATATGCTGTCTAGGTTGGTCATAACTTCCCTTCCAAGGAGTAAGCGTCTTTTAATTTCATGGCTGCAGTCACCATCTGCAGTGATTTTGGAGCCCCAAAAAATAAAGTCTGACACTGTTTCCACTGTTTCCCCATCTGTTTCCCATGAAGTGATGGGACCATATGCCGTGATCACACCAGTGGAAATGGGAGGAGGAGATGGGTATGAAGCATGGCCTGTCTGTTCTAGGGTTGACTTAGTCGAATCGTGTGTCAGTTACTCTGGAACCCTGTGAGTCACCCTGCTGGAGATAAGCCGCTTGGGAAGAGGTCATACTAAGCTCATGCATGAAGGACCAGTCTTTTCCAGGAGGAAGGCTAGGAAAAGGCAGTCCAGGTAGAGAGAGGAGAATGAAGAAAGGCTTAGAGGAGCAAAGCTGTCAGCACTTCTCCCTCCATCTCATCTCTGTATGTGGACAGTGGCTTTTCGTCTGAAAGGACAGAGCTTAGTCTCATGAAAGTGAAGCAGCCTCTTTTGTCATGCCTCGTTTCCTCTCCAGTCCCAAGGGCAAAGGCTTCAGGAACGTGATGATCAAGCAGACTCGGGCTCTGTTTCGTTTTATGCTGTGGTATCCTCGCCCCCTACCCCCAACCCCAGATGGTGACTGCGCAGTGCCATAGCTACTGGGATGAGGAGAAAGGGTGGGGATAAAAAAAAAAAATCTGGAAAGTCATTGTGTGGCTTATTGTAGTAAGATTGCAAAGGGACTATTAGGGCATGTTATGGTTCTTGGACTTTGTCCTTTATCCAGTGGACTGTCATTTAAGGTTATTAAAAGAGGCAATATAATTATATTTTTGTTCCCAAATAGAAGATGTGGTGGCAAGATAAAGATTTGATGGGATTAGAAGAGCCACTTAGGATCTTGTTAGAGCAGATGCAAGAAGTGATGGGGACCTGAACCAGACATTGGCTGTGAGGAAGGAGAGGATTTGAGTGGCTCCCAGACAGATGCAGGAGTCACTGGAGCTGCGCAAGTGGTAGAGGCCACCCTGGGGGGGAGTGTAAAATTCTGAGAGGCAGCAGCATGGAGGGAGGAGAGGGCATGAGGAACTGGTGGAGAAGAGTAAGAGAGGGATCAGCGTTATGGGAGGACGAGGAGAATGAGGTTCTGGAGGCCAGAGGAGAAAGTGGTCAAGAATCTAAGCAAGTGTTTTGTTAAAATAAAAGCTACACTTAAATATTTGACTTTTCTTGTTGGGAAGGGATTAATTAGGAAGCTGGGTTTATCATGTGTGCACTACTGTGTATAAAATAGATAACCAACAAGGATCTATTGTGTAGCACAGGGAACTCTACTCAATATGTTGGAGAATCTGAAGAAAAGTATATATAGGTACATATATACACATATGGGAGAAGGCAATGGCACCCCACTCCAGTGCTCTTGCATGGAAAATCCCATGGATGGAGGAGCCTGGTAGGTTGCAGTCCATGGTGTCGCTAAGAGTCGGACATGACCAAGCGACTTCACTTTTCACTTTCATGCATTGGAGAAGGAAATGGCAACCCACTCCGGTGTTCTTGCCTGGAGAATCCCAGGGATGGGGGAGCCTGGTGGGCTGCTGTCTATGGGGTCGCACAGAGTTGGACACGACTGAAACGACTTAGCAGTAGCAGCATACACATATACATGTACATATATGTACACTCATATACACATAATGTCTACTAGTTTTTATATACTTACCTAGGGAGCCTAGATGATCTTTTCAACCATGTCTCCACCTCCTTCCATCCACACAACACACCCATACTCCTGCCAAAGCAGCTTACTCATTCTTCACACATGCAGTGTTGTTCTCTTTGCCAGAAAAACTTTTCCTCTTCCTTCCCATACCTGTTAAGGGCACACTCACCTGAACTAGGCCCTCTTATGTTGCATTGTAACTTTTGAAATGACTACAAGATTTAAAGTGTGCTCTCTGCATTGATCCAGCCATCTTGATTATGATAATGTATCCTACAAAAATATTCACCATATATAATATATGAGGACAGGTATGTTTAATGCGGCATTGCATGTAACAGTAGGACTGGAAGCAACTGAAATAGATGAAACTTTGAAAAAACAAATATACACATATACACACATGTGAAAGTCACTCAGGCGTGTCTGACTCTTTCCGACCCCATGGTCTATAGCCTGCCAGTCTCCTCTTTCCATGGAATTCTCCAGACCAGAATGCTGGAGTGGGTAGCTGTTCCCTTCTCCAGGGGATCTTCCCAACCCAGGGGTCAAACGCAGGTCCCCCACATTGCAGACATATTCTTCACTAACTGAGCCACCGGAGAGGCCCATATAGACACGTGCTGACATGGAGAATTGGCCACTGAATGTGGACTGTGATTCTGTCTTTCAAAATGAACATGTACGTGTATACTTGCATATAGAAAATAAAATCTGAAAAAAAAATTCACACCAGAATATGAACAGTGGCTAGTGCATGCACACACACGTGTGTGTGTGTGTGTGTGTGTGTATGTGGAGGGAGGTGTTAGAGTTTTAATGTACCTTGTCCTAAAACGTTAACATCTGCTAATACTGCATAATGAGCTCACTGGTGTTTATTACGTTCTTCTTTGTATCTTACATTTTTAAAATAAAAACTGAAGAAATGTGGTGTTCAATTTGAAGTACTAAATGGTTTAGGGTCAAGTCTGCACTGATATTTATCAGGACAAAGCCCACAGAAAAGATTTCTCTCCATGTCATCTTGTAGTGGTATTTCATAAAACACTTTAATCCAGGGACACTAGTATCTCGGCTGACAGACTCCTCCTTATCAATGCAGCTTTCTTCTCACAAATAAGCTTCACTGAATTTAGGGTGTGTGTGGTTGCACACAGCCAGGAGTAAAGGATTTGCACAGATGCTTATAGATAATTGCAATTAAATTAGTTCGACCTACTTTTGTGTAAGTTGTTAAGTGACACCATTTTGATTCATTTTTACATGCTTATCTTTCTGAAATCTCCTCATTGGTCTGTGTCGGGTCTCAGTTGCCACATGTGGGACTTTTGGGGTCACGTGGGCTTCTCCTGTCGGGGCGCGTGGGCTTCTCCAGTTGTGGCATGGGTGCTCCAGGGCATGAGGGCTTAGTTGTCATGCACAGCATATGGGATCTTACTTCCTTGACCAGGGATTGAACTCACGTCCCCTGCATTGGAAGGCAGATTATTAATGCTGGACTGTGGAGGAAGTTCTATTTATATGCATATTTTTAATGGAAAATAAAGAAACATAACAGTGTATGTTTGTTTTGCGGTCAACTAGGTACTATAGATAGAACAGAGTATGGCAAGAAGCTGGAGAAGGAAATGACCACGTAAGTCGACATTTTTCTGCTACTGCTAAGCCTTTCTGTCTTAATCCAATTGTAATATGGTTAAAAATTTTGCACTATTATAATAAAGATTCAAACTTTTGAGGGGAGCAACATCATTGTTAGTTTTTTAGGAGGATACAATATAGGTTTTTTTCTTAAAGAAAAGAATTTGCTGCATAAGACAATCTAAAGTGAAGGTTAAGCCTGGATCGGACTGATGTATGCCTTGGTAAATATAGAATATCATCAGCAGGGAAATTAGAGGGGTTCAAAGTGAGCTTATTTAAAATGCAGTTAAGAATCACATTATTTGCAATGGCTTTGTATTATTAGTTTGCTTCTTGGTTGGCTTTAGTCATGATATAATAAGATCAGTTAAAGAGGATTTTTTTAAATATAGCATCTTATTCTGAACAATGAAACAAGGCATTCCAGAATTAATATAGTCCTTTTAACCTTAACTCACTTTGGAAGCTTTCATTAATGATTTACTTACCTTGAAGTTTGCTCTCAGAACAGCTTATAAAACATGTCCAAAGGCATGAGTTAGTGATTCAGAAGAAAATGATTGCACATTATCCTGTAAGTACTCTAGTAGGTTTGAAGAAAATGGACATATTTGACCTTATTTTGAAAGTTGAGAAGCAAACACCTCCAGATGCTCTTATGGAGAGGCACTTTTTTAATATTGATGAAAAGCAGTGTCTTATAATCATCTTCAAAGTGAAAGTTTCTCAGTCATGTCCAACTCTTTGTGACCCCATGGACTGCAACCTGCCAGGCTCCTCTGTCCATGGAATTCTCTAGGCCAGAACACTGGAGTGGGTAGCTGTTAGCTTCTCCAGGGAATCTTTTCAACCCAGGGATCGAACTCAGGTCTCCCACATAGCAGGTGGATTCTTTACCATTTGAACTGCCCGGGGAGCCCATAATCATCTTAGAAATGCTTAAATACAGGTATTTTTTTTCTGAGTAAACGTAGACTGGTGGCTTACAATACATTAGCTCATTTTCAAAGCACACGTTCCACTTGTTAAATGAGGCTTCTTTTTAGCTATCTCTTGTATCATTAACACTTGGATAATAAATATTGAGTTATCTATTAACTAAAATTTAGTATTGTAATTCTAGCTTCCCTGATAAATATATTGTACATTACCAGGTATAACTTGGAGAAGATACGTTTACATTAGGCTGTGAGCATCGACATCAGCAGCTATCTGATTGTTACATCACCATTTTTATAGTTTTTGCATGGTTCATACCAGTTGTTTGTTTGAGGGTGGCAGTTGTGAGCTTTTAAAAGTGGGAATATTGGAATCTTGTATTTCATTTTTGAATGTTTGTTTTTACCTAAAAAGTAATTGCTTAGTGAGGCACATGAGTTGTTCGCTTTTTTCTGTATGAAGACTCAGATAAGGAAATACAAATTTGGCATTTCTAGTTGATCAAGGGTCTGGTTTTAGAAGATGCTCATTCTTTTTATCGTTAGAATTTAAGCTGGGGGGGCCTGCTACTTGATTCATTAAGCATTTTAGGATAACTCATGATGGCCAGTTGGGCAGATGGTATAAAAACATATTTTTTTCTCAGTTGTCTGGCAGATTAATAACCCAAAAGGTCAGGTGACCATCTCCATCTCTTGGTTTCACTTTCTGGCAAGTTGTGTCCCTTCTTTCCATTCCCCAATGTGCAGAAACCATCCCGAGTGTTCATCAGCTTATATAGGGGTAATCCAGGTGTGCAGGACGACACTGGTAGACCTCACCTAGTGCTGTGATGCTTTTAGGCACCACTCACGTCTTTCAGAATAACTGGCATTCTCTACATGCCGATTGTGTGCCAGGCACAGACGCAAGTGTTTTTATATATTACTGTGTTACAGTTCTTTTTCTTGGCCATGTGACGAGGCATACGAGATGTTAGTTCCCCTGTCAGGGATTGAACCCATGCCCTTGGCAATGAAAGCCCGGAATCTTAACTGCTGGACCACCAGGGAAGTCCCAGGGTGTTACAGTTCTTATCTCCATCTTCCCAGTTAGGAAACTGGGACTTTGAAAGGTGAAGTCAGCCTGTATCGCAGTTAAGAGCTGGGATTTGAGCCAAAACAGAAAGCACACTCTTCACCATGACATTCTGCCAGNGACTGGGTGTGGTGTTCATTCTAAATTGATTTCCTGTAAGTGTAGGTGGCTGTGGAGAGATTAGCCTGGTATGTAGTTTCTTAGAGAAAGAGAGAAATGAGAGAAAGTGCTACACATTCACATGGCAAAAGGATGTAGAATATTGGAGGGGCAAGCAAACCCAAGCCTAACACAGAGCAAATCAGGATGTATTAAGAAATTAAAAAATTTTAACCCTGTGGGATGGATATTGTTTTGCTGTTATAAACGGTAACTGTCATTTTTTAAAGTATCTACTGTCAGGCAAATACATATTTTTTTCTCTTTTTTAAAAAATTTGTTGAAATACAGTTATTTTACAATGTTGTGTTAATTTCTGCTGCTCAGCAAAGTAATTCAGATATATATACATTATTTTTCACACTCTTTTCCATTATGGTTTGTCACAGGCTATTGAATACCATTTCCTGTGTTATACAATTGGACCTTGTTAGCCAGATTCCACTTTTTTTAGGTTAAAAAATTCCAGGGAATTTCAGAGTATAAAATAACAACATATCTTAATCTCCCCCCAAAGTAGTAAATGTTAGTTATACTTTTTGCAATATTTAGCTATAATATTTTCTACATATGAAGTAGAAGTTTGTAGAATATTACAGACTATTTTCCCCCTCATTCTATCATGTTTTCTTCTTCTTCAAAGGCATGAAATACATGTTCTTGTAAAGTTTAGACATCATCTCATTTAACAGAGGAAGAAATTGAAGTTCTGAGAACTCTTATTAATTTATTGTTCAAACTAACACAATGTTTGAATGGTGTTCTTGGAGGCTAAATTGCATCTCTGTTGACATATTTGGCAAAAGCCTTTGTGTTAATTGATTTTTCTGTTTACTAGTATGCTAGGCAAGTCACGTGGCAGATTCTTTATATCAGTATTTGCTGAAAAACTGTTCTAAAATATATTGATGTTTGTTCTAGTTAAGTTAGAGGGAAAAGCATAAGTTAATCTTTTAATAAATAATTTGCATTACTTCAGATACTATTTAATAAATGGAGCCTTCACTTGTCTGGTTGTCAGTCTTATTAAAAAAGAAATGAGGCCCGATGGAAGAAGCTGCTTTGTCTCTGTGATTCTGAGGCTCTCTTCTGTAACTCAGAGGCCAGAAGGCAGAACAGGAAGAGGCTTGGCCCCAGCAAGCTTCCTACTCCAGAAAGCCTCTTTTGATCTCTGCACGCAATTCTCTAACCCAGCCCAGAGACATCGGGTCAGCTAAGGGGCAAAGGAAGGGGAAACTACCATATCCTACTGATACAGGAGGTGGTCCAACCTTAAGAACACTTTCACTCCCTCAGGTAGCAGAAGCAGGGCCCGCAGCAACTGGAGACAAACCATGCTGACGAAAGTAATACCACAAACACTCTGAATGTAAAACTGCTGCTTGGCCCACAACTCTCAGAAGTAGGTTAAGAATTATATGCTAAATCCCCAAAGGGTATGTGCTTGCTAAAATAAAAGACTTTAAATAGGACCCAGAGTCTCCTAAAATAATAGATATCATGCCCAGAATATAGTTAAAAGAAGACCACTTGTCATACCAAGAACTATGAAAATCACAACTTGAATGAGAAAAAACACTTAATTGACAAGTGCTGATATAATTCATATGTCAGTATTGTTTGGTATGGATTTTGGAATAGTCATCAGAAAAATGCTTCACTAATCAATTACAAATTATCCTAAAACAAAAAGAAATAGACAATATCAGCAGTGAAAAAGAAATTAAGAAAAAAAGACATAATGAAATTAGATAACTGAAAGGTACAGCCGTAGAACAAAAGTCACGATGGAGGGGTTACTCTTGTTGAGTGGAGAGGACGGGATGGAGTCAGTGGACTGGAAAGAGAACAATACAAGTCGCCCAGCATGAAACAGAAAATGGAAAGCGCCTCAGGGACCTGTGGGACAGTAGTACCATATGGAACATTTGTGACCATCAGAGTCCCAAAAGAAAGGAGAGAAGTAAGGCTGAAGGAACGTTGGGAGAAACAATTGCTGAGAATGTCCAAGGTTTGTGAAAGACAAACCTTCAGCTCCGAGAAGCTAAGCTAACCTCAAACAGGATAAACCCAAAGAAATCCATGCTAAAGCACATCATAGTTAAATCATTGAAAACTAAAGACAAAGAAAAAAGTTGAAATTGGCTAAAGATGAACAGCACATTACCTACATGGACCACCGATTTGACTGACAATATATTTCTTACCTGAAACCATAAAGACCAGAAGGAAGTGGCAAATTATTTTTCAAGTCCTTAAAGAAAAGACCTGTCAACTGTGGATACTTGGTTACAGTATTTTTTAGGAATGATGGGGGAGATGAAAACATTCCCAGATCATGGAAGACTATAGAGGAACTTTGCCTTAGCATACCTCCTATTAAAGACTGGCTAAATGAAGTTCTTCAAACAGAAGGAAAGTGATACAAGGCATATTGGAGCATCAGGAAGGGAAAAGGAACAACAGAAAGAGCAGGGATTTGGGCCTTTCTTTTCCGAGGAGATTTTCAAATTGTATTTGGTGATTGAACCCAGAATGATAAGTGGTAAAATGTTGATACCAGTAGATTTTTATGTCACCTATGAATATTGTGATTTCCAGAACAACTAAAATGAAATGGTGATTAAAGAAATCTATTCAGTAAGTTCCGAGCTCCTGAAAAAGAATTCTCCAGGCACAGGCCACTTTTACTGGAAAAATTTACTGAACATTTAAAGAGGAATTGACACCAATTTTATACAGTCTCCCCTAGAAGAAGGAAGACTTTATCTGCTTTCCCCCAAAAGTGGGAACTCTTACTCTGTGAAAACCATGTAAAGGAGATGAAAAAACAAGCTACAAGCCTGGAAAAAAGTAACATGCACGTCACATATCTGACAAAGGATTAGTCTTTATCTAATATATAAGGAACTCTCAAAATTTCATAAAGAAAAATCACCAAAACGACTATTTAATAGAAAAACCTGTAATCACTTTTTAAAATCCGGATACATATTAGAATTATCTTGGAAGTTTTTGAAAACTACCAATGCCCAGGTATTGCTTTTTTCCTCCAGAGTTCCAGATATGTTTCTAATAAGCAACCATGTTTCACTGGACTGTATAATGATCTTTAATTTTATTTAGTTTGTTTCACTTTCTATTTCTTATTCAGTGCTGGCATATCATTTAGTTTGTTCTCCATTTTCTCCTTTTCTGTTTTTTTTTTTTTTTAATGTTCTTTCTCAAGCCTTTTTCGAGCATAGTAGAAAAGCTTTTGTCTACATATATATAAATAGTATGTATAATATATATTTTTTAGAAAACATAAACTTTTGCCTAACTAAAAAAATTGATGACATTTTGATTCCACTTGTTTGACTTAGTGTAAGTAGAATGCTAGATTTCTAATTAAAAAATAAATATGCCACAAGCAACAAAGGTTTACTGTATAGCACAGGGAACTATAGTCAATATCTTGTAATAACCTGTAATGGAAAATAATCTGAAAAATAATGTGTGTTTGTGTATAACTGGATCACCTTGCTGTGCACCTGAGACACTGTAAGTCAGCCATACTTCAAGAAAAAAATATATATTAAGGAAAAAAGCAACCCCGAATGAACCAGTTAGAGAATGGGCAGAAGAGATAAACGTCATCAGAGAGGTTACACAGGTGTCAGGTCAGCACATGAAAGGTTGTTTAACAGCATTAGTCATCAGTGAAAAGCAAATTAAACTGCAACGAGATACCATTATGCATCTACCAAAATGGCTAAAATAAAAGTGAAACCCCAAATGCTGCTGAGGCACAGAGAAACAGTGTCACTCATGTGTTATTGGTGGGAGTGTAAAATGGTACTCAACCTGAAAAAATAGTTTGCGATTTCTTATAAAACTAAACATGCAATTACCATACAATCTGGCAGTTGTGTTGGACGTTTATCTAAGAGAAATTATGTTCATGTATTCACTCAATCTGTATTCAGGGGTTCAAAGCAGCTGTATTGGTAATAGCCCCAAACTGGAACAACCCCAGACACTCTTGAACAGGTTACTGGTTGAGCAGCTGTGGTACATCCAGTGATAAAAAGAAAAGTAGTACTGATACACACACAACCTGGATGAGTCTCTAGAGATTTGTACTTGGCGAAAAAGGGCGGTCCCGAAAGGTCACATATGTTATGCTCCATTATATAATATTTTTGAAACGACAAAATAACAGGCAGAACAGCTAGTGGTTTTCAGGTGTTAGGGATGGTGTGGAGGGGAGGAGAAATGAGTAGGAAAGGAGGTGGCTGTGGCTACAAAAAGCAGGACTGAGTTCTGTATTGTGACTGTTGTCTCACGAATCTAGCAGATGATGACATTGCTTGGAACTAACACACACACAGGTGCATGTAAAACTGGTAAATCTGAATAGCATTGAATTAATGTTGTGTTAAATTTTTGGCTCGGATCATGTTCTGAAGAGATATTGGAGATGTTGTTTGGGGAACACCAGATAAAGGGTTTATGGGATCTGACTGTCTTCCTTAGAATTGCCTTTGTGTCTGCAATTATTTCACAATAACAAGTTTAAAAAAATAAAGCATGTATAAATTATCCCAAACAAAATGAAATAAAGACCTACACTGAGAACTGGAAAAAAGGGACAAAGATGGAGTCCAAAACATCTCTCATGGTCAAAACTATTGCTTCTGAATGTATTAGTTTCAACAATATATAGTGGCCTGTGTTAGCTTTTAACTTAAAGGAATAACAATTTCATGTGTCTGGCACTAGTACAATTAGGCTTTGTTAAAAAAAAAATTAGCAGCCTTTGGCAGAAGGGATGAGTTAGTGAAATTTGATATCATTTAGGTGGTTGAGTGTAATAATGGAAGTATCACCATTCTGTTATTTTATATTAGAGGAACAGTAAAGTTGACTTTTCACATTCCTGAGAGTATTTGAAAGTGTTTTATATATTTACTCAGAATTTTATTTGAATTCTTGTGTGCAATATTTAGATGGTTGACTAGTCAAGCATTTCAGGTAAAAATAGTGGTCCTTTGCCCTCATCAGTTGACAATTTTACTCACAGAGCCCTCTGGGATTCCGCACATGTCAGTGGCTGGTTTTAGAGAGAGATTCACTCCACTGGCCGTTGATTCATACTGTGAAGCCTTAAATCCTGGATATTGCACTTACTAGCAAACGACCTCTTTCTCCTTCCATTTCCTCATGTATTGAGGGCGGAAAATAATGCCTACTTCTTGGTACAATGAGAAGAATCAGTGAAGGAGATCCTTTGTATATAAGGACTCGGTACTGTTCCTTCCAGAGAACAGATGCTCAGGAACCAAACAGGAAAACCAAAGAGCGTCCATAAAAGAGGCCTCCATGGTGGCCTAATGTGGTGCTGAGAAACCCTGCTGGAAGGAACTCTGCTTCCCTGCCATTCGAAACCTTCCTGAGGTCCTGTCACTGCACAGTGCTTGGTCCCTGTGTCCTCCTGGCCTCCTACCTTAGTATTTCTGAACCAGAGTATAATTAGCAATTGCTATGTTGAGTACACCTATTTTTTTTAATATACTGCCCCATTTTCTGTATTTATTGATGTTTAGACTGTACACTTTTTTTAAGATGTAAAATCTCCCCCAAAGTCCCAGATTTATTTATTTGTATGAGAATCCATGGCGTACAGTGAGAAAGTTGAAAGTTTACTTTATTATATACCATCTCAGTCCAAAAAGAAATGGCTACAATATGTATACTAGAAAACAGGACTTCATAACCACAGACGAGTAAAAGGCTTATATACAGTACAGTATACTATGTCCAAGTGGCATTTGTGTACAAAAGGTAAAATTAACTTGTTAAAAAATTTAAATTATCTGCAATTGCGTTTCTAAACAGATACTGTCTTCATTCACTGATAAAGAACTTTTGGCGTATGCAAAAGCTGGAGCAGTAGCTGAAGAGGTCTTAGCGGCTGTCAGAATTGTGATTGCGTTTGGAGGACAAAAGAAAGAACTTGAAAGGTTTGAGTCTCTTTTTTAAGTTGGTAGAAATGTTAAATTCTGTCATCTTAAATGCCCTTCAGGTTGATGGTGATAACTGATATATATGTTTCCTTAAACAGCTTCTTGAATATATTACAGCATAATTAATATTCTAGAAAAGTTGTGATTCCAGTTGTTATAATTCTTCTTATATCTGCTAATTCAAAGTGTTTTCTAGAGTCTCCTAGGTGGGTAGTGAGATAAAATAGTTTCTTAAGGCTGAAACATAATTAATATCTCTGATGATAATTTTTCTCCATTGAGTTAATTCTTGATTCTCTAAGAATGAATATTTTGTGGTAGATGGATGGGGTCATTAAGTCAAAATAATGGTTACTTCTGGGGGAGGTGAGGGGTTGGTGATAAAAGGGGGGCACGTGGCAGGGGCATCTTGATTCTGACATTGTTTATTTCATGACCTCAGCTGTGCTTACATGAGTGCTCACTGTATACTCTTTAAACTGTACACACTGTGTTTGGAGTGTACTTTTCTCATATGATATATTTCATCCCCATAAAGATATCCTCTGAGGGAATTTGTGATGGCTATGTACCTATCATAGTTCAGAGAAAAGCAATATCTGTGCTCTATCTCATTTTTTGCAAAGGTTTTTGCTTTGGCCTTAACATGAGTCTGACTAGAAAATGGGAAGTCTTGCTTCATTGCCTGGCAAATAACCAGTCAAATGAAGCCCCTCTTATCTTGGAGCTTAAATTCTGGCAGGGGAGGGGACAGATACAAACAACCACAGGTCAACAACATATCTAATGTACCAGTTGGGGTAAAATTGTTTGGGGAAGTTAAATACTCCGTTAGAGTCATGGGGGTACTGTTTCAAGAGTGTATTCAGCAAAGTACTTTCTGAATAAATGTCTGAGTAGAGACAGAATGAAATTTTGAACTTGGCGTTCATTTCCAGTTTTTCTCAATGGAGAGGTGTAACAGGAAAAGAATCTGTTTACCCACATGGGGCGACAAATCTTTTCTGATTCTGCCTAGTTATTGCGCCAAGGGAAAGCATCTCTCTGTAGAAATCAAAAGTGTAAGCCTCACCTTCATCTGCTGCTAGAGTCTGAATTTATAATACTCTGAGCACCAGGGAGCTCTCTCTTCCTAAAGCTGAGGGTTTAAAATTAAAAATGAATCCACGTCCAGTGGTTGCACTAAGATGTTTGGTAGAAGAAATTTAAAAATTGCTGAAAATTCGTGAACTATGTAGCTAAATTAAGAAGTTAGAAAAAGAATAACAGAGAAAAGGAAGTATAAGAAAGATAAAGGATTAAGAGCAAAAACATTTTAATAGAAAATAAAGATAAAGAATCAAAGTTCAGTTCAGTTCAGTCGCTCAGTCGTGTCCGACTCTGCGACCCCATGAATCGCAGCACGCCAGACCTCCCTGTCCAACACCAACTCCCGGTGTTCACTCAAAACTCATGTCCATCGAGTCGGTGATGCCATCCAGCCATCTCAACCTCTGTCGTCCTATTCTCCCCCCTGCTCCCAATCTTTCCCAGCATCAGAGTCTTTTCCAATGAGTCAACACTTCGCATGAGGTGGCCAAAGTATTGGAGTTTCAGCTTTAGCATCAGTCCTTCCAAAGAACACCCAGGACTGATCTCCTTTAGAATGGACTGGTTGGATCTCCTTGCAGTCCAAGGGACTCTCAAGAGTCTTCTCCAACACCACAGTTCAAAAGCATCAATTCTTCGGTGCTCACCTTTCTTCACAGTCCAATGTTCACATCCATACATGACCACTGGAAAAACCATAGCCTTGACTAGACAGACCTTTGTTGGCAAAGTAATGTCTCTGCTTTTGAATATGCTATCTAGGTTGGTCATAACTTTTCTTCCAAGGAGTAAGCATCTTTTAATTTCATGGCTACAGTCACCATCTGCAGTGATTTTGGAGCCCCCAAAAATAAAGTCTGACACAGTTTCCACTGTTTCCCCATCTATTTCCCATGAAGTGATGGGACTAGATGCCATGATCTTCGTTTTCTGAATGTTGAGCTTTAAGCCAACTTTTTCACTCTCCACTTTCACTTTCATCAAGAGGCTTTTGAGTTCCTCTTCACTTTCTGCCATAAGGGTGGTGTCATCTCCGTATCTGAGGTTATTGATCTTTCTCCCGGCAATCTTTATTCCAGCTTGTGCTCCTTTCTGCATATAAGGTTAAATAAGCAGGGTGACAATATACAGCCTTGACGTACTCCTTTTCCTATTTGGAACCAGTCTGTTGTTCCATGTCCAGTTCTAACTGTTGCTTCCTGACCTGCATACAGATTTCTCAAGAGGCAGGTCAGG
>SJYQ01093550.1:180749-203960 GCA_006410935.1 Redunca redunca | reverse complement strand
GGGGGCGGTGGTGGACCCTTTTTTTTTTTTTGGCTCACTTGTTCAATCGCGCTGTGGGGAGGGAGGGATGCTGCACACAAATAACACTGTCATGTGTATGCAGTGTCTCAGTCCCGCTGGGTCTGCCCCTGCTTGCGGCACACAAACTGCTTGGGCTCTACGTTGCTCCGCCAGGAACTGCCTGAGGCCGGCCCTAGGCTGCGTGCCCCTCCCCGGTCTAAGCCGCTCGGGTTCGGCGCTCAGGTCTCCCCCAGAGGTGCAGATTGGGTTGGGACTGCGTTTCGTGCCCTTCCCAGGTCCGAGTGTCTCAGGTGTTTGGCGAGCGCAGTCTCTGTGACTTGTCACGTTTTTCGCCTCCGCTGATCAGTTTTCTGGGTGTACCGCTGGTGCCCCTTGTGAGGCAGATGATGACTGACCAGCACCCCCAGAAGATTTAGCAAAGAAGCCTGCTTGCCGTTTGGTAGGAAAAGTCTCTCCGGGGCTGCGATTGTCCCTTTCCAGCCCTTATGGCTCTGGCTGCCTGTCCCTGGCAGGGGATGGTCTGCAGCCAGCTATTTCCGTTCTGTCCTTTGTTCTGTGTGCAGTCCTGGCGTTGTCTTAGTTCAAGCTTTTCACGTGGTTAGCTATCCCCCAGTCTGGTTTACTAGCTCAAGTTAGTTCGTTCTGGTTACGTGCCGGGTGTTCCTGCCCGATTCTTACAAAGCCCTGCAGCCAGCGCCTCCCGCGTGTCCCTGCCCTGCCTCCACTTGCTGGTGGCAGATGCAGATGTCTGTGCTGCTTTTCCACTGGGGAAGTTACTGTTGGGCTTGTAATCTGATGGTTTTAATTATTCATTTATTTATCCTTCCTGTTATGTTGCCCTCTATGCTTCCAAGGCTCGCCACAGACTCGGCAGGGAGAGTGTTTCCTGGTGTTTGGAAACCTCTCTTCTTAAAGTTCCTTTCCCGGGACAGGCTTCCCTACCCGGAATGGAGCTTCCTCCCCACCTCCTTTGTCTCTTTTTTCGTCTTTTATATTTTTTCCCTACCTGTTTTTGAAGGCAATGATCTGCTTTTCTGGGTGCCTGATGTCCTCTGCCAGCATTCAGAAGTTGTTTTGTGGAGTTTGCTCAGCCTTGAAATGTTCTTTTGAGGAATTTGTGAGGGAGAAAGTGGTCTCCCCGTCCTATTCCCCTGCCATCTTCTTCCCCTCCTCTTTTTTAAAATTAATTTTTATTGGAGTATAGTTGCTTTATAATGTTGTGCTAGTTTCTGTCATATAGCAAAAGAGAATCAGATACACACACACACACACACACACACACACACACACACACACATATATCCCCTCTTTTTTGAGTTTCTTTCCCATTTAGGTCACCACAGAGCACTGAGTAGAGTTCCCTGTGCTCATTAGTTATCTGTTTTATGCATAGTATCAGTAGTGGTATATGTGTCAGTCCACACCTCTGAATTCATCCCACCCCGTCTCTTCCCCCCCTTGGTGTCTGTATGTTTGTTCTCTACGTCTGTGTCTTTATTTCTGTTTTGCAAATTAGATCGTCTATGCTATTTTTCTAGATTCCATATTTGTGTTAATTTTTGATATTTGTTTTCTTCTGACTTATTTTGCTCTGTATGACAGTCTCTAGGTCCACATCTCCACAAACATCTGTATTGACTACTTTCTAGCATTATATCTTCATTTAAAGGGAATTTAAAGGGAAAACACAAGTGTTTTCATAGCTTGTGTTTTGTCTTATATATGAACAGTGCAAGTGCTATAAGTTTCCTAAGTATTACTTCTTTTATTTCACTATTGCTAAGGCCAGAGAAGGTGCTTTAGAACATGCCTCCACAAATTACTGAACTTCCATAAGGCCTCAGTTTCCTTTTCTACATGAAGAGATTAAAATAGTACTAACATCGTAGGGTCAACCTGTGGACAAAAGGGAGAAAATGCATGCAAAGCACCCATCGGAGACCTTGGCACATCTTGAGTACTCCACAGCCATCATGCTGTATTGACCCATTTTGTGAGATTTTACAAGCATGTGTGATAATTTGTTACTTCTCCCAGGTATAACAAAAATTTGGAAGAAGCCAAGAGAATTGGAATAAAGAAAGCTATCACAGCCAACATCTCTACGGGTGCTGCTTTTCTGCTGCTCTTTGCATCCTGTGCCCTGGCATTCTGGTATGGGACCTCCTTGGTCCTCTCAAGAGAATATTCCATTGGACAAGTGCTCATGGTAAGTGATGTTATAGTAAGAGATGAATAGCCTTTGAAATGTCAATGAAATTTAGTGGTGTTGGTTTGACTGCTAGAGAATATTTGTTGAAGAATTATTAAATGTTGGCCAAGAAGAGTGAGTGAGAGCCTGGGATTTGATATCAGGCCAATCTGATTCCAAATTCTGGCTGTGCCACTTACTGCCTGTATGGTTTGGTTCAGCCACCTAGACTTTTGAAGACTCTGTTACGTCTTCCACAAAATGGAAATGACAGGAGTAAGATGCCATAACTTTTAGTGTTGTAAGGACTAATTGAGAAAGTGAATATAGAAACACTTAGCAAAATTTCTTCTCTGTAAATTGTTGGATAATATAACTACTGTGTGATTTACAAGGAAATGAACAGTGACTGTAGTCTTCTTTAACACCTGTAGAGAAACAGTGTCAAATGTACTATAAGAAACTCATTTGGGCAAAATGAAAAAAAAAAAATCTGTTCATTAGACCTTAAAAAGAATAGAGTTTGGTGGAGGGGGAAAGGGGGAAAAAAGATTCCATCTTATGGAGAATGTGTGCTTTATCATTTACAAAATATTTTCCTATGTACCGTTCCACTTGATACAACAACACTAAGATTGCTTGGTGGGGAAAACAGAATCTTGTCTCTTTTTGCAAATAAAGAAATTGAAGTCTGGACTGTCAGAGAATCACCTGAAGACATACAGCCATTTAGAGCTTAATCCAGGGTTCAGACCTCAGGTTTCTAACTCTCATAATAGGGTTTATCTCCATTATACACTGCTGATGCTCTAAACCAAAATTCTTGGCCTTTGAAGACATATGAAAACATTCCAGTCATATAGTATTTATTATTTCACGGATCCAGTAAGACTAATTCAGCATTCTCAACTGAAGAGTACTTCAATTTTAAAAATACTTTTAAGAGTCAGTATTCATATGTTATCTTGCCATGTAAAAATTTAACTAACGATGTTAAAAATATGAAAAAAGCATACTAAATACTAAGTAACTTGATTCTTTTACTTCACATTCCTCAGGTCTTCTTTTCTGTATTATTTGGAACTTTTAGTATTGGACAGGCATCTCCAAACATTGAGGCATTTGCAAACGCAAGAGGAGCAGCTTATGAAGTCTTCAAGATTATTGATAACGTAAGTCTGGGCTGGCCATTTATCTGTCTGTCTAAAACAGTGTATTTCTTTGTCACTTTTATTCAGCTCTCCACAAATGTAATTGAAAGTATTTATTGTAACCTAGTAGTTGCTGTAACCTTCTGAAATTTTATTCTGTTTAGAAACCAAGCATCGACAGCTATTCAAACACTGGGCACAAGCCCGACAATATTAAAGGAAATCTGGAATTCAGAAATGTTCACTTCCATTACCCATCTCGAAACGAAGTTAAGGTACAATGAAATGATTACTCAACAATTCAACAATGTACGTAGTCCTGAAATCTGTGGTTTCAGCTCATTTCTCGTTCATTCCCATAGATCTTGAAGGGCCTCACCTTGAAAGTAGGCAGCGGGCAGATGGTGGCCCTGGTTGGGAACAGCGGCTGTGGGAAGAGCACCACCGTCCAGCTGGTGCAGAGGCTGTACGACCCCACGGAGGGCATGGTGAGGCGGCTCTTGCTTAGCCAGATGCTGCAGCTCCGACTACCCCAGCAGGTCGCACGTCATAAATCTGCACTATGTGCCTGTCACAGCTCCTTTTTGTTTTAGGTCAGTATCGACGGACAGGATATCAGGACCATCAACGTAAGGTATCTGCGGGAGATTATCGGGGTAGTGAGTCAGGAGCCTGTGCTGTTTGCCACCACGATAGCTGAGAACATTCGCTATGGCCGTGAAGATGTCACCATGGATGAGATTCAGAAAGCTGTGAAGGAAGCCAACGCCTATGACTTTATCATGAAACTGCCTAATGTAAGTCCTTCTCCATCTTTGTTGTGCTGGAGGGTCATGGCTTGCTGGCCTGACGCATAGGAAGTCAGGGCAGGAGTATAAATTGGAGGAACTTTCCAAGGTGGCAGATCAAGATGGCTCCAGATTTTAAAGCTCTACTAGCATCAGCTAGTAGTAGACATGCTTTTTAGAAATATTTACTTACTTTTTGACTGCTCTGGGTCCTCATCGCTGTCAGCCGGGTCCTCTAGTTGCGGGCAGCAGGGGCTACTCTCCAGTTGCGGGCGAGGGCTTCTCGTTGTGGTGGCTTCTCTTGTGGTAGAGCCCGGGCTCTAGGCACCCAGGTGCCAGTGGCTGTGGCTCCGGGGCTCTGGAGCACAGGCTCAGTAGTTGTGGCACATGGAATTAGTTGCTCTGTGGCATGTGGGATCTTTCTGGACCAGAGTTCAGACAGGTGTGCCCTGCGTTGCAAGGGAGATTCTTAACCACTGCACCATGAGGGAAGACCTGACATATATATATATTTTTTAATTAGGGTTGGTTATTGCTAAGTTTGAGGCCTCCCGGGTGGTGCCAGTGGTAAAGAACTCACCTGCTAACGCAAGAGACATGAGACACGATCCCTGGGTTGGGAAGATCCCTGGAGGAGGGCATGGCAGCCCACTCCAGTATTCTTGCCTGGTGAGTTCCATGGACAGAGGAGCCTGGTGGGCTTCAGTCTGTAGAGTCACAGAGTTCAACACAACTGAAGTGACTTCACACACACACACACACAACTGGACCATACTACACACACACACACGCACACGCACACACACACAACTGGACCATACTGCCTGTGAGGTTTGGGTTGTTTATAGAATTACTTCCCGTCTTAAAAATCTGAGCTGAGATTGCTTATTCTGTTGTTAATCCTCCTGTGTTTTTGGTGTTGTAGAAATTTGACACCCTGGTTGGAGAGAGAGGAGCCCAGCTGAGTGGTGGACAGAAGCAGAGAATCGCCATCGCCCGGGCCCTGGTTCGCAACCCCAAGATCCTCCTGCTGGACGAGGCCACCTCAGCGCTGGACACGGAGAGTGAAGCGGTGGTTCAGGCGGCCCTGGATAAGGTGGGTGAACCTCAGTTCAATCCTAGCTGGTTTATAAGCATAAGAACATTCCATTGTTAATTCTTCTTAATATTATTTTTAAATAAATCTCTCCTAAAGTAATTCTTTAAGCTATTAAAACCATCAGGCCTCTCTGGATCTGTATAACTTCTATTTCTCTGGTATATTTTCAGGTAGAGATGAATAAACTTTCATTGAAAGATACTTGCACATTCTTTTAAGTAAACAATGAGAAATACAGACTCAGATGAAAGTTGGTCTTCATTGTGCTCTTAAAAACTTAGCCTTAGAGATCACCCTGATACCTAAGGGTTATGAGTTTTTACTGTTGTCAACACGAGGAAGGTTTACATCTAGTTCTCAGGAGATCGGATGCCTATCAAAGACAATGGGAAATGAGAGACCTCTTATCTTGAGGAGAGTGCCAGAGAGTTGATGACGCTGGGAATGAAATGAAGTGTCCTTGACCATTGAGAGAGTTCGACCTTCCTGCAGTACCTGAGTCCACGTGACTCACTCACCGGCTAGACTGAGTGTGTGCCACGCCAGTCACCGTGCGCTTGGTCTCTGGTGTCTGATGATAAGTAGGCTCGCTCTGTGAGGACACGGAATGCAGAAACCTTTTCACCCCTAAGTGCTGTGAGTTGAAGTGCTCCTGGTAGAACTGAAAGATGAATTCATTTCTGCTCCAACTATCCCCCTCTTCTAATACCAAAACAACTCTGTTTCTTGAAACATCCTGTCAGAGTGCATAACAGATTGTTGAGAAAGGAAAAAGAAAAAAGATCCCAAACAATTTTGTGCACCACAATAGATGGAGATGCAATTGAGTCTGCTTTTCCCTCTTCACTTTGCTTATCTGTGTTTTCTTTCTATTCTACCATTTTACTATGTATTAAATTATTAATAAAATGAATTTAGAAAGGTTGCATTTAAAAATACCTTTTCCTGTTAATGCACATTTTAAAGGGGGCATTCCACATCTCATCCTTTGAAAACATCCAAAGAATCGACCCATTGTCTTCTCTGCTTTCTAGTTGTTTCCACCTAATTTTTCTGATGTGCTTTTTTTTTCTTCCTAGACTTTTTCTCACTTCTCTTTTTCATACTGATCCTTACACCTCTTTTTGCTAGCTTATTCTGAGAATTTTATTGCTAGTTCCAAGAGGGAAATATGAATAAGAAAAATTATAAGCAGTGGGAAAGTTACAAAGGGTAAAGAAATCTCAGAGAAGTGCTGGTTATCTGGCTTTCTTCCATATGAAAATAAAAATGAGATTGGGTGTTTAAGACATTTACTTAGCTCCTTAGTTTTTTCCATAATGCTTCTCCCTAGAAATAGGCATCATTTATTAAACACTTACGGTGTACATCACAGTGCTGCCTGTGCATTATTGTATATCACAACCACTCCAGAAAGGAGCCTGTACTGTTATCCCCATTTGATATGTAAATAAGGTGAACCTTGCACAGGTTTAAAGACGTGGATAAGATCCTGGAACTCATAGAGAGCGGAACTAAGGTTTGCGTTCAGATCAGTGTGACACTGAAGTCTGCCTGTGCTCCCTCACATTTACTGTTTGTCTTGGTCACCCAGATGTCTGTGAGAGCACAGGGTGACTTCCAGGTGACTTGGTGCTGGCTGGCTGCGCGGGATAGCGGCGGGCCTGTATCTGGTCTGATTGACTGATCCCTGGGCTGTCGAGTGTTTTACCTCTGTATAAGCCCTGGATTATTACATAAACTGAGGCTAGTAGAGACTGAGTAACATCTTAGAGGCTTAATATGAGACTATCATATTTGTGTTAATACTTATTAAAACATCATTTTAAACCATTAACAACACATTTACTGAAGCCAGAGACTGCCTCATATAGCTTACACAGCTTTGCAATGTCCAGGGCATTGGTGGTCAGTAAATATACATTGAATTACTGAATGTTTTTCATATAATCTTCATATATTCAAAAACGAGATTTTCTCCCTTTAGGCCAGAGAAGGCCGGACCACCATTGTGATAGCGCATCGTCTGTCCACGGTTCGCAATGCTGACGTCATTGCTGGTCTTGATGATGGAGTCATCGTGGAGGAAGGCAGTCATGATGAGCTCATGGGGAAGAGAGGCGTTTACTTCAGACTCGTCACAATGCAGGTGCAGTCTGCGTCGAGCAGTTTCCTCAAGCGTCTCAGGCGTGAGCTGATTTTGCTGTATTTGGTGCCATAAATAAATGTTACTATTGATTATCTTGAGAAGAGGGAAAAAATTCTTGGGTGGGAATCAGGGGGATCGAGGATCACATCAGGTTTTAGTTTTTTTTTTTTTTCCTTCTTGAAAGGAGAGAAATGAAGAAGGATAGAGAAAGGTAAAGTTAAAAAGTCTTAAAAGTGAGCTATCCACTCCAGTAGTGGCTTTGCAGGTGGCTCAGTGGTAAAGAATCTGCCTGCCAAGCAAGGGATGTGGGTTCAATTCCTAGGTCAAGAGATCCTCTGGAGAGGGAAATGGCAACCCACTCCAGTATTCTTGCTGGGAAAATTCCATAGCCAGAGGAGCCTGGCAGGTTACAGTTCATGGGGTGGCAAAAAGAGTAGAACCCGACTGAGCAGCTAACCAGTAGCCACAGCAGTAGCCACTCTCGCAGCTGCTAGCCACTCATGGCTGTTGAGCATGTTAGTGGTGGATAATCTGAATCAAAGCGGTTGTAAGTTGAAAATGCCTACCAGAGTGCAAAGACGTAGTCCAAAGAAAAATGCAAGCTATCTCAAAAAGTTTTTACACTGATTACATGTTGATCTAATATCTTAGATACATAAAAGATTAGATAAAATATATAATTAAAGTTAACCTTACCTATCAGTTTTTTGACATGTCTACTGAAAACATTATGTCTCACAGTATGACTTGCATTATTTGTGTGATGTCACTGGTCCAAAGCAAATCTGATTGAGCCAAAAACACTCACCCAAAGGAGGTGACTAGATAAGATACTTGGAATGGATGCCATATTGTTTCAGCATAGTTCATGGGGATCATTATCTAATGGTTTTTATTTTCAAATATAATCACACCAAAATAATGGCAGTTATACATCATCCTTTCCCATAAGGATTTAAATTAAAATGACCATTTTCCTTGATATCTGCTGTTGAGCGATTAGATTTCAGTGGTTAACTCCGCCTAACCAACTTATGCATTTTTCTTGTTTATTTTAGACAAAAGGAAATAAACTTGAATTAGAGAATACCCCTGGTGAATCCCTAAGTAAAACTGATGACTTGTACACGTCCTCCGAAGATTCAAGATCCAGTCTAATCAGAAGAAAATCAACTCGCAGGAGTATCCATGGATCCCAAAGCCAGGACAGAAAGCTCAGTACAGAAGAAACTTTGGTACAAAGGAGGCTGCAGAATGATGTCTTTAACAGAGGGCTAAGGCTGGGACAGGAGTGGGAGCAAGAAAGGGTTATCCAGAGTTCCCTGTCCTATCCCTTAGCTTGGTCCACAGACCCAAATCTCAACATGTTAACTCTAAGGTGGAATTTATGAATCATAATTTATAGGATAAGAACTTTAGAATTAGAGTTTATAATGTAAAGATATAATAGTGGTCTTCACATACAAACATTTTTGTTCTTTCATCCTTACAAATATGTTTGTCACATTCCAGATGTCTGGTCAGACTTAAATATTTATGGAATCATCATGTATTTCTTTAAAAATGAAGGCACAATGTAACAGAATCTGTCAGCACTCTTTAAGAAAAGTTCCATAGCCATCAATTGATAAGGAAGTAGGAATAAGATATATTTGCTTAAAAACTTGTGCATACAGAAGAACTGTACGTCAGTTCAACCCATTAAGATCAGTTATTTTCCTAACGAGTTTGTTGTCATATTTTGTGTTCTCCAGGATGAAAGTGTACCTCCAGTTTCCTTTTGGAGGATTCTGAAGCTGAATATAACTGAATGGCCTTATTTTGTGGTTGGTGTATTTTGCACCATTATAAATGGAGGGCTGGTACCAGCATTCTCAGTCATACTTTCAAGGATTATAGGAGTAAGTGTTTATGTTCATTTTGGGGACTTACCTGTGAGTCTTGACTAAAGAATGAACTGTTTGTATTTGTAAATTTATATAAAAGCCACAAAACATGCACTGTACCTTAATATAACACCTTGAAGATGTAGAAGTTTTATTTGTGATAGGAAAACTGATTTTTCAAAACTTCCTTTGTCGTGGCACTGGGTTTCTATCCTAGGGCCCTGGGAATGGGATCCTGGAAAACAGTCCATGAAACTGACTAGGCGACTGTCCCCTACCTGCCATCACTGGACTCTGAGTCAAGCTCAGGAACAGTTCTGTGACTGGTGCACAGAGAGGCTTCCTCACGTGTTCATCACGCCAGCTCAAGGGAGAGCCGCTCTCTGACTCGTGTGCTTGTTAGGACGTCATGGGGCTGAGCACTTGGCCTCTGTGGGATGTCTGCCCCACGTAGTAAGAGGAAAACAAATGGGATGGCTTGAAAAGATTCAGGCTGACAGATACTGGTCGCACCTGCTTTTCATGATGCCATTTTCAAACATAAAGTTACAATCTCACAAGTCAGATTTTGGCCCAGTGTGAAGGAAGATGGGTTCCTTTCCCTGTGAAGTGGTTGTTCTCTGCCTGCTTTTTGAGCCTAAGGCATCCTGTTTAGCTCTTTTAACCCAGGTCTCTGAGTGTGGTTCCGGGTGAGCTGGCTCTAGTTGCCCACTGTCTATCTAACAGGCCACCCTACAAAGAAGGCTGGCTAAAGAAGCCTCCTTTCTTCAGGCAGACCTGGGCTGAATATATGAGCTCACCTCTTGGGCTCACCAAAACCACATCAGCAGATGTGTCTCCAGACACCTTGGGACAGTTGGAAATGTCCCCGTGTGAAACAACAGACTGCCATACAGTGTAGTTTCCATCAGAGGAATAAGAGAGTATTTGTCCCCAATTCTGCGGTAGTGGGTTTGGTGCTGACGTGAAGCACCCATTACTTAAAGAAGGAGTATGAGCGGAGAAAGACTTGGATAGATTAATGAATGAATGACAGGCCCTGGCCCCTAGGGAAGGCATGATACAGCACCATTTAAGTCTGGCTTTAGGGAAGCCTGCCTGAGCTCCAAATGCTAAGGCCCTCTTGACCCCAAATACTATAACTTGATGTAAAATGGGTCAGACTTTGAATGATTTCTTCAGTGGTACTGAAACCCTTAAATATTTTCTTTTGCCAGATCTTCACCAGAGATGAGGATGATGAAACCAAACGACAGAAAAGTAACTTCTTTTCACTGTTGTTTCTAATCCTTGGAATTATTTCTTTTATTACATTTTTCCTTCAGGTAAGTGTCTACATTTTCACTTTTTTTTTTCCATTTGAAGAGATGCATCATTTCCCAGCTGGGGGAATTTATTAAGCATCTGTGTGATTTGCTGTTTAGTAGAGTCGCTCTTCTAGCCACTGGGCTGTTAGCAGTCAGTTTCCTTGACTTAAATCAAAGACGTTTTCTTCCTCTAGCTTCCTCTTACACCCCAAGGGAAGGAACCCTTGCTTCCTTACTTCTCCACACCTACTCCCCTGACTTGAAATGTTCATGAAGTCAGAGGGAACGGAGAGTGTTTGATCTAACACAATGATTGGAAGTAAAAGCAGGGGTCTTAGAAATGGAATCTAGGGGAGCTGTGGACACATGTTTGGGTATATAAGTACTGCCATTCAGTTCTGATACTCAAGTATCTTCCAGTGTTCTAAAAGCAAGAACAAACCTTAGAGCCCCACAAGCCAATCATGCTGATTTTAAAAATATTTGAAGAGTTTGTCATTCTTTTCCTGAAGAAGAAGAAACCTTTCTAATGATGGAAGAATGTTAGCCTTCAAACAAAAACTGTAGTAAGCATATATAAAGTATCCGATTTTATAGATTGCAGATCATTTGGCTGAAATGAAATTGCCAGGAGTTTAAGCACTCTAGAAGCTCCGCATGGTAAGGCACTATGGGCTTTGGTATTAGGTTTAGGTTCAGGTATGAGTTGCACCAGTTCCTAATTTTGTGTCCTTGGGCAAGTAAATAACTGAAACTGTAAGCCTCAGTTCCCTCATCTGTTAAAATGGGAATAATGGTAGCTGACTCTTGATGATGATGAAAAGAAGTAAGGTCATAGTTGTGTCTGAGATGATTATAAACATAATCACTTATTAAATGAATGAGTGGTTGCTGCTGCTGCTCCTGCTAAGTCGCTTTGGTCGTGTCTGACTCTGTGTGACAGCCCACCAGGCTCCTCGGTCCCTGGGATTCTCCAGGCGAGAATAATGGAGTGGGTTGCCATTTCCTTCTCCAATGCATGCATGCATGCTAAGTCATTTCAGTCGTGTCTAACTCTGTGTGACCCTATGGATAGCAGCCCTCCAGGCTCCTCTGTCCACGGGATTCTCTAGGCAAGAATGCCAGAGTGGGTTGCCACTTCCTTCTCCAGAATGAGTGTTTAGTCACATGTAAATTTTTAAGATAGAACTCTCAATAGATCTCTTTATTTTGCATGATGTGAGCATGTTTATATATTTTGAATAGACAGGACACTTCTCTGGACATGATAGGAGATCCCAAACCCCAGAATATTTTGTTACTGAGTCCTTCAAGTGTCTTTGGGAAATCTGATTGTGCTAGAATAAATGTGACACTCTAACTTGTATACAAGATTGTCGTACCAAGTATTAATGCCAGAGAAGCTGGGAAACTGTAGAGGTTGCTGAGGGTGCAGTTGGTTCAGGAGTTTGGAGCGTTATCACGCTCCAAACTTTGACCTGGAAATCTGAACTGATGACACAAAGGCAGTTAAAGTGGTACCTTTGTCACACAGTGATACCCAGGGAGAGTGGAGCCTGGCTTGCCTGGCAAACCGAGGTGAGAACTAAGGCTCTGAATTCTAGGACCTTAGAAGTGCAGAGGTGGCACTGTGCCAACAATGGGATTAGAACATGGTGTTAGATGGTGTTAGCCCCTCGTTTAGAAAAGCAAGGAAGGAGCTCACTGGGGGATTACAGCCCCGGCTCTGGGTGCTCATTCTGGTTAAGATTCTCTTAGATGCACATCAGATTCCAGCTCTGCCACCTTAGAACCGTAGCCTCTGGCCACTTCCCAGCCTCCCTCGACCTCCATTTCTTCTGTAAAGTGGTAATTATAAGTTTGTCCTGAGGATTTGTAGAGATATGTTCCTGACATACTTATCACTGGCTAGTTCTCAACCAAATGACAGGAGTATTCTCATAGTGGGCAGGATAGTTCAGGTTTCATTCAGTTTGAAGCAGAAACCTTCATCTGGTCACTTCCTAGTAAGGTTAATCATTTTTGTAATGGAGGGCTTCAACTCAGTTAATCCAGGGTCTCTTTCTCTCCCACTTGTCCCTGGCTTGGTGTGTATTAGCAGAGAGGGTATACAGCATTGCAGAACTGGGTGGGGGGCACTGGTCTGTGCACCTCCCCTGCCCCCCGCTTCACACTGGTGACCAGAGGGGCTGGTGGCCTGCAGTTACACGGTCCAGCCTGGCTGTCCCCCTTGATCAGGACCATGAGGAAGAGTTCTCTTGCTCTCCACTTGGGCTCTTTGCCCGTGTTTCTTCTCTCTCTCTCTCTCTCGATGATGTCCAGCCTGCCCCTGGGAGTGTGGAGGAGCTATGGTTGCCTTCCGTCTGTCTCAGATGCGGCAGGAGACTCTGGGCTCTTCCTAGGGCTCCCTTCTTCCAGTGCACCATCCAGCCATTTCCACTCTGCTCTCCCTGGGCCACTGTGTGGCAGGCTCCATCTGTGAACTTCCCCTTCCCGGAGCTCCAGAGAGAAAGTGGCGCAGTCCCTCAGTGTGGCCCTATATATCCCCAAGCTCCCGGGACGAGGGTCTGTCCTCTTTCCTCCCCAGATGCGGCCCAGCATGGCCACACAATCACATCTTACTCTCTTCTCTCCTCCCAGGCATAGGTCATATCATTCGGGAAAGCGGGAGATCAGCGCAGAAAACTCTCTCTCCAGTAAGCCTTCCTTTCCAGCCTATTTCTCTCCTAGACTTTGGCTTTTCTTTTAACTTGGAAACAAAGCATTTGACATCTTTGTTGTCTGCATGTTTTATGGCTGGAGCGGCTGCAGATTCCCGTTTTTCCAGGTCTCACCTCAGATCTGGTGTAGTGAGCAGTGCCTACCCCCCACCCTCCCCAATTCACTCTCAAAAATTTCCTGCTTGGGATGATTCATAATATAAACCCCTGGGTTAGAGTGAATTCCCTTGCCTTGGGAACAACTCCCCAGCTTCCTCAGTGGCAGACCCTGGTTCCTGAGAGAGAGAAGCGGGAGTGGAAGGGAGACAGAGGAACCACTTCCTTGTAGATCTGCGATGGGCCCACTGGCTGGCTGGGGAGCTGCTGCTGCTAAGTCACTTCAGTCGTGTCTGACTCTGTGTGACCCCATAGACGGCAGCCCACTAGGCTCCTCTGTCCCTGGACTCTCCAGGCAAGAATACTGGAGTGGGTTGCCGTTTCCTTCTCCAATGCATGAAAGTGAAAAGTGAAAATGAAATCGCTCAGTCATGTCCGACTCTTAGCGACCATGGACTGCAGCCCACCAGGCTCCTCCGTCCATGGGATTTTCCAGGCAAGAGTACTGGAGTGGGGTGCCAGTGCAGCAGTGTCGATTTCAAAACCAGATTCTCCCACCTCTGCTCGTGGTGCGCCAGGCTGGTGGTTGCTGTTTGAGGAGCAGAGCCGCAAGCCTTGAAACCGGGCTTTCCGACTTTGTGTCCTGCCCAGCGCTGGCCCCACGTCCCTTTCGCGTGGTGTCGCCGGCGGCCGGGCCTCTGACCAGCCTTCTCCCTGTGGCGTGTCCCTCTCCACAGGGCTTCACGTTCGGCAAAGCGGGCGAGATCCTCACCAGGCGGCTGCGGTACCTGGTTTTCAGGTCGATGCTGAGACAGGTAGGCCTGCTGGGGGTGGCGCCCGGGGGTGCGCACTGTGCCCTGTGGGGAAGCGGCGGGATTGCTGTCGGTGCGCAGAGCTAGCTCGGGGTGCTCTGCTGGGGATGGGCTCGGGACCAGGGCGTCTCCCAGGCAGGCCCCCCTCCACCCTCAGCCTCAGCAGCTGTAGGCGGAGGAGATGGAAGCGATCTTCCGCGCCCCCACATCCCTCTCCTCTTTCCTTCTCTCCCCGGGAGACCCGTGATGCTCATGTTTATTCCTGCCAAGAGGTGCCCTCTGAACCCTTTCTTTCCACAGGTCAAAAGTCAGCCCACTTGCTGCTGCTTGGTTTCTGTGCTGGGGCTTGACTGATAGACTCGTTCAAGCTGCACTGTTCCTAGCCCATGGTGACTTAGGTCCCCCACACTGGGCGCCTTCCAGGCCCTGACAGCACATGGATGCGAATGTCTGCTTAGGGGAAGGGGGAGGGGGGTCCTAGACATGTCACTCAAAGCAGATCAGTGCAAAGAGAAGGTGTCTTTAACAATCACGCACATTTTGCCTGTGACTTTGTAACTTTCCATTTAAAAATCACTAATACAGTGATACTTCACAAGAATGCCTCAGATATACCTGGGGGACGGGGTGGTGTTTGAACCCTGGCTCAAAGCATGGTGACCCCCTGCTGCTTAAAAACAGGACGTGTTTATGGGGTTTGCTGGCTTGGGACTGACAGAGCCAGGACCAAGTCCAGCGAGAGAGAGAGCACTGTTTGGTGTAGGGCCTCGTCAGGATTTTCAGTCAGATGGTATTATAACAGATCCGAATTAGACTCAGGGCCTAGGCCCAGGGCTAAATGCCCCATTCCCCTGCCAGGCTGTAGGCCAACTCTAGGCCCCTTGTACTTTGGATTTGAGCTGAGGATTTGTGTCATACCCTCTCCACCAATTATTCAGTCCGGCCATCATGCATTAAGTGCCTTCTGCTTACAAGGCATAATACTAGGTATTGTAAGGTCTTCAAGTCAGAGTGGTGCCTGTGTATGTGGCAGCTATGTGCCAGTGGGGGAGACACTTAAGCACTTAACAGTTTTAGAAAGCAAATGGGTATGTACTATAATAAATTTTAATGCATTATAGTTAGTTTTTTCTTGAATATTTGATAAACGCTGCTTTAACTGCAAATCACAGTGGAGATAACTTCTTAGGGCCTTAGTTATTTTTGTAACAGACACAAACTGAGACTTCAGACTCACAGTATTTTCAGTATTTTTGTATTTAAAAGTATAAGTGGTTTTATAAAGAAAATCCTATTTTATGTTGAATGTTAAACTTTAATCTAGATTTCTTTGCTTGATTTGAATTTTTTTTAAACCCAATTCATTTATTCAGCCATAAACCATAGTCAGCTGTTTATTTGACTTCTCTATTTGAATGTCTATTAAGAATTTCATATATGGAATTTAGAAAGATGGTAGCGATAACCCTGTGTGCGAGACAGCAAAAGAGACACATATGTATAGAACAGTCTTTTGGACTCTGTGGGAGAGGGAGAGGGTGGGATGTTTTGGAGAATGGCATTGAAACATGTATAATATCATATATAAAACAAATTGCCAGTCCAGGTTCGATGCAGGATACAGGATGCTTGGGGCTGGTGCACTGGGACGACCCAGAGGGATGGTACGGGGAGAGGAGTTCAGGATGGGGAACACGTGTACACCCGTAGTGGATTCATGTTGATGTGTGGCAAAACCAATACAATATTGTAAAGTAATTAGCCTCCAATTAAAATAACTAATTTAAATTAAAAAAAAAAAAAAGAATTTCATACCAAATGTCTCCCAAAGTGAGCTTTGGACACCCCTCCCACCCTTCAGCAAAGAGCTTACTCCTTACCTAGACCTCCCCAATATCAGTAAATGGCCCCTCCATTCTGCCGGTTGCTCAGGTTAATGTCCTAGGAGTTGTCCTTGTCTCCCCTTCTCTGTCTGATATCACAACAGCCTCCTAACCCGTCTCACGGCCTCAATCCTTATCCTAGTCCACTAGGTTCATTGCCCAAGAACCAGAATCATTCTTCCAAGATAAAAGTTAAATCACATCCCTCTGCTTAAAAGCTGCTGAAAGCTGCCCATATCTCTCAGGGTAGAATCTGGAATCTTGTGTTTTTTGTTTTTTTTTTTGTCCATGTGATGCAGCTTGTGGGATCTTAGTTCCCTGACCAGGGATTGAACCCAGGCCCTTAGCAGTGAAAGCATGGAGTCCTAGCCACTGGACCACCAGGGAATTCCCCAAATCTGGAATCTTTGCATTTGCCAATAAAGTCACAAACTCTGTGTCCACACTACCTCCCCAGACCTCATCTCCTAGAGCTTCACCTCATTCCCCATACACAGTCTACTCTATACAAATAGGCTGACATAAGTGGATAGGGGGGTAGGGAAGAGGGAGAGCCCAGTGAGAATGAACGTCTGTCCTGAGGAAGAGGCAGCTTCTGTACATTTACATAGAGGTGCTTTTAAGGCTGTTGACAACCTTTACACTTTCTTGCGTGTATGTGAGCAGATCAGAAATGCCTCTGCCTCGGGGCTTTTGCACATGCTGTTCATTCCTTGTCCAGATACTCTCATCTCTCTGTACTCAGGTCTCTGCTCAAAGGTCACCTGAGCAAGGCCTTCTCTCTCACCTCCCCAATCTATAAAATGGTACCTCCCCCCACTTCTTTTCCCTTATTACCCCATTCTGTTTTTCTTCCTAGCATTTATTACCCCTTGGCATGGTGTATATTAATTTGTGGCTCCTGTCCCTGGAGTCTGGGCTTCATGAAAGCAGCAACTCTGTCATTTTTGTTCAGTGTTGAATAGGTTCAACACGTAGCAACTATGTTTGGAACAGTAGGCACTCAAAATTTTTTTGAGAAATGATCTCTTTATGACTTTATTAAAGTCCCTTTCTTATCTATTCAGTGTCAAATCCTAAGTGCTTAATGTAGGAGAATAAGGGCACCCTGTCAGTGCTCTTGAGCTGAAGTCTCATGCGTCAGGCTTTAAGATAATGAAATGAGTTTCTCTGCCACAGGATGTGAGCTGGTTCGATGACCCTAAAAACACCACGGGAGCACTGACGACCAGGCTTGCCAATGACGCCGCTCAAGTTAAAGGGGTATGACTGCCTCCTTTCTGCTGTGATTGTCCTAATGGGCCATTTAGAATTTGAGCATGAAACTAATTCTCTCCCTACAGTTAATTCTCATCATCATTTAGAAAATGTCAGACCTTTAACCTATGCAATATATCATGTGCCTTACAGAAAAAATATTATCTTCTTAAATATCACATGCTGTATCACTATAACAGTGATAACTTTTGAGCTTTGTTTTGTTATTTTCCATCTTATTCATGCTATTATCTAAATATATTTAGAAGGATAATTATTTAAAAAGGAAGTGTTTATCAGTGTATCATGCAAGGCAAGTCTTTTTTTTTTTAATCTTTTCAGTCTGTTTTAATACTTTGATAATCCCCCGAAAATGGTAATTGCTACTGAAAAAAAAATGTGTGTAGTTGCTGTAAGAAAGTTTAGGGGCACTGAATTCAGAGGGGAGGGAAGAAAATTTAGACAAAGGTTGAAAGAAATGAAAAGAGTATGAAAAAATTAAAACAAGGGTAAAAGGAACAATTCTATCAGATTATAAAACTTAAATTCTGTTGCTACATGAATCTCTTTAATTAATATAACTAGAAACTGTTAAACCAGCAGGTTTTGACTGGTGGGTAAAGTGACAGTCTCTTCTTTACCTGCACCATGTGTGCAAGCCGAGTTGCTTCAGTCGTGTCTGAGTCTTTGTGACCCTATGGACTGTAGCCCGCCAGGCTCCTCTGTCCATGAGGATTCTCCAGGCAAGAACACTGGAGCGGGTTTCCGTGCCCTCCTCCAGGGGATCTTCCTGACCCAGGGACTGAGCCCACGTCTGTTACCTCTCCTGCACTGGCAGGCAGGCTCTGCACCACTAGTGCCACCTGGTCTGTTTATGACGGAACTCCCCAGGATGATGTGGAATTTGGGCGGGGGAGCATGTGATCTCTGCCACGTCTGTACCTCCCTTGAACCATATCAATCTTTAGCTTTTAATCTTTCTGTAAGAGTACTATGATTACATTTCTTCTAACTAATACATGGGGCTTCTATAAAGATAAATTCAGTTATGAATGTGGAAGCACATACAGAGTTATAAAATCACAGTAAAGTCTTAGGCATTGTTATTTTAATAAAGATCTCTTTGTTTAAAGCAAACACATCAACAGAAATTGAGGTTTAANTGGACTGTAGCCCGCCAGGCTCCTCTGTCCATGAGGATTCTCCAGGCAAGAACACTGGAGCGGGTTTCCGTGCCCTCCTCCAGGGGATCTTCCTGACCCAGGGACTGAGCCCACGTCTGTTACCTCTCCTGCACTGGCAGGCAGGCTCTGCACCACTAGTGCCACCTGGTCTGTTTATGACGGAACTCCACAGGATGATGTGGAATTTGGGCGGGGGAGCATTTGATCTCTGCCACGTCTGTACCTCCCTTGAACCATATCAATCTTTAGCTTTTAATCTTTCTGTAAGAGTACTATGATTACATTTCTTCTAACTAATACATGGGGCTTCTATAAAGATAAATTCAGTTATGAATGTGGAAGCACATACAGAGTTATAAAATCACAGTAAAGTCTTAGGCATTGTTATTTTAATAAAGATCTCTTTGCTTAAAGCAAACACATCAACAGAAATTGAGGTTTAAGTCAAACTGTACAAATCTAATAGAAAAGAATGTAACCATCACTTGAAATAACTTTGAACTTCCTCAACAGACAATAATGTTGCCCTTATGAAGTCCTCATAGGATGTCAGATTGTTATAAGTGCTATGGGACAAATGGCTGCAAGATATGCTGTTAGGGCATGGTGGGGAAGGAGGGCCTCAGTCTCGGTGATATGGTGACGTACTCAAGAGGCATGAAGGAAGGAAAGATGCCAGCCCTGTAGATGTCTAGACTGGCATGTTCTCTAACAGAAGGATCAGCAAGTGCAAAGTTCCTGAGGCTCCTGGAGCCTTTAAGTCGCTTTAGTCGTGTCCAACTCTGTAGGACCCCACAGACAGCAACCCACCCAACCATTTGCCGTTCCTGGGATTCTCCAGGCAAGAACACTGGAGTGGGTTGCCATCTCCTCCAATGCATGAAAGTGAAAAGTGAAAGGGAAGTTGCTCAGTCGTGTCCAACTCTTCACGACCCCATGGACTGCAGCCTACCAGGCTCCTCCATCCATGGGATTTTCCAGGCAAGAGCACTGGAGTGGGGTGCCATTGCCTTCCTCTTTATTTCCACAACTGGTCCTAAAACAGCAAGGAAGATAATATAGCTGGGAATAAAAAGAGTGAAAGGAAATGTCGTAAGTTGAGATCAATAGCATATCTGAAGTTATATGAGAAACCATTGTAGAATTTTGAACAGAGTAGGTACATGATCTGAAAATTTGAAGACTGCTGTTTGAATAGGCTAAAGGGGCCAGGGAGAGGCAGCGGGATTATTGCAGTAATCCAGGGAGAGGGAAGATAGTGTTTTAGACTAGGATAGTCATAGTGAAAGTGATGGCAAAATCAAATTGGATACAGTTTGAAGAAATAGCCAACAGAATGTGTTGAGTGGCTGAATGTGGTTATGAGATATAAGAGAAAGGAGATTTAAGGATGATTCCAAAATTTTGGATCTGTACAACTGAAGAAATGGAATTACTTTTTAATGAAACCAGGAAACCTGTGAAAAGAGTTGTGTTTGGGACATGGTGCATGTGAGATGCCCACAGTAGATGGGAGATGTCCTGATGGCAAATAGGTTTGCAAGTCTGGAGGTTAGCAGAGACGTCTGGAAATAAACATTAGGAGATTTTTCAGCCCAGGGGTGGCTTTTAAAGCCATGAGTCAGGAGGAGGTAGCCAAGGGAACAGGGTGATAGAGAAAACAGCATAATCTGAGCTCAGCCTCGAGGATGACCCAGCAAAGAAGAGCAAGAATTCTTGGCTGTTGAGGGAGAGAGGCAGTATCCTAGAACAACATGAGAAAGCATTTTAAGGAGAGAGCAGTCTAGGCTCTCAAATCCTACTGATAAGCATGCAAGACAAGCATACATTGTACCGTGTTGTAGCCACGTGGAAGTGCTTATGGTTCAAACAAGACCTGTTTCCATGGTGTGACGGGGATGAAAGCCTGATGGGAATGAATTTAAGACAAAGAGGGAAAGAGGAATAGGACACAGCTGGACAAATCATTATAAGTCTTTCTGGTAAGTGTGACAGGGAAATGGGGTGGTAGGTGGAAGAAGATGTAAAATATTACTGTATTTTATTTTTCATTTAAGCTAGCATAAGATGACAGCTGAATCACATTGTACAGTAGAAATGAACACAACATTGTAAAGCAGCTATCCTCCAGTAGAAAAAAAAAGACTAAAATTTCATAAACGTAAATACCCATAACTTTCAAAATAAAATATAGAATGGCAATAAATAAGTTAGCATGAGGATCTGTCTGCAAGCTTGGGGTTCATCCGCTGTGCTGGCTCCTTGGAAGGGCGATTCCTGGGGATAATCATCTCAGGGGACAATTTGTGTCCTGAAGTTTCCTAAAGCCAGTATTCTCTAGCTAAACTTTGCTTCCATAACTTCAGTGTCTCTTTCACAGAGACGTTGCCACGTGTGTTCAGGTGCTTCCCACCGACACACACACCCCACATGCTGTCTGGTGTGGAGGACTCATCCTGGAGGAAGCCCACTAATTCGGTCCCTTGCAGCCTAGTGTTGAGCAGACGCTGCCTGGATGCTGTGCTGGCGGTCAGGCCTCCATAAATTCCTCTGGAGCCAAGCCTTCATTAATTTGTCTGGAGTCAGGCCTTTCCTGTCTGCAGAAGTGTGCTCGGTCCTTCCCCTCTGCAGTGTTGTTGGCGGGGCCCTTGGCCACATCCAGGAGCTCCACTCTGTCTAATTGCCTGTTGGGGTCAGCCGTCTGCTTCTCACTTGTTTCCTCAAAGGTGTCCCCAACTCCCACGTCATGGCCCCAGTAGCAGGAGCCACTCTGAGTCAGAACAGGTCTCTCTGAAAGAGACCAGGGAAGAGGAGGCAAGAAGATAGGGGAGCTTCACCAGAACCAGAAAGCTCAGAATAGCTGTTGTCGCAAATTGGCTGAGAGAGGACAGTTGAATCCCCTCCATGCCACCAACTGACCTGCCTATGATGGTGGATATGTGTGTTGTATTTGTATAAATGTATACACATGCATACACACACGGGTCTCCTTAGGTGGCCCAAGTGGCAAAGAATCTGCCTTCTATGTAGGAGATGTAAGAGATACGGGTTCGATCCCTGGATCGGGAAGATCCATTGGAGGAGGAAATGGCAGCCCACTCCAGTTTTCTTGCCTGGAAAATTCCATGGACAGAGGAGTCCGTACAGTCCATGGGGTTTCAAAGAGTTGGACACGATGGAGCATGCTCAAATACAGAATACATACACATATATATATGTATACATGTGTGTATCTATTTTACAGTAGGAAGTAGTATAATTTATATATATATAAATATGTTAAGCAAGCAATGCTGTCAAAAATCATTGCCACATAAAACAGGGCAAACTCAAGGCTGTGTGTATATAGTTAGTGATGATGTTTATCTAATTTTTTCATATTTAACTTCACCATTAGTGATTTTCTCTGATGTATTGATATTTTTGAGTAAGTACCTTGCTTAATCCTGCTAATCATAAATCAGAAGAAAACTTATTTTCTTTAAAAAAATCTCAATATTTCACCTATGAAATGGTGGGCTGTTTAATTTTCATCAAAGGGTTAGAATTTTGAGAAAAAAAGCAAATAAGAGCCATATAGAAGTAAAAGACTTCACTTTCACTTTTCACTTTCATGCATTGGAGAAGGAAATGGCAACCCACTTCAGTGTTCTTGCTTGGAGAATCCGAGGGATGGGGGAGCCTGGTGGGCTGCTGTCTATGGGGTCGCACAGAGTCGGACACGACTGAAGCGACTTAGCAACAGCAGCAGCAGAAGTCAAAAGAAACTATATATTTTAGAAAAAAAAATGTCTGGAGAAGGGGGAATGAGAGAAAGATGAAATGTTCTTAATTTCAAAAGGAGGTTCAGGAAATAGGCTTTTTTTTTTTCCTAGTAAACACACATATTTTTAAATTGGGTCTCAAGCAATCTGATGGTGCTCTGAGGAGCAAATAAAAAACGAGAGAGGGAGAGACCGGAAAAGGTGGGTAGAAAAATGTGCTAGCATAGTGGGGTGGAGAGATTTCCGACGAGAGACTTCGTGAGTTTCAGATATTAGAGCATTTTTGTCCTAACCTTGTTTCACTCTTGGGCTCTGACGTTAGAATGTTACCTGCCCTCCTCCTCACTGCTGAATTGAAAAGTTTCTGGCTTCTAGTGATCTATGCTCTCCCTGGGAGTGTTCTAGAGACTCTCTTTCTGTATGAGGAATAGATATTGGAATGGTGAACGTGTCAGAATAAAGAACAGTAACCAGTGCAATGTCACCGGATGCATTTAAGCATACTACGCCAAGGGGCCTGCTTCCCCGCCAGCTTAAGGGTCTAGGTTTTTTGGATCATCTTTCATGTACGTTAAAGAAGCATCTTTGATCCATTTTACTTATTTCCGTGGCCTTGGCTGCCATCCTCAATGAAACATTCATGTGTATGGAAGCTTAGGTACTGGAGTAATTTGTCTGCTGTGAACTTGTGGGATGTTCTGAGTGCTTCTTGCAGTCGGGTGCTGTGGGAAATGAGTTCTGAGTAGGGCTTGTGGATACTGAAAAAGGAACAGTCTCCATCTTGCCTGTGCCACAGACTCTTTTCAGATTATAACCCTTGACTTTGAAATTGAAAATGTGCAAATACAGAGCTGATTTGAAAGGCCACTCCACTCTGACTTATGCCAGATACGGCTAAACCTC
>SJYQ01093550.1:103135-180652 GCA_006410935.1 Redunca redunca | reverse complement strand
ATCATTGCAGAAATGAGTGGTCAGAGCTGAGCTCCCTCAGAACTAGGCCTACTGTCTAGGACAGGGTGACATCTACCTGTGGACCCTCCAAGGTGCCTAAGAGTCAAGGCAGCGACCTGGGCAGATCCAGTGGCCTTGGGCCCTTTGTCTCTGGACCAGGCACCTCACCAATAAAGATGATGAGAGGGGTCCTTTGGTTGGTTATCAGCACGCACACTTTTTCCATTGCCTCCCTGCTATCTCCTCTGAGTTTCTGTACCCTGTGTCCTTGGGATTCCTTCAGGAAACTTCTTTGGCTCAGCTTTAGTGCTTCTCAGTGATTGTCTGGGGGAGAAAGCCCTCATGTGAGGTTTCCCTTTGGTCCTGAAGTCCAGCAGCATGGTGCTGGCCCTCGGACATTGGCTGTGGTCAGGCCCAGGTGACGTCGGGCCCTGGCAGGGAGTCTGTCCTGTGACCAGTCATTCCATTTAATCCTGTCCTTTGTGGGATTTTCCCCTGTGGTGTTGATTCATCTAATGAGAAGATGGAAAAGCGTGCACACAAAGAAAGTGCATTAGTGTTTCTAGTGTCATCGTTTATGGAGGTGTTCAAAGTGCCCCAGAGAGGAGGTTCAGGTTGTTGGTAGGAAGATGACCAGTCGGAAGCTGATTCATTGCAAGCCACAGGTTTTTACTTTCGAAGTATTGTGTTAGCTTTAAGACTCTGGTAATTTGTTGGAAGCAGGGCAGGTGAAGGGGTGCAGATGGAAACGGATATGTTTGAGTTTAGCAGGTTTTCTGGATAAAGGTCAGGAGTGAGGTAAATGCTCTAAATCAGTGGTGGTTCGTGAGAGACATAAAAGCAGGTAGGGGAAGTGATTGCTGCACCAAGCAGTCTATGAAATAGTAAAAGTCAGCTCCCATCTGATCGTCATTCTCAGGTTTATTATATACCACGCATCATGCTAAGAATGCTACATGTTCTCACTTGATACTGTCAATAACCCTTTTGAATTACCCTGTTAGATCATAAATTCAGGGTTCAGAGGAGTTAGGTAACTTGACAAAAGTCACATAGCTGCAGCCTAATTGGTCCCTTTGTACACTTTTTATGTTTGTCTAACAGAGGCCACAGTCATCTCTTATAAGCATAAATAAGATCTTGCTAACCTCCACCCCTCCAGGGACTTACGATCACAATGGCAATAAAATCTGACAGAATGTGGTCCACTGGAGAAGGGAATGGCAAACCACTTCAGTATTCTTGCCTTGAGAACCCCATGAACAGTATGCAAAGGCAAAAAGATAGGACACTGAAAGATGAACTCCCCAAGTTGGTAGGTGCCAAATATGCAGTGGAGATCAGTGGAGAAATAACTCCAGAAACAATGAAAGGATGGAGCCAAAGCAAAAACAACACCCAGTTGTGGATGGGACTGGTGATAGAAGCAAGGTTTGATGCTGTAAAGAGCAATATTGCATAGGAAACCTGGAATGTTAGGTCCATGAATCAAGGCAAATTGGAAGTGGTCAAACAGGAGATGATAAGAGTGAACATCGACATTCTAGGAATCAGTGAACTAAGATGGACTGGAATGGGTGAATTTAACTCAGATGACCATTATATCTACTACTGGGGGCAGGAATCCCTTAGAAGAAATCGAGTAGCCATCATGGTCAACAAAAGACTCCAAAATGCAGTACTTGGATGCAATCTCAAAAACGACAGAATGATCTCTGTTCATCTCCAAGGCAAACCATTCAGTGTCACAGTTATCCAAGTCTATGCCCCAACCAGGAACGCTGAAGAAGCTGAAGTTGAACGGTTCTATGAAGACCTAAAAACCTTCTAGAACTAACACCCCAAAAAGATGTTCTTTTCATTATAGGGGACTGGAATGAAAAAGTAGGAAATCAAGAAACACCTGGAGTAACAGGCAAATTTGGCATTGGAGTACAGAATGAAGCAGGGCAAAGGCAAATAGAGTTCTGCCAAGAGAACACACTGGTCATATCAAACACCCTGTTCCAACAACACAGGAGAAGACTCTACACATGGACATAATCAGATGGTCGACACTGAAATCAGATTGATTATATTCTTTGCAGCCAAAGATGGAGAAGCTCTATACAGTCAGCAAAAAGAAGACCAGGAAGTGACTATGGCTCAGTTCATAAACTCCTTATTGCCAAATTCAGACTTAAATTGAAGAAAGTGGAGAAAAACAATAGACCATTCAGGTATGACCTAAATCAAATCTCTTATGACTGACTATACAGTGGAAGTGAGTAATAAATTTAAGGGACTAGATCTGATAGAGTGCCTGATGAACTATGGATAGATGTTTGTGACATGGTAAGGAGACAGGAATAAAGACAATCCCCCCAAAAAAGAAATGCAAAAAAAGCAAAATGGCTGTCTGAGGAGGCCTTACAAATAGCTGTGAAAAGAAGAGAGGCGAAAAGCAAAGGAGAAAAGGAAAGATATACCCATTTGAATGCAGAGTTCCAAAGAATAGCAAGGAGAGATAAGAAAGCCCTCCTCAGTGATCAATGCAAAGAAATAGAGGAAAACAACAGAATGGGAAAAACTGGAGATCTCTTCAAGAAAATTAGATATACCAAGGGAACATTTCCTGGAAAGATGGGCTCAATAAAGGACCTAACAGAAGCAGAAGATTAAGAAGAGGTGGCAAGAATACACAGAAGAACTGTACAAAAAAGATCTTCATGACCAAGATAATCACAATGGTGTGATCACTCACCTAGAGCCAGACATCCTAGAATGCAAAGTCAAGTGGGCCTTAGCAAGCATCACTATGAACAAAGCTATTAGAGGTGATGGAATTCCAATTGAGCTATGTCAAATCCTAAAAGGTGACGCTGTGAAAGTGCTGCACTCAATATGCCAGCAAATGTGGAAAACACAACAGTGGCCACAGACCTAGAAAAGGTCTGTTTTCATTCCTATCCCAAAGAAAGGCAATGCCAAAGAATGCTCAAACTACCGCATAATTGCACTCATCTCACACACTAGTAAAATAATGCTCAAAATTCTCCAAGCCAGGCTTCAGCAGTACGTGAACTGTGAACTTCCTGATGTTCAAGCTTGTTTTAGAAAAGGCAGAGGAACCAGAGATCAAACTGCCAACATCCTCTGGATCTTCGAAAAAGGAAGAGAGTTTTGGAAAAACATCTGTTTTTGCTTTATTGACTATGCCAAAGCCTTTGACTGTGTGGATCACAAGAAACTGTGGAAAATTCTGAAAGAGATGGGAATACCAAACCACCTGACCTGTCTCTTGAGAAACCTATATTCAGGTCAGGAGGCAACAGTTAGAAGTGGACATGGAACAACAGACTGGTTCCAAATAGGAAAAGGAGTATGTTAAGGCTGTATATTGTCACCCTGCTTATTTAACTTATATGCAGAGTATATCGTGAGAAACGCTAGGCTGGAAGAAGCACAGGCTGGAATCAAGATTGCCGAGAGAAATATCAATAACCTCAGATACGCAGATGACATCACTCTTATGGCAGAAAATGAAGAGGAACTAAAGAGCCCCTTGATGAAAATGAAAGAGGAGAGTGAAAAAGTTGGCTTAAAGCTCAACATTCAGAAAACTAAGATCATAGCGTCTGGTCCCATCACTTCATGGAAATCGATGGGGAATCAGTGGAAACAGTGTCAGACTTTATTTTGGGGGGCTCCAAAATCACTGCAGATGGTGATTGCAGCTGTGAAATTAAAAGACACTTACTCCTTGGAAGGAAAGTTATGACCAATCTAGACAGCATATGAAAGGCAGAGACATTACTTTGTCAACAAAGTTCTGTCTAGTCAAGGCTGTGGTTTTTCCAGTGGTCATGTATGGATGTGAGTTGGACTATAAGAAAAGCTGAGCACCAAAGAATTGATGTTTTTGAACAATGGTGTTGGAGAAGACTCTCGAGAGTCCCCTGGGCTGCAAGGAGATCCAGCCACTCCATCCTAAAGGAAATCAGAACGTTCATTGGAAAGACTGATGCTGAAGCTCAAACTCCAATAATTTGGCCATCTGATGCTGAGAGCTGACTCATTTGAAAAAGACCCTGATGCTGGGAAAGATTGAGGACAGGAGGAGAAGGGAACAGCAGAGGATGAGATGGTTGGATGGCGTCACTGACTCAGTGGATGTAGGTTTGCGTGAACTTCAGGAGTTGCTGATGGACAGGGAGGCCTGGCGTGCTGCATGCGGTTCACGGGGTCTCAAAGAGTTGGACACGACTGAGCAACTGAACTGAACCTCCACCCCTCCAGTGACTTCTGATCACACTGGCAATAAAATCAACCCTGGATTATGAAACTCTTTGTGAGCCAGCCCATGATGACTTCTCTGACCCTGTCTTGCACTGCTGTCTCCCTCATCCACTCTGCCCTGGCCTCATGGGCCTCCTTTCAGTTCCTAGAAAACTCCAAGCTGGTTCCCTCTGATCTTCATAGCTCTTCTGAGAGGTCTCTCCTGACATTTGAGTTCATTCCTGACACTTTTCTGCACTTGTTGTTTCTTTCCCACTTGTTTATTGATTAATGATGGTCTTCCCTACTAAGCTGGGGACTAGTACCATATCTGTTGTTTCCCTTAGAAGGATGGAGCAGGTCCAGGATTGCAGAGCAGGACTGTGTGATCTCAGAGCCAGCTCTTAAAACCTCTACACTGCTCGTGATCTCTGCCCTATTGATTTCTGTCACATTATTCACGAATGAACATTTTTACAGAATCAATGCTTTTTCTTATTTAGAAATAAAAGCTGTAATGACACTTGAGTTGCTACAAGGGTAGGAAAAGAAGTGTGAGGTTTTTCATGAAACCTGTGCATATTTTTTGCATTCCTAAAAATTATTGAGTATGTGATGGTTTCTGAGGGAAACCCAGTGCTATTGATATTTCCTCCTCTTGAATTACAACTTCTCTCTCCTCATAGTGGTTACTGAGTCTCTATGTAAAATTTGGAGTAAATGAAGCTGCAAGGATGCAGAATACTAATTAAGACTTTTCCTAATTTCTTCTTGTGTGACAAGATGAAGATGATTGTGCAGTGATTATATTTTTTACTCGGTATTCAAGGTGTATAACTCATGAACTCTAACTTTTATTGGGCTGTCCACACACTCTATAAAGTGATGATGTTACAAACCAAACAATACACACTGGCATTAGAAAAAATGTGCCCAGAAAATAAGTATTTCTTAAAATCATCACATTGAAATTCACAGTAAAGTCTGCTTTTTTTTCAGCAGACAGCTTTAAAGTTTGCTGAATTTTCTTAACTATTGCAAAATAAGCCTCTTTTGTCTAAAGCCTCATAAATGAAAATATTTCTACCAATGATTATCTCTGAGGGTTTGACTGGAGGTAGATTTTTTCCTCTAACTTTTTACTTTCTGCACTGTTAGTGTTTTCTAAAATAAGTATAATTTTAACAATATGTAAATAATTGTACAAAATATTTTAATATAAATTGAATCTGGACATTTCCCTGTATGTGTTAGTAGCTTATGGTAAACTTAGTTCATTCTTGTTGGCCTGCTGGGTTAGAATATAATATTTTTAACTTTCTTTCTTCTAGTAGCCTTTTGCATTAGTCTTTAAAACCAACAACATCCTTTCACATATTCACTATTACCTTTGAAGGTAGGTATTGGTATAGGGTTCAGTAAAGAATCACTGAGATTTTGGATTTGTGATTTTCTTTTTGCCATAAATCACTCTCATATAATTGAATTTGTCTGTATTAGAGTCAGTTTTAACCAGGGAAGAGGCCAGAGAAAGAAAGAACATCTTAATATGGGTAATTTCTCTTAGTGATTTATAATTTAGACTTACAATCTAAAAATTGTTTGTCTTAAAATTAGAGTTAAAAGGGACTCCAGAGACCCTCTTGTCTACCCTTGTTTTATAGTTGAGAGCAAGACAGAGAGATATTTTAAGGTTCCATGCTGAAGCAGGCTGAAATATCATTTTGTATTGTACACAGGTGTTTTCTGTATTTTCTATAGCCTTTTTCCCCAGAATCTCAAAGGAAGTAAATTATGTATTTGTCCTAATGAAATAGCCTTGTTGGAAGTTAACTTTCAACTAAAACATAATCAAATGATAGAAACTTCCTAGAAAACAAATTGTTAATATGTACTATACTCCTTAAAAATTAGTTTATTTTCTTTGATCTTGTTAACTCACTTTTAAGAATGTCTAAGAGAATAATTTAATAGGGACATAAATGTGCAAGTATGTTTTCACAGCATTCTTTTTATTTTTTTATTTTTTATTTATTATTATTATTTTTTTTGTCTTTCCAGAAACTGATCCAATTTATTTATTTTGGGGTTTGCTTATATATCTTTTGTTACACATAGGGATGAATACAGAGTCACGTGGGGGTCAGCAGTCCTGACCTTTATCAAAATCAGGTGCTTCACATAAATGTATAAAAAAAGGTCTTAGGGATTTTACATCATATCTGGCCATGAGACCTGCTGACATTTTATGATCCTTTCTTTCTGATAACCAAAAAAACTTATTTCTTCCAAGGGTGTTTTTTCTTAAACCAGGCACCACCCTCCAAATAAAGTTACATTCCTATAGGGTGAGGGTGTAGTTGGTTACAATCAAGAAAGGAATTTATTTAACCCAAGGTTAACATGATTAATCTTAAAGGTTAATACTTATTTCTCCTATATGCTAGTTATATTCATTATAGGGGCAGGGAACATGGAGACTTAGCAGCAAACATCAACACAACAAATGAAAAACCCTTCAACAATATAATTCCTAACCAACCCACTATACTAATAATTTCCAACTCCCCAAAAGAATTTGCCTTTAGTAAGTCTAAAACATCTCGTGCCTCTCAGGTTGGGAGGCTGTAAACAATCACATGTGGCCGGACAAACCTATACAAGTGAGCTAGATAACCTTCAGAGGAGTCCATAAGCTGAAACACTCTTGTCACACCCAGGAATTTTTATTGCCTTGGAACTGCAGGTTAACTCCTTCTCCGAGAGAAATGGTTATGGGGGAGAGCCCCCCATAAAGTCAGAGGTGTAGGTGAGAGCATAAAACACACTCTGGTTTTGGCGTAGATGCTCGGGAACAGGGGGTTTCCTGAGGCTTGGTCACGCCTTTGCGTATGCCAAGCCTCCTTCCTCATGACCTTTGCCATGGGCGGAGTTGCTCACGCTGGCTCCCGGCATATCCCCCTTTTTTGTTTTTTAAAATAATCAGGTGCAGCTCAGTCGAGAGCTTCTGAATGCTCTGCGGAAGAATCTTGACAATACAAGGAAGAATGATTAAAAGAAGCAAAATTAAAGAAGACATTAGACAGAATGCTTTTTCCAGAAATAAAATTAGAGAAGGTGTGGAAAAAGTCATTAGCGGCTCCAGTGGCAGTAAAATCCAAACGAGAGTGTTCCAAGGTCTGTATCTGATTATGAAGTTTTCCTAAGTCCAGGCCAATATCAGAGCTGTTCCAAACACCTGAAATATGATTTTTCAACATATTGAACATTTGCACTTGTTGAGTCAATGATATTCCTGAACAGTAATAGTTGTTGTTATTAAAGCTGAATTCCCTAAAATTAGTAAGCCCACTAACCATCCTGATCGCATTAAATCTTAACGAGATGAGAGCATACATTGTTTACAAGACACTACATTAAGTCCACCTGTGTAATTCATATGACCATTAAGTTTTCCCGAATCATTAACAAAGAGAAAAACATAAGGAGAGGGTAGACAAGCTAAAATAGAATAAGTAAAATCATTTTCTGGTCAGAGTTCGGGCTGCAGCAGCTGTCAGTCCCGCCGGGATCTCGATGCTTATCTTGCCTCTCCTGCTGGCGGGCACCCGGGCACCGCCCTCTCTCCCTCGCTGAAGCAGCTTCGGGCTCAGTGGTGCACTGGGCCCCAGTAGCCAGGCTGGCCCTGCCCACGGCTCCCGGCCTGCGGCTGTTCAGTCGCGGCAGGGGCAGAGAAGTGCCCTTTGAAGCAATGGGGGATCAGTCTGTCTGGGATCCAAATCGGAGAATCTGTGTCCTGTTTTTGAAAGCAATGATCTGCTTTTCTGGGTGCCTGATGTCCTCTGCCAGCATTCAGAAGTTGTTTTGTGGAGTTTGCTCAGCATTGAAATGTTCTTTTGGGGAATTTGTGAGGGAGAAAGTGGTCTCCCCGTCCTATTCCTCCGCCATCTTCTCCCGTCCCCTCCAGCATTCTTTTTAAAAAGAATTAAAAACTTTGTTCAGTAAAAGTTTTGTTCAGTAGCCCTTTAAACAACTCATTGTTAATATATATATTTAATAACCTTGGAAAAGGCTCTTGATATTTGTTAAAGTAAAAAAAAAGGCTGTAAAGCCAAACATAGAACTTCAGCGCAATTTTGTTAAATAGGTATATTTTTAGAAAATAACAGCATGTAAGCTATTATGTAAAATACACCAATATGTAACTTTTGATTACCTTCTTTACCTTTTCAATATTTAACAAATATTTTTTAGTTGTCTCAAATGACAATTATGCAGAGAAAAATACAAACATTATATATTTTTAATAATAGCAATTATAATGATATTATAATTTATATATAATAATTATGAACTGAAAATTATGTGACCATGATAGAAGAAAGAGCACTTCAATAGAGGTAAAATACTGAATTCTCAGGTTACTTTCGCTCCTGTAAAGCTATGTGGCTTTAGGTAAGGGCCTTCATCTGTTGACACTTGAGAATCTCTTTCTGCATAGAGGAGTTTAAATTAGCTCATGTTCTTTCCAGATTTAAACTCAATTTGATAATGTACTTAGTATCTCTTTCCATAGCAAAGAAACTCAGAGGTCATAATAAATATTGTTTAATATATAATATTAATCTCTCTAGTGGAATTCCAACTCATTGCCACTGTTGACTTTTATACCTTTAGTGACAGAATGTTGTCTCTTACAGATTGCCACTGAAGCGATAGAAAACTTCCGGACTGTTGTTTCTTTGACTCTGGAGGAGAGGTTTGAATATATGTATTCCCAGAGTTTGCAGGTACCATACAGGTAATAGCCACTGATGAGTAGGAGGGGAGTATGGGGGAGTTTTTCAATCATCAGGTTTGTTTTCAGGAAAATTAGTTTGACCAGAAGGTAGGGAGTAAGTGGAGAGACTTCTAGAAGAGAACCAATTGGGAAGCAGTTGTAATTCTCCAAGAGAGGAGTCACAGGACCTGACCTATGGCAAGGAGTCTCTGAGGTAGATCAGTGAGAACAGGTAACCGAGGGCGGGGGAGGGAGCGAGGATATTGAGAATGCCTCTGACCCTGTGTTTGCATGATGACCCTACTACATGATCCTGCTGGGAATGAGTTCTTCGTGGAACATGAAATTTGGGGGTGTCTGTGAGGCTTGAGGGGTGGTGCTTCCTGAGGACACCCTCCCTTCTGTGTTCTCTTTACCTGTCTCCAGTGCAGACCCTTTGTCCTTTAATGAACTCATGGTGAGTGCTCTAAAAAGTGACGTGGACACGAGCAGGCCCGACCTCTTTGACTCTTTTTTGTTTCTTATACGATAAAAGGAGCAGACTTGGGTTTTACAGTAGAGCCTTTTTATAGGAAAGAAATTGTTTAAATCCCAGTCCTCGAAACAGAAGCAGAGCTGCTCTGCTTGAAACAGGCCCACTCACTACTCTGCGCCCACACCACCCAGCTCCATGTGGCTCAAAACCACACATGTTAACTCCCTGGTGGCACGTTCCCTAAACCCCCAGAGGGTTAGTGCCTCCTCCTCTCTTGCTGTAACATGTTACAAGGGAAACTTCTACTGCATGAATCACCCAGCTCAGCTCCTGGGTCCCCAAGGACAAGAACATAGCTGGCACCTCTGCATGGCCCTTCACGTCCCTGCAGGTCATAGGTGTTGGGTCAACACGTGTTGAGCAATTGTTCAGTGTAGAGTACATATATGTTACATGTGCAAGGGTGGGGGGAAAAGGGAAGGAGTGCCTTCAGTTCAGATCAGTCGCTCAGTTGTGTCCAAATCTTTGCGACCCCATGAAGCGTAGCGCACCAGGCCTTCCTGTCCATCACCATCTCCCGGAGTTCACTCAAACTCATGTCAGTGATGCCATCCAGCCATCTCATCCTTTGTAGTCCCCTTTTCCTCCCGCCCCCAATCCTTCCCAGCATCAGAGTCTTTTCCAATGAGTCAACTCTTCACATGAGATGGCCAAAGTATTGGAGTTTCAGCTTCAGCATCATTCCTTCCAAACTACACCCAGGGCTGATCTCCTTAAGAGTGGACTGATTGGATCTCCTTGCAGTCCAAGGGACCCTCAAGAGTCTTCTCCAACGCCACATTTCAAAAGCATCAATTCTTCGGCCCTCAGCTTTCTTCACAGTCCAACTCTCACATCCATACATGACCACAGGAAAAACCACAGCCTTGACTAGATGGACCTTTGTTGGCAAAGTAATGTCTCTGCTTTTGAATATGCTATCTAGGTTGGTCATAACTTTTCTTCCAAGGAGTAAGCGTCTTTTAATTTCATGGCTGCAGTCACCATCTGCAGTGATTTTGGAGCCCCCAAAAATAAAGTCTGACACTGTTTCCACTGTTTCCCCATCTATTTCCCATGAAGTGATGGGACCAGATGCCATGATCTTCGTTTTCTGAATGTTGAGCTTTAAGCCAACTTTTTCACTCTCTCCTTTCACTTTCATCAAGAGGCTTTTTACTTCCTCTTCACTTTCTGCCATACGGGTGGTGTCATCTGCATATCTGAGGTAACTGATACTTTTCCCAGGAAACTTGACTCCAGCTTGTGCTTCTTCCAGCCCAGTGTTTCTCATGATGTACNAGTCCAACTCTCATATCCATACATGACCACTGGAAAAATCATAGCCTTGACTAGATGGACCTTTGTTGGCAAAGTAATGTCTCTGCTTTTGAATATGCTATCTAGGTTGGTCATAACTTTTCTTCCAAGGAGTAAGCGTCTTTTAATTTCATGGCTGCAGTCACCATCTGCAGTGATTTGTAGCCCCCCAAAATAAAGTCTGACACTGTTTCCACTGTTTCCCCATCTATTTCCCATGAAGTGATGGGACCAGATGCCATGATCTTCGTTTTCTGAATGTTGAGCTTTAAGCCAACTTTTTCACTCTCTCCTTTCACTTTCATCAAGAGGCTTTTTACTTCCTCTTCACTTTCTGCCATACGGGTGGTGTCATCTGCATATCTGAGGTAACTGATACTTTTCCCAGGAAACTTGACTCCAGCTTGTGCTTCTTCCAGCCCAGTGTTTCTCATGATGTACTCTGCATATAAGTTAAATAAGCAGGGTGACAATATACAGCCTTGACATACTCCTTTTCCTATTTGGAACCAGTCTGTTGCAATACGTGAACTGTGAACTTCCAGATATTCAAGCTGGTTTTAGAAAAAGCAGAGGAACCAGAGATTAAATTGCCAACATCCGCTGGATCATCGAAAAAGAAAGAGAGTTCCAGAAAAACATCTATTTCTGCTTTATTGACTATGCCAAAGCCTTTGACTGTGTGGATCACATAAACTGTGGAAAATTCTGAAAGAGATGGGAATACCAGCCCACCTGACCTGCCTCTTGAGAAATCTATATTCAGGTCAGGAAGCAACAGTTAGAACTGGACATGGGACAACAGACTGCTTCCAAATAGGAATGCCTTAACCACTAAGAAACTCTTCTTGTCCTTGGCTTATTTTACCTTGACCTCAACACTTCAGGGTGTGGTTAGTTCTCTGTTAAAGTGGAGATGTGAGGACCAAACTTAGTGTTTTGGAAATGAAACCCATTTTTTCTGCTATGCCACCATCCCCTACTGCTAATGCATCAAAGATTGTGTTTTAAGGACTGAGAAATGAAAGTCATGTAAATGTCAGAATGTCTTCTTTTCAGAAATTCTTTGAGGAAAACACATGTCTTTGGAATTACATTTTCCATCACCCAGGCAATGATGTATTTCTCCTTTGCTGGCTGTTTCCGGTTTGGTGCCTACTTGGTGGTCCAAGACATCATGGAGTTTCAGGATGTTCTCTTGTAAGTATGGGGCTCCTGTTGACAGTCGGGCTCTAGAAATGAAACCAAGGTGCGTGTGCTTCATGCCTGGGTAGGAAGCCTTACTGTGAAGCTTCGTGAAGAGATTTTGGTGATTCAGAAGTTGGCGTTTTGCCTCTGAGTCTCCCTGTGTTACTCTGAAAGCATCCCATTTCATTTGGAGAATTGGTATCTGCCCTTCTCCCCAGTACTGACTGACACATTTGACCTTCTCAAATCCATGGCTCAGTGGGGTTGTGATTCATCGAGGGGTTTCCAGCAGGCCTGGGTGTTTGGGAAGGAGCCTCACCCAGAGTCAAGTATCTCATTCCTTTGAGAAGATTCTGAACAGGGCAGCTAAAGAATAGATGTGGAGCACTGAGTTCTGAGAGCCCTGGAATATTCTAGGACACATTTGCTTTGCTTGATAAGAGAAAAGGAATTAGAAGGTAAGAGCTGGAGAAATTGAGGAATGAAAAAGGAAAGCTCTATGGGATTATCTGGCTCATCACCGTGAAATGCAGAAGATTGTACCTGGGTCAGAAGACAGGCCTGGACTTCCTTCTAAAATACTGAATATAGAGTTAAACTAAAATATGTGGTTTGGTAGTGAAAAGTGAGTGTAATTTTTCTGAGTGTCTTGATTTGGTGATGTGTGAGCTGTCCTTTGATACCATACCATAATCAGTGGTGACAGTTTTATATTTAAACCAGCATCATTGAAACTTGGAAGTATGTGTCAGTATAACATTTACATCCTATTTAGACATCAATTTGGGCATGCATTCCAGGTTTCTCAGGACGACCCCAACAGAAGATTGTAAAACTTCCACCCAACCTCTCTGACATGTCCATCGAGTCAGTGATGCCATCCAAATATCTGTTCCTCTGTTGTCCCCTTCTCCTCCTGCCTTCAATCTTTCCCAGCATCAGGGTCTTTTCCAATGAGTCAGCTCTTCGCATCAGGTGGCCAAAGTATTGGAGTTTCAGCTTCACCATCAGTCCCTCCAATTAACACCCAGGACTGATCTCCTTTAGGATGGACTGGTTGGATCTCCTTGCAGCCCAAGGAACTCTGAAGAGTCTTCTCCAAAACCAGAGTTCAAAGGCATTGCAGGCAGATTCTTAACCGTCTAAGTCACCAGAGAATGCAAATTAGTGCTTTACTCTGAGGTTAAGGTATTCAACTGATGGAAGTTATTGATTCTTGGATTGTTAGATTCAGAAAATCAGTCTTCTGAGTAAGGGATATGGGAGACCTGTCTGAAGAGCTATCTGTTTGAAAAAGATCCCACAGGTCTAGATAAGAAGACCAAATGAACCATCTGAGTGATTTGTTCCAAGGTATTTAGAAACAGCACTGTGGGCTCCGTTAGCTCAGGCATAGAGACCAAAGAAATGGATCTAATGGACTCACGGTATGATCCTGGGAAGATCCCCAATGTTGTATCGGTTCTACGCCTACTGTTTAAAAAGACATTTTGATCAATGTTTCCAGAGAAGGGCGGCTGGAATGTTGGGAGTGAAAGGAGATACCAAAGATGCACAGGGCTTTTTAAATTATATTCCAGTTCTTTGAAGGGCAGTATTAGCCAAAAGGATGTACATTTCTCTTTGATTTGAAAATGAACTTTTTAACAAAAGACTTCCTCTAGCAAACTTCCTCCTTCCTGAAACAAAGGATGGGAGCTGGCCTGAGGTGTGCACCCTGGCACAAACTTGGAGAGCTGGACTTGACATCCCGTGAAGTCCTTCCTGACTTGAAGCTGCTATGATTCTCATGAAGTAGATTAAGAATGGCGATGCAGGGACTTCCTTGGTGGTCCAGTGGTTAGGACTCGGTTGCTTTCAGTACTGTGGCCTGAGTTCGATCCCTAAGGGGAACTAAGATCTCAGAAGCTGCAGCATGGCCAAAAAAAAACCCCAAAAGAACTCAGTGCATCCTGAGATCAGCACACTATCCAGCTGTGTAAGGAACTCTCCTTTGCTGCATGGCTCACGGCTTTTCTAAGACTCTGATCCAATTCCAGCAAAACTGCCTATATCCATTATTGATGGCCACAGATACTGCTGCAAGACAGCCACCCACTAGCCCCCAGGAATGCACAATAGTGAACATTTGCTCTTGGCTCTGAAGTGTTAAGTGGGTCAGCCAGGCAGTTCTGCTGTCTGGGCTAGGCAGAGGAGATCTCAGCTGGGCTCACGCGTGTGTGCAGTGAGCAGTGGGCTGGTTGGCTGGGGCCCACACAGCACTCTTCTGTCTGCACCTTGTCCTCCAGCAAGCCAGCCGGGCTTGTGGTTGTGGCAGAATGAGAGAGACAGGAGCACGCAAGGCCCCCTGAATCAGAGGCTTCGAGATGGAAACAGTCACTTCCACCGCATCCTGTTGGCCAGAGCAAGTCCCAAGGCCAACCCAGATTCCAAGGGTAGGAAGACAAAGTCTACTTCTTCCATGGAGAGGCTGCAAGGTCACGTTATAAGAAGGCGAAAACTCAGAGAGAGATGAAACATGGGGTCATTTTACAATCAGTTAACCACACTGATATGAACTTATAGGAAACTGTTTTTTATCTTTTGGCTAATGCGTTGGGATTCTTCGAGGTAGCGCTCTCAAGTTGTAGAAGTGTCACTCTTGGCATCGCAGTCGGTAACTCTTGACACGTTTTGTCTTTGTTGTTGGCAGAGTGTTCTCAGCTGTTGTCTTTGGTGCCAGGGCTGTGGGACAGGTCAGTTCGTTTGCTCCTGACTATGCCAAGGCCAAAGTGTCAGCAGCCCACGTCATCAATATCATTGAAAAAACTCCTCTGATCGACAGCTACAGCACGGAAGGCCTAAAGCCGGTCAGTTTCATGTTTTGATTATGTGACCTGCTCCTAACTGATGAATGAATGGATTCTAAGTGGAAGTTTAATAAAATCTGTGCTTTTACTTGCTGGTAGTAAAATGAAACTTTCTTGATCATGGGTTCATTTTAATAAATGCTGATAATATTGGTACATGTTAACATCTAGTACTTTTATATAACAAAGCCACGGGGATATAGGAATACTGCCCATTTTATACACAAATCTTGCAAATCAGGTTTTATTATGTGTAGGTAATTCTGTTATAGCTTTGGGTTATCACATTTGTATTGTGTTAATGAGACATGCTGTGGAAACACTGACCCTTTTAGATCTGTATTACTTTCTAGCAGTTACAACTGAAGCTTGATTGGAATCCAAGATCAATCCTTTTGATACCTGGCAGTAGAGAGAATTGACTCTAAAGTCAGTTTTCAGGATTGCAACAATGAAATTTACTTTCACTGTCCTGATTTTAGGGTACAGTGGAAGGAAATGTGGCATTTAATGACGTCGTGTTCAACTACCCGACTCGACCAGATGTCCCAGTGCTTCAGGGGCTGAGCCTGGAGGTGAAGAAGGGCCAGACGCTGGCCCTGGTGGGCAGCAGTGGCTGCGGGAAGAGCACCGTCGTCCAGCTCCTGGAGCGGTTCTATGATCCCTTGGCTGGCACGTTGGTGAGCACACTATTTTCTTTATTTTTTTGTGGAGTGTAGTTGATTTACGATGTTGTGTTACTCTCAAGTATATGACAAAGCAGTTCAGTTATACATATATCCACTCTTTTCAGATTCCTTATGCATGTAGGTTGTTACAGAATATTGAGTAGAATTCCCTCAATAGTAGGTCCTTGTCAGTTATCTCTTTTATATATAGAGGACTGTGTGTGCTAATCCCAAGCTCCTAATTTATCTTTCTCCAACATGTTTCCCGTTTGGTAACCATAAGTGTGTTTTTGAAATCTGAGAGTCTTCTTTCTGTTTTGTAAAGTTCATTTGTATAATTTTAGAAAACTAGATTCCACATGAGTGATAGCATATGATATTTGCCTTTCTCTGTCTGAGTTACTTCATTTAGTATAATGATCTCTAGGTCCTTCTGAGCATCCTTTCTTGTTCAGCTCATTCCAAATTTTTCATCTTCTTAATGCCTAGATGTATTTAATTCTTGACAATAAGCCATGGCTTTACAAACCTTTAAACAATGATTCCACTTAAAGCCTGACCTGCTTGATACAGTCTCAAAGCTGTGTCCACTGTTCCAGACAATTTGTCCTTTCCCTCAACTCTACTACCCTCCCCTCCTCTACAAGCAGCCTTTTTGCCTGCCATCCCCCTTCCCTTGGTCTCAGTTACATGAGAGGATCCGGGGGGTGGAAATCCGGAAAGGCGGAGGAGGGGTGCTGAGAGGAACCAGATGGAAGCCAGGGATGGCAAGGAGAAGGCGGTCCCCAGTGGCAGATGCCGTGGAGAGACAGGGCACGATGAAGACTGCAAAGGCGTGGGAGGATCTGGCCGCTAATGGGATGCTTCCGGTGTTTCACAGGCTTCTCAGTGAAGTGGTGGTGGGGAAAACAGTTGGCATGGCTGAGGAGTGGTTAGGAGGGAACGGACACGAAGTGTGTGTAGGCCAGTGGCAGACCAAAGGAGAGGGAAGGAAACTACGCCTGGGCAGAACCCAGGGGAGACGTTCACCATGGGGAATCGTGAACATTGTTATGGCTGAAGATGGGATAAAACCACTGATGGAGAAAGGAAATTCACACACCTTCTAAGGGAAAAAAAAGCGATATCAACAAATTTGGAAAACAGATAAAAGACATAGAGGGATTCTCTTTTCTTTCTAAACTAAAAGGGTAAGTGAAGGGTCAGATTTATTCATGGGACATTCAGTAAACTGTCAATGAGTGCTTGTCAGGGACTATCTTAGGCACAGGGAAGGTGTTGTGAAGGGAGTGGGGACATTTTTGATTGTTATTTTTTGGTCACACTGTGCAGCTTGTGGGATCTTAGTTCCCTGACCAGGGATGGAACCTGGGCCATTGCAGTGAAATTACAAAATTGTAACCAGTAGACCGCCAGGGATCTCCCCAAAATAGTGAATTTTAAAATGACTGTAATGGGGACTAGAAAAGAATCAAATGAGGAAGGAGTGAAATTTATAGCAAAACATTTCCATTATGTAGGCCTTGAGTTATTGGTTATACTCAGGGGTGACATTCAAAATATTCAACAACTGGAATGGCCTGGGCACTGCCCAACCAGGATGGACACCTGCTTTGTATAGTGAAACTGATGCCCACCAGCTCCTTATGGGTCCTACTTGCATTAATGATTGACATGGAAATAGCATTTTCTACCAGTAGGCGAGGGCTCTTTTCACTTCCTCATAGTAATCACAATGATCATAAATATTTCTTACTGTATCCAAAGACAGTTGTGCCTTTAGTGAGTCTATTCTGTGACAGTTATGTACGCTTCGTTCTTCTTTAAGCTTGGTTCCTTATTTTTACTACTTACTACATATTTTCTGTGAATTCTGACCTTATGCTTCAGTTTTATGATTAAAGTTTGGACAGAGAACTCTCAGTGAAGACCTTCCTGACAAGTGAAGCCACCAGAGGAGGAAATGTCGACTCTCAGACAGTGATCATGGTCCTTAAGAGACATTTATTAACCACCATGTTATATGCTAATCTCTAATGAATTATAGGGGATGATTAAAAAGTTTAACCATCTTCCGGTTATAGAATGTAACTGAAGGGATAGGGCATATCCTTCCACGAGTTAAAGAAGGTAGCCTTTGGGACGTCTGCAGGGTCCATTGGTTAAGACTCCATGCTTCCAATGTAGGGGATGTGGGTTTGATCCCTAGTGGGGGAACTAAGATCCCACATGCCACCCAGTGTGGCCAAAATGTTTTTAAAACAGATGATAGATCTAGAGTTGATTCTTAAGGGAAAACTAGAACTAGAGGCATAAGGATATACAGGTGTGCAATCAAGATGTTGTTTGATGAAATATAATATGAGCTGTGGCTGATAAGTGATTTGTTCCTAATATAGCATAAGATAAGTTGGGCTTCCCAGGTGAGTAAAGAACCCGCCTGCCAATGGAGGAGGCTCAGGAGACATGAGTTCAGTCCGCGGGTCGGAGGGATCCCCTGGATGAGGGCATGGCAACCCGCTCCAGTATTCTTGCCTGGAGAATCCCCATGGACAGAGCAGCCTGGCAGGCTACTGTCCACAGGGTCATAAAGCCGGACACAACAAAAGCAACTAATCATGTCCGCATACAGCATAAGTTGGCTGAAATAGCAAATTTAATTAGAATAATGACGCTCAAACTTGTTTGATTATAACCCAGTTAGGAAAAGCAAAAAATTTCATTCCCCACCCAGCCCCCCAGCTGCACTCATAGTCACTGTAGTGAGAAAACTCTTGGTGATAACAGAGTGTTGGAGTTGAAAACAGCAATAATGGTAAACAGTAAAATAATCAGACTACAAGAAAGTGAAGAAATAAATGAGTATTCTCCACATACATTAAGGCAGGGGAGCAAAATTAAAGACATGAACCTTGTCAGTTATGGTTCGGTGTAGGAAACAAAGCGCTGTGGGCCTCCGAGCAGCGGCACGTTTAGTAAGGGGTTCAGCGCTCACGTCATCACTGGCAGAGGGGGAGTCGGAGTCAGCGCTCCCAGCATGCAGAACAGTGCCGCAGCTGCGATCCTGCGGCCAGGGAGCTGCGGGCCTGTGCCCGTGTCTCAGCTGCCCCAAGCCTGAAGGCACGAGGACAGAGTCTCGCTGCTGCACGAGCTCCTCTGCCAGAGCGCAGCTGACAGCTCACCGCGGCTTCTGGTTCCAGGTTTTGCACAGGGCATCTCACTGGTAGACCCTCAGTTACTTCTGGTGCCAGAAGGGAGCCTAGGAAATAGATGTTAGTCCTGCAGTCCCTTGACAGGTGAAAGGACAGACACAGGAGAATATGGACATGAGTGCTGAGTGCATAGGAGAATACCCCTCTCGGGACTACAGTGATGATGCCCTGAAACAGAGTGCCCTCATCTGTTGGAGGAACACGATGATCTGCTCCTGGGTGTTTGCACTAGAGCTTTGAAATGCCACCAAGTGCCACACAGCAGCCAGCCTTCTTAGTCAAGTGCCCACAATAAAGGCTAGTAGATGTGCCAAGTTCTGCTTATGAACCTCAATTAGTGATCTTGAAAGACTAAGTCAATAGGTTATTAGCAATTAGTTCTTACTGTCATGAAAAACAAATGAGTCTGGGGACTGGAGTGTCATTTGATTATAAGAACTGAAGCAAGGACTTGACCCTGAGGTCAGGAAATCCTCGTGACCATCAGCAAGCCTCAAGTCTCACTTAGCAACATTGACCTGAGGGCTGGTTCTCAGACTGGTGTGGGTCCAAATGGCCTGGAGAGCTCACAAAGAATGCAGCCACCCTGGCCCATTCACACAGATTAGGATCTGGCCTTTTCATTTTTTAAACTTTCCCAGATGATTCTGATGCCAACCAGACTTGGAGAACCACTGAACTGGTAACTTTGCAAGTTTCAGGTCACATTGTGGCGAGTCTTACCAAATGAAGCTATGGGATTGTTCAGGGAGTAGAGGTTCTGAGTGTTGTGGGGCCTGAAAGTTGTACAGTGTCAGGGACTATACTTGAAAGAGTCCACAGTTAGGAACACAAAATTAGTCACAAGAGTAAATATTTACTTCTAATGAAAAAAATTCACAACAAAATATTAAAGCCTTAAGGATTCTGATCCCTCTCCTTTTTAGGCAAGTTATCCTAAAGGCTTAGCCAGAAAAGCCCCTGCCTAAGCCTGGCCTCCCCTCACCCAGGACATTGTTTAACTCCCAGCCTTTGCCTGCAGATGAGGGTCCTTGAATCTTATGTTCATTAGCTTCACTGAGACTCACTCGAGTCTTGGGTCTTCCCCTGACCTTTCCTTTCTCCCCTTGCCCATCCTACACACCACCATCAGAGTCCTCTCTCCCTCTCAGGACACAGCTAGAAACCTGTTGTCTGGCTGTTACCCAGTGGGCACCTGGGGTAAGATGGACACATTGTTCCTTTGAAAGGAGACGGAAAGTATTTTTCAATTCTCAACCACTGTCTAGCCAAAATCTAACCTGTAGTGTGCAGACCTGAGCTTCCTCAGCCACTAAAAACGTGACCCTGCACAAGTGACCGAACTCTGCTCATGTCCTCATCAGTAAAATGGAGATTAAAATCACACCTATCTTGCCAATTTTGTCAAGATGAAATGAGAGAGTGCATGAGGCATACTTAATCACAGGACCTATAATATAATCAATGCTCAATAACTTATCTAAAATGATTATTTCAGAGTAAATACATACAGGAAAATGATACATAGTTAATATTTGATTGTGCTACTGAAATCAGGCAGTAGATTTAAGTCTAGAATAGGGATAGCTCATCATTTTAATTTAGCGTTTCTTTGTTACTGTCAGTGTGTTACTTGAGATTTTCACTTAGGCCAGGATCTTTTGAGCAGTGTTCAGACTCACTGGATTTCCTTGGTCTTCCTCAGACCACCACCCGTGCCTCAGCCAAAGAAGATGTGTGTCGATCTTTTCACATTTGGACTTTTAAACATATTTTCCCTCAGGAAAGGATCCTTTAGGAAACACAAGTTTTAAGTCGTTAGCAGTAGCTGTATATAGTGTGGGGATGAGGAGCTCTAAGCCTCTTATTATATGTCTGATGGAAAAACTCATTGAAGCTTGCAGGGATCAGTCATATTCATCTGGTTATATTAGTTAAACAGTGTCTTTTTTTCTCCTAGCAGTGTGTGTGTGTGTGTGTGTGTGTGTAATAGTTGCTCAGTTGTGTCGACTCTTTGCAGCGTGGACTGTAGCCCCAAGGCTTCTCTGTCCATAGAATTCTCCAGGCAAGAATACTGGAGTGGGTTGCCATTCTCTTCTCCAGGGGATCTTCTTAACCCAGAGATTGAACCTGGGTCTCCTGCACTGCAGGCAGATTCTTTACCATCTGAGCCACCAGGGAAGCCCCCTAGGGGTACAAGTCTGGAAAAAAAAATCCTTTTTCTTTCCTCAGTTCTCCATTCCTCAAGTACGCAGTGTTCCATCTAGCGTGACCTGCTGTATGGTTTGTAACCATCCTTGTGTGGTTTCTCCTTCCTCTCTTCAGCCTCTACTTTTCACTTTCAGTTAACACCATGAGAAAACCTGGAGCATAGATGCTTGGAATAGTCTCCATGGCAACTGGGCTGGGTACTAATGAGGTCATGGCTGTGTTTTCCATCCAGCTTTGCACCTGCTAGTTTCACAAAGAGAAGCTACCTTCCTGCAGCAAAGCCCGTATGTACCCTGTCCTTGGCCAGCTGTCTCCCAGAGGCGTGCAGCCAGGCACTTGGGATTCAGAGTATATTTATAGCTCAGGATATACTCATCAGTATTAGAAAAGCTCGAAGCTGAGTCACTGATGTCTTCTTCCGCGGTTATGGCAGCTCTCACTTGAATGCCAGTGTTCTCTTGCCAAGTAGATCTTTGGGGCAGATACGTCTCCATCAGAGAGGAAGGATTTTTATCTGCGAGGCTGTAATGGGCACACCCCAGGCTTCTGCAGGGTGATCCAGGGGGAGCCAGGTCCCTAGAGAAAGGCCGGGCTCTCCCTCCTGCTGCTCTGGGTCAGCTGTAGATGTCTGTCCATCCTTTTATCCCCTCAGACATCTGTCCCTCTGCTGTGGTTCCAAGTGCATCACACAGGCGCCGTGGCAAACCACAGACAGTCCTCCACACACTCTGCGCCTAGCCCTGTGCTCAGTGGGTCCCTGCTGACGTCCTTTAATCCTCAGTTCTGGAGTTTAGGGATTATAATCATTCCCATTTTATGTGCAGAGAAACGGAGATACTAACTCACTTTCCTAAGATCAACAACTATTTAGAGAGATAGCGGCATCCTCCCACACTCACTTCTGTTTCATTTGAGTCCTCAAAACCCTGATCCTAACTAACAGGTCAGGTCAGAAATGTGACCTCCAGGCCTGTTATGTGGTTATAGCAGTTAGTTTTTTCCAGTTGAATCGTGGATGCTTTTCCTGTGAAAAATCAGTACATAGCAGTAAGGATGGGGGACTTCCCTGGCTGGTCCAGTGGTTAAGACTCCAGTTGAACTAGGATTCAGCCCCTGCCTAGGGATCTGGGATCCTGTATGCCATGTGGTACGGCCAGAAAACTAAAATGAAAAAGTCATCTTATTTAAAAAATAGAAGAATGCCAGAATACATTCCAGAAATAGAATATGTTTTATTAGTTTCTAGTGACGGCTACAACAAATTACAGCCAGTTAGGGGAGTAAAACCCCACAGGTCTATCTTATAGATTCTGGAAGTCAGATGTCCAGTGTGGACCTCATGGTGTCGGCAGAGCTGTGCACCTTCTGGAGGCTCTTGGGGAGAATCTGCTTGCTTATCTTTTCTGGCTCATGGCCCTTCCTCCATCTTCAAAGCCAGCAACGACTGATCGAGTCCTCCCCATGCTGGTTCACTGTGATCCCCAGTCTCCTGCCCTCCACCCCCGCACAGTTCAGGACCCTTATGATTATGTTGGGTCCACCTGGATAATCCAAGATAAGCTCCTCATCTTGAGGTCAGGTGATGAGCAACCTTCCATCGTGAATCTCTCTGCGTGTGAATAACATGAGCAGGTTTCGTGCATTAGAACGTGGATATTTTGGATGGAGGAGACGGGCATGATTATGCCTTGTTGCTGTTGTTCAGTCGCCCAGTTGTGTCCGACTTTGCGACCCCACGGACTGCAGCACGCCAGGCCTCCCTGTCCCTCACCGTCTCCCAAAGTTTGCCCAAGTTCATGTCCATTGCATCGGTGATGTCATCCAACATCTTATCTTCTGTCACCCCCATCTCCTCATGCCCTCAATCTTTCCCAGCATCAGGGACTTTTCCAGTGAGTCGGTTCTTCACATCAGATGACCAAAATACTGGAGCTTCATCTTCAGCATCTGTCCTTCAGTGGCGGTGGGGGGTTGATTCAGGGTTGATTTCCCTTAAGATTGACTAATTGGATCTTGCAGTCCAAGGGACAGCAATTATTCTGCCTTCCAGGTGCAAATATCAGAAGCCAGAGTTAAAATGGAAGAAACGTGACAGTTCCCCACAGCATGCAGTTATAACCTGATTCAGTTAACCTTGACAGGCCAAACTAAAAGCCACAACAGCAGTCTCTTAACAACTTGGCAGTCTTAGCATAGGAAATAACAACATTCATTTTGCTAAATTCAAAAGTGTTCTGGTTCTGAGGCTGATCCATGATCTCTTGTTTTCAGTTAATCGATGGCAAGGAAATAAAGCAGCTGAATGTCCAGTGGCTGCGTGCACACATGGGCATCGTGTCCCAGGAGCCCATTCTGTTTGACTGCAGCATCGGCGAGAACATCGCCTACGGAGACAACAGCCGGGTCGTGTCCCAGGAGGAGATTGAGCGCGCGGCCAAGGAGGCCAACATCCACTCCTTCATCCAGATGCTGCCAGAAGTAAGTCTCTCACCAGATGTGGTGCCTGGGAGCCCGTGGTTGTGATTCATAAAGGGCTGGATCCCAAAGATGAAGAGAAATCAGCAACCAAAATACACCCCCAATGTGGACAAGCATCTTCCCATCCTGTGTCATTACAGGACACTTCCTGTCCCCGTCTATGTCATGATTACAGGACAGTTCCCGTCCCCGTCTATGTTATGTGTACAGGACACTTCCCATCCCTCACGATTACAGGATACTTCCCATCCCCATCTGTGTCATCTTTACCAGACACTTCCCGTCTCCATCCTATGTCATGTCTACCCAACCACCTGCCTGACTCCTGTGAGCAGTCTGACTAAAAAGTACACGTCTGGGAGGCCTTTCCCTCCGCATCAGGGCACGGGGCCCACAGAAGCAGGTGTGACCCTCCCCATCATTTCTCTCCCAACCTTCCCTCCGCCTCCTTGCAACTCTCCCCCAAGCCTCGAGCCTCTCTCTGTGGAGTCAGGCCAGGCCAGGGGACTGGACCCATTCAGAAAAAAGGCTCTGAGTGAGGGTGAGTTACTGGAGTGTCCGTGGTATGGTGTCATCTCTCGCCATTGCACATTCCATGGGCCCCACGCTCCACTTGCAGGACTGATATTGAAGCCTGCCCTGGGCTGTTGTCCCATGGGTGCCCTCTGAATTCCTCCTAGGAAGTTAGATGATTGGAGCCTCTTACCCTCTCTTAAGCCGCTTAGGTCCTGTATTTTAAGTGCATCTAGACTGTCTGGAGTAGGAAATGGCAACCCACTCCAGTATTGTTGCCCGGGAAAATCCCATGGATAAAGGAGCCTGGCGGGCCACAGTCTACAGGGTCGCAAGACTCAGACACGACAACACATATACACTAGACCTCTTGTCTCATGCCTCCCCATTAAAACACATTATGTTCTTTATTATAAGGAATTGCCCCCTGAAAACAAAGCTCAACTTCAAACCGGCAGAGAAGGTGCTCTCCTCGTGGGGAAAGATGACAAAGCCTTATGGCCCTAGGCTGCTCCCGAGACTGCCTTTCCTTGAGGCTCTTCTCTGGATCACTGCTGTCACCACACATCACAGTCCTCCAGGAAGAAGCCGTGCCCCCTCTCTGCCCCGCTTTAACCTTCTAGCCCATCTGTGGATAATGGGCCCTTCCCAGGGCTGGAACATTCATGGCATAACTTTAGTCCCCTTCACTAATGATGATCTCAGTGTCACCTGAGATCTTGTGAGAAATGCAGGTTTTCAGCCCCCGCCCCCGAAGACCTGCTGCACCAGAAACTTGGAACTGGGGTCTAGGAATCTGTGTTCTAATACCCCAGGTGATAACTAATGCAGGTACAGTTAGAGAACCACTGGGCTAGAGGTTAACAAAGACAAATACTGAGAGTGATTATCATCTAGCTTATGAAATGTATCCTGCCCCCCTCACTTTGTCTGCCACAGGGACCCATCTTCCTGGGCTCTGGGCTCTGTCCACAGAACACGCCTGTACACATCAGAATTCTTTTCCTCAGTGTCTACATGTGGAAAGAAAAGGCAAAACCCCTTAAGTCCTACTTTCTGTCCAAGAACTTACTTCTTCACCTTTGTGGTTCACACTAGACTTTGCTGTGTATCCCTCCTGTGTATAATAGTTACTTCTGCTTTACCCCAGCCTCCCTCTCCGTCCCTCCCCCCTTCGCTCCCCTTGGCAACACAAGGCTGTTCTCTGTGTCTGCAAATCTGCTTCTATTCCGCAGCTAAGTTCATCTGTGTCACAGTCTAGGTGGCACATGTAAGTGATACCATGTGATATTTGTCTTTCTCTTTCTGACTTACTTCACTTAGTGTGATAATCTCTAGCTGCATCCACGTGGCTGCAGATGGTACTATTTCATTCTTTTTTATGGCTGAGTGATATTCCGTTGTACCACACTTTTGTTGACTATTCATCTGCCGGTGAATATTTAGATTGCGTCCATGTCCTGCTATTGTGAATAGTGCTGCTATGAACATAGGGGTGCACGTATCATTTTGAGTTAGAGTTTTGTCTGGATGTGTGCCCAGGAGAGGGATTGCTAGATCATATGCTAAGTCTGTTTTTAGTTTTCTGAGGAATTTCCATACTGTTTTCCATAGTGGCCGCCCCAGCTTACATTCTCACTAACAGAGTAGGAGGTAGGACATGATTTAAAATCGAACTCTGGATGTCAGAATCAGGGGCCACAGTTTACAAAATTTCAGCCTGGCAAGGATCTGAGAATAAAAGAAGATAATGTGGTTTTCTAGGTTATCCATTGAATTTCTCCTCTCACTTATTTACCCTATTAATTCTAGTCATTATCATCACATTTAATACTTAATTATCTACTGTGGGAAACAATATGTGAAAAATTTCAGGAGAATTCTAAAAACACAAGTAAATCAGGAGGTTTCAGCTTTTCAAGTTATATACGAAAATAGAATTTCTTAGCATCCATTAAAATTATTGACGCTTTGGAAATAGTCTTATGAAAACAGACAGCAAAAGGTTAGCATTCTAAGAATCTTCCCTTCCTCAGTTTTTGAAATAATGCAGAGAGCATCACCTACTGGTCATAAATAAAATGAGCTTCAATTATATTATTATGCATAGCCTGTTAAAATCAAATTTCCTTCCTCTGACCAGTCTTTGTCCCAAATATAGTGAAACCAGAAGGCTTGAAGAGACTAACATTGCAGCAGTAGTCTTCTTCACGTTAATTTGTCCACACTAAAACATAATTTTTCAGAAGGCAATGGCACCCCACTCCAGTACTCTTGCCTGGAAAATCCCATGGATGGAGGAGCCTGGTGGGCTGCAGTCCATGGGGTTGCTAAGAGTTGGACACGACTGAGCGACTTCACTTTCACTTTTCACTTTCATGCATTGAAGGAGGAAATGGCAACGCACTCCAGTATTCCTGCATGGACAATCCCGGGGACGGGGGAGCCTGGCACCTGCCGTCCACGGGGTCGCACAGAATCGGACACGACTGAAGCAACTTAGCAGCAAAACATAATTTTTAAGACACAAATGTCTGTTTTCAAGAAGAGAAATTAATCCTGCCATTTAGACCTATGTTTTTGCTGTTAAACTCATCAACCCATTCTTAGCTTCTGAACCTCAACATTTTTGTGTATATGGCGTGGTTATCCTATTTTCTGCAAGCAGACTCTTTGTCACAGCTTTATCAGTTCTGCTTTTTATAATAACAAAACCCTGTTTACAGAAATACAACACCAGAGTAGGGGACAAAGGAACTCAGCTCTCTGGTGGCCAGAAACAGCGCATTGCCATAGCTCGCGCCCTTGTTAGACAGCCTCACATCTTGCTTCTGGATGAAGCTACTTCGGCTCTGGACACGGAAAGTGAAAAGGTGAGAATTTAAATTGGACTCATTCACACTTGAAGCAGCTGTCCTTAGATGGTTTAAATTTGTGCTACTCTCTTCCACAGTAGAGAACAAAATTCAGGCTGATAACAAATTTTGTTACTTTCAGTGGAATTTAAACACTTTCTGTAGCTGTCATTCAAGAGAATTAAGATGAAATGAGGCAGATTAGTCTTATAGCACGTGTGCTCCAAAAAATAGCCCTGGATCACTTTGTATTGATCCAAGAAGCTGCATTCAGGAGGCATGGTCCCATCTCTACCGAGAGCATCTCCTCAACAACTGTATAAAAAAGTGGAAGCACAGAAAAATGTTTAAACCTGGCTGTTCCTTAAGGTAAATAGTAGCTGTTGTTTTTAGTTTGAGAAAAAGTTGAGTATTCGGGTATCTGAATGATAAACTCATTCTGAGTTTTGTTTTTTTTTTAATCTTTTATTGGAATATAGTTGTTTTATAATGTTGTACTGAGAATTATTTTTTAATCTTAAAAATACCAAAATTCAAAGAAGCTGTATTTGGCCCGAGCCTAGGCTTCCTGACTTAAATATAGTGCTAGAGCAGAAGGATGCTGCATGGCTAAGCCCACTACTGAATGCTTTTAAATGATCGCAGGAGCTGTGTTTATAGTCACGACTTGGAGATAGCCCCTACCCGAGAACTAACCCAAACTAGGATTCGGTATCTTCCAGTATAACAGATCCCATGCTTTGTAAAATATGTATTATATTCCACTGATACTGCTAAAGAAGCACTTATCGTTGGATACATTAACGGTGAGGCTTGTTGTGAAGGAGGAATTCAAGGGGAAGGATTATTCTGAACAGAGGTAATTTGTATGATTATTGAACAGGTCGTCCAAGAAGCCCTGGACAAAGCCCGAGAGGGCCGCACCTGCATCGTGATCGCTCACCGGCTGTCCACCATCCAGAACACAGACTTGATAGTGGTGTTTCAGAATGGCAGAATCAGGGAGCAAGGCACACACCAGCAGCTGCTGGCACAAAAAGGCATCTATTTCACCATGGTCAGTGTCCAGGCTGGGACAAAACGCTAGTGAATGGTGACCATCAGTTCAGTCGCTCAGTCGTGTCCGACTCTTTGCGACCTCACGAATCGCAGCACGCCAGGCCTCCCTGTCCATCACCATCTCCCGGAGTTCACTCAGACTCACATCCATCGAGTCCATGATGCCATCCAGCCATCTCATCCTGGGTCGTCCCCTTCTCCTCCTGCCCCCAGTCTCTCCCAAATATTGTCTTATAGTACTTGTGTTAAAATATGGCAGTTAATCAAAATTAAAAAGCAAACACTTACCAGAGAAAATATGTCGAGTTACTTATTTAACATTTCCTGCCGCAGTGGAAGATCTATCCCACTCTGTTCTGGGTCTTCAGAGACTTTATAATTGAAAGAACAGAAAGAAGCATCATCGACGGGAATAAATCAGTGGGTTTGCATTAGAAAAGTTAATAGAATCACTCAAAGTAGATTTTGTTAATAAAGTGTATAATTTTTATTTATATTTTCTTATTCGAACTGTAACTGACGACCCTGCTAAAAGATTATAGAAGTAGCAAAAAGTACTGAATGTTTGCATATGGTGCCTATAATAAAACTAAGCTTTGATATGACTGGAGTCATCTTGTCTGAAATGCCTGTAAATCTGTCATCTCTCACTTGGACTACTGAAGATCATTTCTGCACTTAAAAAAAAGGAATTCCTTAAAAACTCCCATTAATTTTGTCAGAATGGTTAAACTGTGTATTAATTCCTGTTGTACATGTCTTTTCACATTGGGTTCTACAAAGCCATATGGCTTCTTGAACTTGATCCTGCTGATTCTTGTATTTCCACATTATGCTGACTCTCAGACCAGTCACATAGATCAGTACAGGATTTTAGGGGCTGAAATGGGCAGAGGATGGACAGCTGTGAAGCATATACTGTCATGTATGTTGACTGTGTTGCATTATCATCGGCTTTTACAGAATTTTCATCTTTTTGTACTTTTGGAAAATATTTACATGTATTTATTTGGCTGCTCTGGGTCTTAGTTGCAGCATATGGGACCTTCGATCTTCACTGCGGCATGTGTGATCTCTGTTTGCGGCATTCACACTCTTAGTTGCGGCATGTGGGAACCAGTTCCCAGCCCAGCGATCAAACCCAGGCCCCTTTGTCTTGGGAGCACACAGTCTTAACCACTGAACTACCAAGAAGTTCCTTTTTGCACTTTTAACAATAAAATTCTTCTGCTTTGATACTGAATCACTTTTTCCAGTAAACTGGCCTCTTCCAAATTGATCCTTCTGGTGGCAGATGATTAAAATGTGCCATAATTTTAAATGCAATCAGGAAATGGTGCTCCGACTACAAAAAGACAAGCCAGAAAGCACTATAAACGTGACTGAAAGGCACAAGCTGGGGGCAACATTTGCCATATTTATTATGAACAATTGGTATCCTGAAAATACAAAGAATTTTAAAAGGAACAAAAATGCCACCACCTCCAAGGAAAAATGGGAAGAGAACATGGTCTAGAAATTCCCAAAGAAGAAACGCTGGAGAAAGAAAGTGCATGGTCCCAAAGCAATGCAGATTAAAATGACAAACCTTTGAGTAGTGGCATCAGCCTTGTGGCAGAATAAAGCATCTGCCCTCTTTGTTTTGTCCTCAGCGACAGTAATTTGGCATTGAACCATGAACAGACGTACCATCTGGGAGCTATGGCATCCAACATCCTGTGCCAAGGGGACCTGAGAGGAGTCTTGCTTCCCCACAAGTCTACTAATAGGGATACAGACTTGGGCCCTGATTGGACCCTGAAATAGCCTGTGAACTGGCTGAAGCAGCCCATCCTGCCCCCCACCAGCCTTGGTCCAGTAGCCCCTGGAAAACACTGTCTAAAGCAGTCACCCACAGACCAGAGAGCCTTTGAGAAGTCCGGGCTTCCAGAAGAGAAGTTTCAGCCCACCTTTGGAGCCCAAAACTGAGTTTGGATGCACTGAGAGAGCAAGAGGTGCAGCTTCACTTGACGTGCACCACCCCGCCCCCAAGGGGACCCAGCTCGGGGCCAGGAGAGATCTCATCCTGCAATTTCTCTCAGGGAAAGTGAGAGCTTGTGGCTGACACGTGGCTTCCCAGTCCATGCGGGAGGCTGCCAAAGAAGCTCATTTCTCTCTCCCCACATCCAGAGTCCTGAAACATGGACTGCATGACTGGGAGGCAGGGAGAGATGGAGATGGCAGGTAGCCCCCTCAGGGCATTGAAGGCACACGGGTCCAGCTGACCGCACTCAAGAAGCTTGTCCTGAAGCTGCGGGGGATGCCTCACCTGCAGTGCTCAGCGCATGCTGTGCTGTGCTTAGTTGCCCAGTCGTGTCCGACTCTTTGCAACCCGATGGGCTGTAGCCTGCCAGGCTCTTAGGTTCATGGGATTCTCCAGGGAAGAATACTGGAGTGGGTTGCCATTTCCCCCTCCAAGGGATCTTCCTGACCCAGGGCTCAAACCCAGGTCTCCTGCATTGCAGCCGGATTCTTTACCATATGAGCCATAGCGCTCAGGATACCTCCCCCACGAATAGCCCCTGACCCTGTGGCCAGCTCCCTGTGTGCTCCCGACAGCAGTGGCAAGAGCAGGACCTGGCTGATGACTGGTGAGCACACACAGCCGGCTGAGCCAAATCTACCAGCTAGGGAGAAAGCGCAAACTTGAGCTTTAGTGCCACCTTTGGCAAAACAGGAGGAAGACAGCCGGTACATGGCCAGATGCCCTGCTGATCAAGAGAAGACATATAAGCCTAAGGGTTCTGCCACAAGAGGGAGCTAGAAGTGTGGATGAGGTGCAACCAGAGGAGGTCAGCAAGCCTCAGAATCACTGGCAGGGCTGATGGAAGATACTTCTCTCCTGAACCAGTTAATAAAGGCAGGAGAAGGTGAGTGTTACTTCAGATGGGAGGACTGCAACGCAGACTTCAAGGCACATGAAGAATCAAGGAAACATGATACCACCAAAGGGTGACAATGTTGACAGAACTTTAGCTAGAAATAAAAGCAGAGGAATCAAGTAAATTGGAAGTGAAAGAGAAATGACAGCTGATACCACAGCAATAGGTCCATGAGAGATTACTATCAACAGCTGTACACCAACAAGTTGAATAACGTTAGGATAAACTGATAAGTTCTTAGAAACATACACCATATCAAGACTGAATCAGAAATAAAAGTCTGAATAGACCAATAATGAGTGAGGAGATGAAGTCAGTAAACCAGAACCTCCCAGCAAAGAAAGGCCCAGAACCAGGTGGCTTCATTGGTGAGTTCTACCAAACATTTAAAGAATAACACCAATCTGTCTCAAACTCTTTCAAGAAATGGGAGGAGGGAACACTTCCAAAGTCATTTTACAAGGCCAGCATTGTCAAACATTACAAGAAAACTACAGATGAATATGGGTGATCAACATAGGTGCAAAAATTCTTTACAAAGTACTTGCAAACTGAATTTAACAGCACATTATAGGGATCATACAGCATGATCAAGGGGGTTTATTCCTAGAATACAAGGATAGTTCAACATAGGCAAGTCAATAGTTTATTAATAAATTAATTCTATTAAATAAGATGAGTAAAATGGAAAATAAAAATCAGATAATCTTAAGAGATATAGAAAATAATTTGAGGAAATACAACATTCTTTCATAATAAAAAATTTTCAACAAATTGTATATAGAGGGAATATGTTGTTCAGTCACTAAGTTGTGTCTGAGTCTTCGACCCCTTGGACTATAGCCTGCCAGGCTCCTCTGTCCGTGGGATTTTCCAGGCAAGAATACTGGAATGGGTTGCCATTGCCTCCTCCAGGGCGTCTTCCTGAGCCATGGATTGGACCTGCATCTCCCATGTCTCCTGCATTCCAGGCAGATTCTTTACCTCTGCGCCACCAGGGAAGCTGTGGAGGGAATGTACCTTAACAGAATAAAGGCCATATGTCGTGAGCCTACAGCTAACATCATACTCATTGGTGAAAGACTGAAAGCTTTTTCTCTAAATCAGGAATGAGATAAGAGTCCCCACTCTTGACTCCTAGTCAACATAGTACTGGGCATTCTAACCAGAGTAATGTGGCAAGAAAATAAATAAAAGGCATCCACATCGGAAAGGAAGAAGTTAGGTTGTCTTTGCAGATGATATGATCGTATACACATACAGAAAACCTTGAGGATTCCACCAAAAAATGTCTCTCTCCCCATGGCTTCTTTCATGTAGCGTAATGCCCTCCAGATTCATCTGTGTTCCACAAATGGCAGGGTTTCCTTCTTATGGCTGAACAATAGTCCACTGTAAGTATTACTGTGTTTTCTTTATCCAGCCGTCCTTTGGTGGACACTTCCGTTTCTGTATTTGGCTGTGTGAGTAATGTGACAATGAATATACAGTGCTGACTGTGTCTATTTCGGGTACATACCCAGCAGCGGAACTGCTGTACCATCTGGTAATTCCAGTGTTAATTTTCTTTAAAAAGCGTTTTCTGGCTGCGCTGGGTCTTCCCTGTGGCACTCAGGCTCTCTGTGGTGGTGCACGGGCTTAGTGGCCCCGAAGCGTGTGGGGTCCTTGTTCCCGACCAGGGTCGAGAGCTCGTCGCTTGCATTGGAAGAGTGGCTTCTCGGCCACTGGGCCACCAGGGAAGGCCCTGGTGTTTATCTCTGAGAAACCTTCTCACTGCTTTCCCAATTTGAAGCCAGCAAAGTTGTGATAACTGGTTACAGTAGCCTTGGGAAACTACCAGAAGCCTCACATCAGGGAAGCTAAACATGATGCGTTTATTTTATTTTACTTTTTAAAAAGAAGGGGAATGAGGCTCTGAGTTGGGCTAGTGAGAAGAGAGAAGCAGAGGTGGCTATGAGAAATATCCAGAGTCTAGATATGAACGGTGGAGGGAGGGGAAGAAACTGGCTAGGAGAATGCTGTGACACGGATGGAGGGGAACAGCTCTTTTAGGAGGAAGATTGTTCGTGTGGCTTGAAGGTGACATCGTAGTAGAAGGTTTTTTAGAGTGTGGCCCCTGGTTACCAACTAAACCTAGATGGGTCCCACTGTGTGCTGTTTGCTTGAAATCAGCTGTTTTATTTTCTTCGTCCCATCCTAGGATTACCCAGCTCTGTCCAACTTTAAACAATGATGATGATTTTTTTGTTCACCAGAATGAACTTCTGAATTTAGGCCAAAGTGTGTTTCTGTTTCCTGATGCACACAGCAGCCGTTTGTTCCCAGGTCTCAGTGAGAAGAAGTGTTTTTGAGTCCTTTTTGTTACTCGCATCTTCATTTCAGATGCCTGCTTCTAGCTTATGAACCTTTTGAGGAAAGGATTGTGTCTTTGCATCACTTTGTTCTTTTGTCTGCCGGTGTCCTGAGGATATATTCAGTCAGGCTCAGTAAGTGTCTGCTCTTCTGCTAAGCTTTTTTAAATCTAGTATGTTTACTCTCTGTTACTTTTGTTGTATCAAAAATTAAGATCTAAAAGTGATTTGTTAATGTAAGACACATTAAGAGTAGTCTTATGTAAGTGAGGCCATACAGCTTCACATAAGAAATGAGGGGGAAGCCCATCATCACCGTAGGGCCTGTGACCTGGCTTCATCTCCTCTACCAGATAACAGGGGAGCCTTTTAGGAGACGTGTCCATCATTTTGTAAAAGAAAAAACATCTTTATGAAGTGAGAGTAGCTGATAACAGTATGATACCAATATCAATGTCCTCAGTTTGATTTTGTATTCTCCAGGGGATCTTCCTGACCCAGGGATTGAACCTGGGTCTTCTGCATTGCGAGCAGATTCTTTATTGTCTGAGCCACCAGGGAAGCCCTGTTATAGTTATTCAGTTCAGTTTAGTCGCTCAGTCGTGCGACCCCATGAATCGCAGGACACCAGGCCTCCCTGTCCATCACCAACTCCCGCAGTTCACTCGCACTCACGTCCATCGAGTCAGTGATGCCATCCAGCCATCTCATCCTCGGTCGTCCCCTTCTCCTCCTGCCCCCAATCCCTCCCAGCATCAGAGTCTTTTCCAATGAGTCAACTCTTTGCATGAGGTGGCCAAAGTACTGGAGTTTCAGCTTTAGCATCATTCCTTCCAAAGAAATCCCAGGATTGATCTCCTTCAGAATGGACTGGTTGGATCTCCTTGCAGTCCAAGGGACTCTCAAGAGTCTTCTCCAACACCACAGTTCAAAAGCATCAATTCTTCGGCGCTCTTCCTTCTTCACAGTCCAACTCTCACATCCATACATGACCACTGGAAAAACCGTAGCCTTGACTAGATGGACCTTTGTTGGCAAAGTAATGTCTCTGCTTTTTAATATGCTATCTAGGTTGGTCATAACTTTTCTTCCAAGGAGTAAGCGTCTTTTAATTTCGTGGCTGCAGTCACCATCTGCAGTGATTTTGGAGCTCCACAAAATAAAGTCTGACACTGTTTCCACTGTTTCCCCATCTATTTCCCATGAAGTGATGGGACCAGATGCCATGATCTTCGTTTTCTGAATGTTGAGCTTTAAGCCAACTTTTGCACTCTCCACTTTCACTTTCATCAAGAGGCTTTTTAGTTCCTCTTCAGTTTCTGCCATAAGGGTGGTGTCATCTGCATATCTGAGCTTATTGATATTTCTCCTGGCAGTCTTGATTCCAGCTTGTGCTTCTTCCAGACCAGTGTTTCTCATGATGTACTCTGCATATAAGTTAAATAAGCAGGGTGACAATATACAGCCTTGACATACTCCTTTTCGTATTTGGAACCAGTCTGTTGTTCTATGTCCAGTTCTAACTGTTGCCTCCTGACATTCTGTCCTTTAGGGAGGCTGGATGAGGGGTACAAAGGACTCTACAATTTTTGCAACTTGCTGTGGGTCTATGATTATTTAACAACAGAAGGTTTCAGATAGAATCATATGGTGAAACTTAAAGATCTGCTGCTGAATGCTAATTATGTGGGCTAAAATGAAAAATGAGTTATCCAAGAAGTGTTGTGAGTGGAGAAGACAGGCCCTGGGGATGAAGGGACAGCATTTCAGGTGGAGGAATTTCAGCCTCTACTCTGATTTCAGTAGAGCCTTTCAGCCTCTACTTAAAAGCATTTGAAGCACACATAGAAGGATGTTGTGGGTGGAGCTGGCTGAGCCAGGCAGAGAGTGGCAGGAAGGCAGGAAGCACTGGCCTGCTTCCTCTGGGAGCCCTACTGACAAAATGCAGTTCGGGAGTGTTGTAAGCTGAGGATCAGATCTTGAACTATGATTGCCTTTCCCTGTCAGAACCTAGCCAGCGTGCCATAGGAAGCAGCCCGAGGTGCGTGGGCAGGCCACATGACTTGACTCCGCAGAGCCCACAGCCATTATCAAGTGGCAGCCACGTGAGGGGACCACAGACTGCAGCCCATGCAAGCCTTTAGACGACCAGCCCCAGCTAGCACCTAACCGCATCCTCATGAGACGAGACCACCCGAGATGCCCAGTCAATCCACAGAACCGAGTCATAAAACCCAGGATTTTAAGCCAATTGATAACTGGAGTGAGTAATAGCCCTCTAAGTTGGAAAGCCTTTCACCCAGGCTGTAACAACAGCCCAATCAGCATCTTGCACATTGGAAGTCCTCACTAAGAATACCTGTTAAATGAAAACAACAAAAGATCTGTTGATCTTAGAAAAGAGATCAGACGAGATTTTCAGGAGCGCCATCTGTAACTGTAGTCCTTTGTCCCACTTGGAACTTTTAACACCAAGGTGAAAGACCTCTGCTCTTGGCGTCGGGAGGAATCAGGAGAGCAAAGAGAAAAGCGGGAATGCTCACTGATGTGTGCAAGAGGCAAAGATACATGATGAAATGTTTTCACCAGGACTCTTTCAAAAGAGCCAGTTTGGGTCATAAGGAAAAGTGACCTTTGAATTGGAAACTGAACATTTCTGCTTTCTGTGCTAGGCAGCTCAGTTTAAATGTTTTCCCTCTTATTGATCGTCGGTTGTTCTGTGGAGAAGCATCAAGGTTCTCCAGCCAGAAAACCTGGGTTTCTCTCCTGGCTGGCTGTTTGTGACACATGTCATTCTTTGGGCAAGTTACTGATTGTCTCTAAGTCTTTATTTCCTCATTGGGCCTTATGGAATTTCAATAGTTACCTCACTGGATTACTTGAACACTGGATATTATAATATTTAGGACAATGCTTATCAGACAGAATATCACAAAAACAACAGTAATAATAATGTTCGTTACCTTCAGGTCATGCTCTTCAAGGCCAGCTGTTCTCTTGCATGAAAAGAAAGTTCTGTTTTGTGTTTCTTCACCTAACAGTTACTTAAGTGCCTATGGGCTAGATATTAGGAGCACAGTGATAAGGAGCTCACAGTTTAAGGAGGCAGGAAATAAGGTTAGTAATGTGTAGGCGCTGATACACAAGACTTTTGAGGAAACTAAACAGAACGCCAGCACTTCTCTTGGGAGTGCTCTGAGGGTTAAAAAAGTTTCTTGGAGAACTGAGTATCGACTTGTCAGATGGACGCTAGAGGAAATCTGTGCACAGGGAGCGTGGTGTCACATCCCAGAAGGCTGCATCGGAAGTGACTCATGGTCAGTTTCAGGTGCTGGCTTGGGAGGAGTGGGTGGTGGCCACCACAGGGATGAGGCTAGGAAGCCAGGAACTGAGCCTAAAGGGCCAGGTGTGCCAGCATAGGTGTAATTTTTTTTAATGCTTTATTTTTTTAATGGCACAATTGCTATTATTTATTTGTGTGTTTGTTTTTTTAAATTTTTTTTTTAATGTTTTTGTTGCTGTGTGCAGGCTTTCTCTAGTTGCGGCTCGCAGGGGCTACTCTCCATTTGTGGTGTGTAGACTTATGTTGCGGTTCGCAGGCTCTAGGCACACAGACTTCAGTAGCTGTGGGCCAGGGGCTTAATTGCTCCACGGCATGTGGGATCTTCCCGCACCAGGGATTGAACCCATGTCCCCTGCATTGACAGGTAGATTCCCACCCACTGCTCCACCAGGGAAGTCCCAGAAGAAGATATATTTTTATTCTTGCTGTAGTTTGTTAAAATAGTGAGTGTGTTGAAATATGCCTTACTTTCAGGTGTCCACATTCCTACAAGGGTACCTGTGCAGTGAGATTTTATGAAATAATCAGATTTAATTTCTTTGATATTTCTGTTATGCAGATGGACATATCACCCTTTTACAAACTCCTTACCTAAAGGAAGAAAAGAACACACTATAGAAACCTAGCTTGCTACCCTTGCACGTGTGGGTAACCTGCAGGACTGCTGCTATCAGAATATTTCAACCGCAAGCATCAGGGGCCACAGCATCCTAGCATCTCGGGCCAGAAATCACACTGTTCTTTTTGGGAAGGAGGAGAAAGGCAAGGTGAGGGAAAGAGTGGGTTGTTTTGTTTTGTTTTGTTTTGCATTCTAGTGAAGAGAGAGAGAAAACTAAACAATGTTATCAAGATCACCCTTCTAATATTTATTTTTATCATTAAACAATGGCATTTGAAGCTTTTCTGTTCTATCAGAATTTGAGTATGACAGATTTTGCATTTGCCAAAGAGTGCATTGGGCTTCCCTGGTGGCGCAGACAGTAAAGAATCTGCCCGAAATGCAGGAGACCTGTGTTCACTCCCCGGGTTGGGAAGATCACCTGGAGAAGGAAATGGCAACCCATTCCAGTATTCTTGCCTAGAGAATTCCATAGACAGAGGAGCCTGGCTGGCTACAGTCCATGGGGTCGCAAATTATCGGACATGACTGAGTGACTAACACTTCAAAGAGTTCATTGTCCCTATCCAGTCCCCGCTTATGCAAAACATGTCTGTCAGTGTGGGCAATGACCCTGCTGCTCCCACTCTTTTTAGACTTTAAATAAATGACTCGGGCAATGAGTCATTTTTCCATGGATGGTCTGTGTGGCCTGGAAGACTGGCAGTTCTTGCCAGGCTACAGCTGAACCTACCTGAATTATTTTGGAAACACTCCCTGGTGGCTCAGATGGTAAAGCATCTGTCTACAATGTGGGAGACCCGGGTTCGATCCCTGGGTTGGGAAGATCTCCTGGAGAAGGAAATGGCAATCCACTCCATGACTATTGCCTGGAAGATTCCATGGACAGAGAAGCCTGGTAGGCTACAGTCCATGGGGTCTCAAAGACTCGGACACGACAGAGCGACTTCACTATTCACTATAAGGCCACAATAATCTGCTTCCTTAGACTATAACATTTAAACTTATATTACCATATGTAGGATAGATAGACAATGGGAATTTGCTGTATGGCTCAGGAAACTGAAACAGGGGCTCTGTATCAACCTAAAGGAATGGGATAGACAGGGAAATGGGAGGGAGCTTCAAAAGGGAGGGGATATATGTGTCCCATCACTTCATGGGAAATAGATGGGGAAACACTGTCAGACTTTATTTTGGGGGGCTCAAAAATCATTGCAGATGGTGACTGCAGCCACGAAATTAAAAGACGCTTACTCCTTGGAAGAAAAGTTATGAGCAACCTAGATAGCATATTCAAAAGCAGAGACATTACTTTGCTGACTAAGGTCCGTCTAGTCAAGGCTATGGTTTTTCCAGTGGTCATGTATGGATGTGAGAGTTGGACTGTGAAGAAGGCAGAGCACCAAAGAATTGATGCTTTTGAACTGTGGTGTTGGAGAAGACTCTTGAGGGTCCCTTGGACTGCAAGGAGATCCAGCCAGTCCATTCTGAAGGAGATCAGCCCTGGGATTTCTTTGGAAGGAATGATGCTAAAGCTGAAACTCCAGTACTTTGGCCACCTCATGCGAAGAGTTGACTCATTGGAAAAGACTCTGATGCTGGAGAAGGAAATGGCAATCCACTCCAGGACTATTGCCTGGAAGATTCCATGGACAGAGAAGCCTGGTAGGCTACAGTCCATGGGGTCTCAAAGACTCGGACACGACTGAGCGACTTCACTATTTACTATAAGGCCACAATAATCTGCTTCCTTAGACTATAGCAGGAGAAAAGGGGGACGACAGAGGATGAGATGGCTGGCTGGCATCACTGACTCAATGGACGCGAGTCTGGGTGAACTCCGGGAGTTGGTGATGGACAAGGAGGCCTGGCGTGCTACGATTCATGGGGTCACAAAGAGTTGGACACGACTGAGTGACTGAACTGAACTGATGGCTGATTCATGTTGAGGTTTGACAGAAAACAGCAAAATTCTGTAAAGCAATTATCTTTCAATGAAAAATGAATTAATTAATTTTGAAAAATGGTGTGAAATTGTTTGAAATCAGGGAGCCCAGGTCTGGAACTCGTACATATAAATAAAACCTAGAGAGCAATATACTCAAGGGAAATGGTTGGGTTAAAGTGAAAAAAACAATTTCATGGATTTCCTCTGTGAGAACAAATACTTAAGAGTGAAAGAGGCTCAATACAAAATACTGGGCGTTTTATGAAAGTTCAAATTCATGAATAAATCTTTTGCATGTACTTCGATTCTGAAGGCAATTTTTTGGAGCAGCTAAAATTTTTATTGACTATTAATGGATGGAGTTAAATTTCAAGTACCTTTTAGATTCTCAAAATTTGCATTTATGCCAGAAAGTCCACTTTGGCTGATGGTTTTACATACTAGCATTGCATATCAAGGGCAGGGTCACAGGTTAGCTTTGCAAATTCTCGGCATCAACCTACCATATGCTTTCTACACCTTTCTATGTTTCACAATATATTTTAGTTGGTTGCTTTCTTTCCTTCTCTGGTTATCAGTTTTTAACATATCTGACAGCGAGCGCTTGATCTTGTCGTCTGCACATCTTGTCTGTGCTCAGTCAGGATCTTGGCCTAGTGCGTGCGTGCCTTCTGCAAAAGCACTGTGTGAACCATGAGTAGACACAGCTGGGCAGGAGATGGCAGAGTCGCCAGTCTCCAGATTCCTCCTCTTGAGACAGGCGCCAGGTATCTTCCCTTCGCCCTTGTGTGTTTGCTGTCCTCCCTTCTCTCCACTTTCCGCCCTGGGAGATTGACTTCTGTGGGTTCAGCTAAAGGAAAACCTGGGGTACGGTTGGAGGGGATCACTGCCCTTCTCAAAGCAGTTTTCTCTACATGGCATTCATAAGTGACCTGGTACCTTCTCCCTCCCCTCACCCAGGCTGGCCTGGGCAACAGCCTCCCACCCATTTGCATGGCCCCAGCATGCGTCCTATCTGTTACGGTGTATCCATGATACCCTATGTTCTGCTCATACCTTTGTAAATGGTCACTGTGTTAAATCCTCCTTGAATATCCTAATTAGAGTGTGCCATTCCTCTTCTCGTCGGGCTTCAACTGATAAAAGACAGTTACAGCTATTCAAAAAGAAGCCACCGTTCGTGACAAGGTAATGATTGCTTTCTAAAAATCCTCTCCATAATGGTTGTGAGTCTAGAATCCTACCTAATCTGTTCCCCCACATATCCCAGTGCATCCTTATCTGCCTGTTGCCTCAGTCGGATGATACCTTCTTCCTTCCCAGGCTCCACTCTTCACTTTTATCTGTTTCTGTATTATTCCCTGCCTTTGGACTTTTAGAATTATTTCTTTTAGATAGAGCTTCACACGTGAGGTTAGAGAATATAAATTTTGTATTTTCAATGGATATTGTGGTCTTGGAGTGGAGGAAAGAAATGTATCTTAAAAAAGTTAAATGACCTGTTACTATAGAACTCTCAAAATGTTGGTATCCTCCTGACCTCCGAGACAGCAGCCTGGTAGCCAGCACTTCTTAAACTTATGTGACCAGGGAACCCTTGTTATCTAAGCACATGGTGGGCTCCTCAGGTCACAGTTTGGAAAACCTTGCTCTTTAAAATCCATCCTTTTCCACCTCCATAAATATTTATTGAACAAATATTGACAAAACTGGTCAGAACTCTCAGAGAAGGGACGTGGAAGACAGGATCCGTCAGCCTTTGCTTTTAATCCATCAGTGCTTGTTGTGTCAGAATCTTGCAAGATGTGTGTGGTGGGGTGGGAGGTGACCCGCACTTCCTGCGAGATTTAGTTTGAGGGACTGATTGATGGTGCTTGGATTTCGAATCAGAGGTCTTCTCCGAGCCCTTAAGCCCAGATGATTTGTGGATGTAGTTTCCCCTCTGGGCTTTCTGTGTTTCCTGAACCAGCTGGGGGTGGGAGAGAAGTGGGAGAGAAAGTAGAGAAGAGTGATTACCAGGTGCTTGTAATGTGCTGGGTAAATTTAGTTCATCCACTTTCTTTAAGGAGATCACAGTCTAGTGGGAAGAAAAAGATGTTAGAATAATTAAGGCAGTATAATAGAGCATAACATAAAACTATGAAGATCTTGTACCTGGTTTCTCTAAAAATATGTATATTTATTTATTTGGCTGTGCTGGGTCTTAGTTGCAGTATACAGTATATTTAGTTGTGCCATGCACTCTTAGTTGTGGCGTGAGGGATCTAGTTCCCAGACCAGGGATCGAACCTGAGCCCCCTGCATTTTGGGAGCATGGAATTTTAGCCACTGGAACACCAGCAAAGTCCCCACCCTGGCTTTTTTAGTGGCACCTCATTGTTCTACTTTGATAAGCCCTATAATTATCAGCATTTGACTTCATAGTTTACTATAGAGTAAGTTTAAGGCCAGGAAATATCCACCTACCTGCATATTTTACATATGAAAACACAGATTTTTGTAAGTAGGCATCATCTACTAAGTGTTACTAAGAAGGTTAGAGTGTGTGGAGGAGGAGAGTGAGCAGATAAGTTAGAGAAATCTTTTAATCTAATACTTCATATCCCTTTTTCTACTGATGAACGAATAGAAAGACTGGCTCATTTGGTTTCACAATCTTCCTTTGCCTTGGCATCCAATTAGAGAAAATGGATTTTAAAAATCCAGCAGCAATTTCCAAGAAGATGGAGGAGAAAAATTTTTCCCTATTCCTCCTGCTAAGTACAACTAGAAACACAGAACATTATCTATAAAACAACCATAAGAATACTCTGAGAAGTGAAGAGAAGACAACCATGCCAAGGAGCTTGGAATCCAGAGAATGACGTGGTGGTGAGTTCCTCATTTTTGTTTTGGCTTGTGGGGATTTTTATTTCTGTAATTGAAGTATAGTTCATAATGTTGCATAGCAGATGTACAGCAAAGTGACCTGGTCATGCATATGTATATATTCTTTTTCCATTACAGTTTATGACAGTATATGTAATATAGTTCCCTGTGCTATACAGCAGATCCTTGTTGTTTATTTTGTATATGGTAATGTGCATCTGTTAATCTCATATTCCAAATCTATCCTTCCCCTCTTTCCCCTTTGGTAACCATAAGTTTGTTTTCTATGTCTGTGAGTCTGTTGCTGTTTTGTAAATAAGTTCATTTGCACTGTTTTTTAGATTTCACCTATAAGTGATATAATATTTGTCTTTCTCTGTCTGACTTACTTTAATTAGTATGATTTCTAGATCCATCTGTGTTGCTGCAGATGGCATTCTCATTCTATTTATGGTTGAGTAATATTCCTCTGTATATAGATGTACCACATGTTCCTTATCCATTCAGCCGTCAGTGAACATTTGTTTTGCTTCCATGTCTTGGCTAAAAATCACTGTGAACATCGGGGTGCATGCATCTTTTGATTTAGAGCTTTTGTCTTTCCTGGATGTATGACCAGGAGTAGGATTGCTGGGGGGTTTCCCTGGTAGCTCAGCTGGTAAAGAATCCTCCTGCAATGCAGAAGACTCTGGTTCAATTCCTGAGTCGGGAAGATCCCCTGGAGGAGGAACCCACTCCAGCATTCTCGCCTGGAGAATCCCCATGGACAGAGGAGCCTGGTGGGCTGTATAGTCCACGGAGTTGCAAAGAGCTAGACAGGACTGAGCGACTAAGCACAGCATAGCATGGGATTGCTGGATCACATAGTAACTGTTTTTTAATTTTATTAAGGAAACTCCATACTGTTTTTCATAGTGACTGCAGCAATTTACATTTCCACCAATAGTGCAGGAGGATTCCCTTTTCTCCACACCCTCTCCAGCAGTTATTACGTGTGGACGTTTTGATGATGGCCATTCTGGTGTGAGGTAATAACTCATTATAGTTTTGATATGTATTTCTTTAATCACTAATGATGTTGAGCATCTTTTCATGTGCTCCTTGACCATCTGTTTGTCTTCTTTGGAGAAATGTCTCTGTAGGTCTTTTGCCCATTTTTTGATTGGGTTGTTTGGTTTTTTTGTTATTGAGTTTTATTCGCTGTTTGTATGTTTCAGAAATTAATTAAGCTCTTGTTGGTTGCATGGTTTAATAAACCAGTAATATTGTTGGTTTTATTAGCTGTTTATATGTTTTGGAAATTAAGCTCTTGGTGGTTGCATGGTTTAACCAACCAATAATAAAATTTGTAACCATATTGTATGGTTGCAAATATTTTATCCCACTCCATAAGTTATCTTTTCATTTTGTTTATGGTTTTCTTTGTTGAGCAAAGGCTTGTAAGTTTGATTAGGTTTCCTTTGTTTAGTTTTGCTTTTATTTCTACTGCCTCGGGAGACTGACATAAGAAAACATTGGTATAATTTATGTCTGAAAATGTTTTGCCTATGTTCTCTTCCAGAAGTTTTATGATGTGATGTCTTATATTTAAGTCTTTAAGCCATTTTGAGTTTATTTTTGTGTATGGTGTGAGGGTGTATTCTAACTTCATTAATTGCAGCTCTTAGCTTTTGTAATACCACTTACTAAGGGACTATCTTTTTCCCACTTTATATTCTTGCCTCCTTTGTTGAAGATTACTTGAACTTAGGTGTGTGGATTTACTTCTGGACTGTCTACTCTGTTCCATAGATTTGCTTTGTTCTTTTTCCTCAGGATTGCTTTGGCAATTCTGGGCCTTTTGTGGTTCCAAATAAATTTTAGAATTATTTGTTTCAGTTCTATGAAAAAAATGTCATGGGTAATTTGATAGGGATCACATTAATCTGTAGAGTTCTTTGGATAGTATGGCCATTTTAACTACATATATTAATTCTTCCAGTCCAAGAGCATGATTATTTTTCCATTTTCTTGATTCATATTCAGTTTCCTTTATCAATGTTTTACAGTTCTCAGTATATGAGTCTTTTACATCCTTGGTTAGATTAGTTTCTAGATATTTTTTTTAATGGGATTTTAATGGGAGTGTTTTATTTTTTCTCTCTCTCTAGTAGTTCATATCACTGTAAAGACATACAACCAATTTCTGCATATTAATCTTGAATCTGCTATCTTGATGAATTCATTTATCAGTTCTAATAGTTTTCATGTAGAGTCTTTAGAGTTTTCTATATAGGGCATCATATCATCTGTATGCTATGATAATTTTACCTCTTCCTTACAATTTTGATATCTTTTATTTCTTTTTTTTTTTGTCTGATGTTTCTGTCTTGTTTTGCTTTATTCTTGCCTTATATATGTCAGCTTGGAGCTGAAGAAGATGAAAACCCAGAAATGCCAGTGTGTACAGACAAAAATCCCTGACAAAAGCCAACTCTCTCTAGCCAAAGGACCAAGAAAGGGGCAGCCCAGCAAAATAGAAAATGTCTAGATGGAAGCCTCTACTCTAGCCAGACATCATAGGAATAACTATGGTATTCTCCAGACCCATGCCTGGAAAGACTGAGTGGCAAGCCTTGACTTCCACCCTCACGAGGCTGTAACAAGTGCACCCCAGCTTCACTGCCTGCTAGCAGGGAGCCAACTTTTCATCCCTACCTAGCAGTGATGAGGATTTGAGAAGAGGTGGCCTAGTGGAGGCTCAGGGCTTTCATGTTGACAGTAACAAGGCTACCTCCCCATGGCGGTGTCAGTGGAGACCACGTGGAGAGCTGTAACAATGCACTCCCTCTCTGCCGAGCCAGGAGGGTATCAGTGCAGGCCTAGTGGGGATTCAGCCCCGCTGCCACTGCTCTGCAGTAACAAGGAGCCCCTCCCACCTCAGTGTCAGTGGAAACCAAGTGAAGAATGACACCCTCTCCCTAGTGGGGCACTGTCCTCAAATCAAGGAGAACAAAAGGTTTCAGTAAGGTCTGGAATCTCACCACAGAATACCTCAGATGTCCAGGTTTCAATGGAATATCACTCAACAAACCAATATCCCTTATCAATTTAGATACATAAAGAAAACATATCACAATTGGGAAAGCTAAGAAAAGTATACAGTGAGTTCTCTGTATTTGTCTTACAACCATACATGAATCTATAAGCATCTCAAAATTAAAAGTTTTAAAAGAGTAGCAACAGAGTGAGATAAAGAGAGTTGTAGATTCTACCTAACATTAGTAGAGTTCCAAAAATATTGCACAGATGATTGCAAACCCAAATTACTTTGCTTTTGTAGATTTCTGAATGTCTCACAACACTCTCTAACATGATTGAAGATGCCACAATTGTAGGGCTAGGAAATTGTGCTGTGAGTAACTGAGAAGTAACATCAAATGCAAACATAATGTTATTATTCTTCTTTGTTATGTTATCCATAGGTATTTTAGTATGATATGAGCAAATATTTTTAATCTGTTATAAAGTATAATATTTTTAAAATGTGCAGTTTTAGAATAAACTTAAGAGTCAACATTAATGACCCAAAGCATAGTGACCCTACCTGGGGCTTGTTCCTCCACTCTCCAACCTTGGCACCCTACATCCCTTCCTGTCTACCCAAGTGTTACTGTAATCAGGGCACAGAATTCCACGAGGTAATGTGACCTGGGCATTCTCAATGTGCCATTACTCTTTACTGGAGGAAATGATATGACATTGGTGATTAATAATGATGCTTCTTCCCAACTGCTTTAATTTTAACTTCTGTCATACCTTTGCAAGTCTACCCTGGTTTAAGAGGGTGTAAGGAAGAGTTCAGTGGTCATGTATGGATGTGAGAGTTGGACTGTGAAGAAGGCTGAGAGCTGAAGAATTGATGCTTTTGAACTGTGGTGTTGGAGAAGACTCTTGAGAGTCCCTTGGACTGTAAGGACATCCAACCAGTCCATTCTGAAAGAGATCAGCCCTAGGGTTTCTTTGGAAGGAATGATGCTAAAGCTGAAGCTCCAGTACTTTGGCCACCTCATGCGAAGAGTTGACTCATTGGAAAAGACTCTGATGGTGGGAGGGGTTGGGGGCAGGAGGAGAAGGGGACAACAGAGGATGAGATGGCTGGATGGCATCACTGACTCGACGGATGTGAGTCTGAGTGAATTCCGGGAGTTGGTGATGGACAGGGAGGCCTGGCATGCTGCAATTCATGGGGTAGCAAGGAGTCAGACACGACTGAGTGACTGAACTGAACTGAACTGAAGGAAGAGTTCAGTCTTCCGAGGTGGCATAGTGGTAAAGAATCCGCCTCCCAGTGCAGGATACACAAGAGATGTGGGTTAGATCTCTAGGTTGGGAAGATCCCCTGGAGTAGGAAATGACCACACACTCCAGTATTCTTGCCTGGATAATTCCACAGCAAAAAGAGCCTGTCTGGCTACAGTTCATGGGGTCCCAAAGAGTTGGACATGATTGAACACACACACAATAGGCAAGGAAGAGATCATTGGAAATATCCATTAAAGCCAGTTACATTGGAAATCAGCATTACCTTCATCCTTAACTTCTTACAAATACCTTCCAAAGTGCTGGAGCCAAGTTAGATGAATTTTATAATGAGCAAAGAAAAGTGAGACTAAAAGGGAAGGATTTTTAGGAGACAAGAGGTCAAAGGTGGAGAGGAATTTTTGTTTTTCAAGCAGATAAGACAGTTTTTGAAAAGAATTTTGGGAGAAAATTGTAAGATTGAATATGGTTTGAAAGCAGTGAAGACAAGAGAAATTATGATCTATCAACTTGGAGAGGAAGATGGAAGATTTAAGCAGAGGTATTGGTGGCAGGAAATTTGGAAACAGAATGTAGTGAAGTGTGAAACTGTTAGTCGCTCAGTTGTGTCCGACTCTTTGTGACCCATGGACTGTAGCCTTCCAGGCTCCTCTGTCCATGGAATTTTCCAGGCAAGAATACTGGAGTGGGTAGCCTATCCCTTTTCCAGAGGATCTTCCTGACCCAGGAATTGAACTGGGGTCTCCAGCATTGCAGGCAGGTTCTTCAATAGCTGAGCTACTAGGGAAGCACCAGTGAAGTGTGAAAGTGAAGTCGCTCAGTCGTGTCCAACTCTTTGCGACCCCATGGACTGTAGCCTTCCGGCTCCTCTGTCCATGGAATTCTCCAGGCAAGAATACTGGAGTGGGTAGCTTATCCCTTCTCCAGGGGATCTTCCTGACCCAGGAATCAAACCGGGGTCTCCTGCATTGCAGGCAGGTTCTTCAACAGCTGAGCTACTAGGGAAGCACCAGTGAAGTGTGGTGACATGCAAATATAACAGTCAAAGATCACATCTAACAGTCTATCTTCAGAGATGAAAAGTCAGAGAATTGTTCGCCACAAATACAATATAGTGGGAGAAACACTGCAGAGAATATTACCGTCAAGCTGAAGGTCCGCTGGACAGAGAACCAATTCCATCATTCTCTCTGCAGAGAAAACTGTTGCAAATTAATACACATGTAAATATAAAATATAGAAAATAGTATATTCAATTATTACAATGTAATGTTATATAAAATATACAAAATATTAAGTAGTTTAAAATACTTTGGTAGATGGAGTTTGTTCTTCCCTTTGGCTTTTAGTTATAAGGCATTCTTTTTTACATGTAAATCTTTTATGCTACAGCTTAAAGCTATGGATCTATTCAGTACACATTTAATGACCTTCAAGTGCTTTGGGGACAGATACAGAGATAGGCATGACTCTGCTGGCACAAGTCTTCCCCAGGGAGTCCTAATTCCATTCACTTTTTAGGAACTGCAATTTCCTCGCCTTTAAACTGAGAGTGATACCACCTCACTTGTTTACCTTGAATGTGCTTCTTCTTTTGAGATTTGCATGAGGTGATACCTGTGTGTGATGGCTTTATAATTTTATAAAACACTATAGAGATCTGATTTTTGTATTGATATATTCTCAGTCCATCTTGAGGGAGGAGCTGAGACCTGTTTTTCTTTATGTCCTCAAATCCTTGCACAAGGTCTGGTACTTAGTAAGTATGGGTAGCAAATGTTGACTACCTCATTGAATAAAGCAGAGAAAAATACCTTTTTTTCCTTGGGACTGATGTATTACTGAGGTGACAATAAACAGCAAGCATAGTCATTTCATACATTATATAGTATACTAGGTGGTGGGAAATGGTGTGGGAAGGAAAACTGACGTAGAGTACAGGGGAACTGGGAGTCCTGGGATAAGAGATGCGGCTTTGAAGCAGGTCAGGAGTGGTCTCATCGACAAGATGGGAATGGAAGGGAGACGAGTAGGAGGTGAAGGTTTTGGCCATGTGAATATTTGGGGGAAGAGACTTCGGGGCAGAGGGGGCAACTAGCACAGACACCCTGAGGTGTAATTCTGTCTTGTTTGAGGAGCATCCAAGAAGCCAGTGTGGCTGGCAAGGAGTGAGGGAGGGAGAGAGGTAGAAAATGAGGTCAGAAACATTGCAGAGAGGGCCAGCCACTGCAGGCCAAGGCTCCCAGTGGACTGGGCCTCTGGGGAATTAGGATTTGAGGCGTCACGTGATCTGACCCACTTTTCAGATGAATCACTGGCTTCTGCTTTGAGAATGAACAAAGGCAGGAGAGGAGGCAAAGACGGGAGCAGAGGAAACTGAAGGAGCTACTCATCATTCAGGCGAGAGATGAGAGCGGCTTGTACCATGCTGGTAGGGCTGGGGAGAGACAGATGGTCAGACCCAGGTGGCGCAGTGATAAAGTACCCGCCTACTAATGCAAGAGACGCAGGAGACCCGGGTTTGATCTCTGGGTCAGGATGATTGATCCCCTGGAGGGGGAAATGCAACCCACTCCAGTATTCTTGCCTGGAGACTCCCATGGACAGAGAAGCCTAGCAGGACCAATAGTCCAAGGGGTCCCAAAGAGTCGGACATGACTGAGCAACTGAGCATATGTTTTGAAGCCAGAACCCATAAAATCTTCTCACGGAGTATGAGGTGGGGAAGAAAGAGAAGAATGCAGGATGACTCAATATTTTTGCTGGTCAGTTGGATGGCTGGAGGTGTCAGCTGAGAAGGAGAGACACCTGTTGGAGAGGCCAGCTTAGGGGAAAGGTCAAGAGTCAAGGTTGGGCACGTTAAACATCCAAGTAGAGAGATCAAAGATGCAGTTGTATATATAAGCCAGGAATTCAGGAAGGAAGTCTAGATTAGAAAAAAAAAAAAAATTAGACATTGTTGGATACAGATAGTATTTAAAGCTATGAGGCCGGCTGAGATTACAGAGGGAGTGAGACTAGACAGAGCAGGTTCACGCGTCAGCCTTGGAGCACTCCAGTGTTGGTTGAGCGGCAGAAAGAAGAGGCACAAACTGAAGGACACTGAGAAAGAGTGGCCAGTAAAGCCAAAGAAAATCCAAGAAATATGTGGTGTCCTGGAATTCAAGCAAGGAAAATGTATCAAGGAAGAGAGAAAGATAAATTTGTCAGCTGCTTGAATTTGTTAAGTCAAATAAGGACAAAAAATTGACCTTTGGATGTAGCACGGTAGAGGTTATCAGTGACCTAACCAGGGCAGTTTTGGGAGTGTGACAGGTCAAACTCCTGATGCGAGTGTGTTTCAGGGAGGACAGGAAGACAGGGAACGGAGAAAGTGATAGAACTCTTTTAGTAGCTTAGCTGCAAAGAGAAGGAGGGAAATGCAGGGGCAGTCAGTAAGAAAAGCGGGGTCAAGAGAGTAGAGTGTTTTTTAAGATGAAGAAACAGGGGTGGTCCAGCAGGGACAGAAAAGTTGACAAGGCAGGAGAGAAAAGGAATAATGTCTGCTAAAGAACTCATTCCTGAGGGGCTGGGATCCATAGCATAAAAGTACAGATGAAAGGACTGGTTGCATATAAGGACATGGACAGTTCTTTGGAGAAGCTGGTTCATTTAGGGAAGGCAGGGTGCTGGGTGCAGATGCTGGTCAGTGGGTAGGTGTTACGGCAGGACATTATGGCAGTTCCCTTCCAAACACTGTGACTTTTATCAGTGAAATAAGACACATAGTACTTTAGCAGAATGTGAAGATGTAAAGTGACTGAAAGATATTTGAGGGAAAAGGAAGCATGAAGTAATGGTCTGACATAGTGGAAGAGTGAATAAGGAAACAGTGGCTACTGGGCAGCAAGGGTTGGAATACACCAGTGGATAAGACAGCAAAAACTTTGTTCTTATGAATCTTGCATCCCTCAGAATGGACAATAAATAATAAGCATAGTAAAGGCATTAAATATATAGTAAAGGATCACTTAGTTTCATTGTGGGACAAGTCAAATGGTTTTGTGTGCATGGTGGAAGCTTGCAGTAGTTGGATGATTTAAATTAGCCAGAGTTGTGGTTTTACCAAGAAACCTGATAAAGAGAGAAGGCAAGGGGTTGTGGATGTCTGCAAGATGAGTGGAAGACAGCATACCAAAATAGTGAGGAACAGTTAAAATATGCTAAGATCAATGAATTGGAGGAAGAAGAAGTTTTAACCATCCAATACATTTGACCCATCTTCTCCATCCGCACTGCCCTGCACTAGTTAATGTGGTGGCTAAGAATACTGGCAGGATCAGAATTCTGGCTCTGTCAGTTATAAGATCTGTATTCTGTTTCACTTTGTTTATTTCTGTCCAAAATGTATTGCCTTAATCACTATAGTTTCACAACAAAAGTCTTGATATCCAGTAAGGCAAATCTCTGATGCAAAGAGCTGGCTCACTGGAAAAGACCCCAGTGGTGGGAAAGATTGAAGGCAGGAAGAGAAGGGGGTGACAGAGGATGAGTGGGTTGCATGGCATCACTGACTCAATGGACAAAAATTTGAGCAAACTCCAGGAGATAGTAAAGGACAGGGAAGCCTGGCGAGCTGCAGTCCATGGGGTCACAGAGAGTCCAACACGACTTAGCAACTGAACCACAACAACAAAGGCAAATCTCTGAATAATTTTCCTAAACAAATGTGAAATAACTTTTCAGGAAAAAAAGTTGAGAAAAGTTATCACTGGCTAAAGGAAGTGCAGAGCGTTCTTTAGGTAAAAGGAAAATGATCCAAGATAGTGGCTCTGAGATGTAGGAAGAAATAAAGAGAAAGAAAAGGATAATACATGTATAGATAAATCTAAATGATAATGAGTATAAAATAATTTCTCATAAGGGTCATAAAAGATAGAAAAAACATTAAAGTACATGACACTGAGTGAGTGAAAGTCTCTCAGTTGTGTCCAAGTCTTTGAGACCCCATGGAATGTCCATGGAATTCTCCAGGCCAGAATACTGGAGTGGGTAGCCTTTTCCTTCTCCAGGGGATCTTCCCAACCCAAGGATCGAACCCAGGTAGTAGTGTGTAAGTAAGAGGTGGATAAATGAGGTTTGAGAATTTTAAAGTCCTTGCATTGGCCTGGAAGACGAAAAAGTACCACTGTTTAGTCAAAGATAGGTCATAATCTCTAGGAAAGATTTAACTGTTAAATAATAGAAAATGAAATATGTACTTATTAAACCAAGAGAAAAGAACCAAAGAATAAAAATAATCCCCAAAAAGCAATAATTAAGATTAAAAAAGAAAAATAACTAATGGAACATGTAGAAGAAGTAAGACAGAGGGAAGGACATTAACTCTACATCAATGAGAACAAAGCAGGATTATCTCAATATCCTACCAACAAAAGAAAGTTGAGATTTCTTACAGCCTGAGTGTCATGGAGAACTCTCCAGTTTATCACAGTGGCTTAAATACTGGTTTTTAATGACTAACTGGATGGATGCACCAGATAAGGTTGTTTTATTATTATTAGATAAATGTAAAAGTAGCCCTTGGAATGGGCTGTAACACAAGCAAATACAAAGTACAGTCATTTGGGCAAGGCTTCTCTCTCCCCACAACAGGCCTCAGAGGCAAGCCACATGTGATAAATACTTTTTATAGGGACAGCTTTATGAACTGACTCTGACAGGGGAAAATGTCATATTCCTGTGTGTTGGGTTTTTTTTTTTTTTTTTAGTTCAGAAGCTTCCTACTTTCTCACGTGTCTACCTTCTCCCTACCCCAAGATGTCTTTCATAGAAACTTAAGAGGCCACCATCTCCTTACAGGCTACTGAGTTTTATAATGTTCTCCTGTCACCACCAAGCTTTCTTTCAGCTCAACAATTTCAGTTGCTTTAATTGTAGAGTATTTTTAAATAGTGATCTGACCACCTGTTAGACTTGTGAAGAAGAGGAATTCTGGCTGATCAAAGAAGAGAATCCTCCTGATTATGGTAGATGGGCTAAGAAGAAAAAACATTTTTAGGAAAACCTGTAAATAAATTGATTTCTAATAATTCTAGAACATGCCACAGTTTCAATCAACTCTAAGTCATTTCTTCAAGTCAGGTTCTGCCTAGCTCAAGGTGATATGCAGAGCTGGGTAGAGATAAGTGGCATACTTTAGAGTGAGTGCTGGAGCTCCTGGCTCTTATCCCAGTCTCTCCTCATCAGCCTCTTCTGATCTTGTAACTATTAACACCTCTTATATGCCAGGCACTTTACACACATTTTGTCTAATCCTAATAACACCTCAATTTTATGGTTTCCGTAAAATCAAGAATTAAGTAAATTGCCTACGGCCAAACAGTAAGTGACACAGGTGAGATTCCAGGGTCTGCCGACAGCACCTCCTCTTGAAGGATGCTCTTCGTTAATTTTCTCTGGGGACCCGAGAAAGCCAGGGGATGACTTCTGTGTTAACAAGACAGCAGGAGCAAGGACCAGCAGGTAACCCTGCTACCCAGGTGGGAAGAGGGGAAGCCACGTTTATGGAGTGTATTCTGTTTCAGGCTCAGGACTAGCTCCTTCTACCTTCTTAGTTCATTTATTCCTCACAGTGACCTAGTAAGGGGGGTGTTTTATCCTCACGTTACCATATGAGGAAACTGAAGTTTAGAGAAGCGAGAAAGTGTCCAAGGTGACATAACTCGTGAGACAGGAAGCTCTGAGTTTGAATCCCACTGGCTTCAAAGCTAAGATAAAGATAACGTGGTGCTCCCTGTTTCAGATTTTCCCTTTAGGAAGGAGTGTGGCGCGAGGTTCATGAAAAGGGATGAGAAAGCCACACAGAGGATTCCCGTCAGCGCGAGGTTTGGAGACACCTGAGCACAGGGAGAAGTCCAGGATCAGAACAGGATTCCAGGAGAGGACACTGGAGACTGGACCCTGGTCCTGAGGATGTAGCCACAGGCGAGACTCGACCTCCCTGGGCTTCAGTTTCCTATTGGAAAGGGAGTGGACTAGAAGCGGTTGAATTTGGCGGTTTCTAAAGCGCCCTCCAGCCCTAAAGTTCTGGGCCTCTACGTGTTAAGAAAGGCTTCCCTGGTGTTAAGAAGGCACCGACTGCATTGTCCTGCGAAGGGCTTAATGTGATGCTTTTGGGCGGCCCTGCCCTGTTCTCAGCATCCCGAGAGACGAGAGTCGGGTGGGTTCGGTGACCCCGGGGAGCAGACCCGGGGATGCAGAAGCAGCGGGGGGCGAGCGTAGGGGTCCCTCAGCTGCCCCATCACTGGTGAGCATGTACAAACTGTCCCCGCAAGGCTTCAAAAAGAAAACTGCTCTGAAGGAGTGTGACGGTCACTCTGGAGGGCTCGAGTGGCCCGCCAGGCCGGGCTTTCGGAACACCCAGCGGCACCAGGCTGGTGGCGGGGCTTATCGGCCGCAGCTGGCGCGGCGGGCCGGGGCTGGCGGCTGGCCGGGGGTGGGCGGCAGCGGAGGGCGGCGCGCCGGGCACCCTTCCCCGCGGGGTGTGCGGAGCGAGCCTGGCGGCTGCAGCGCCTCCTCTGCGCGGGGCCGTGGCCCCGGCGGCTTCAGGAGGCGTCTCTGGGGCCTGACACTCTTGGGGGGGGCGGGGGGCGGGGGCGGGGGCGAGCAAAGTCCCAGGCCCCGCGGCCGCAGCCCCGGCGCGCCCAGCGGCTCGGCCAGAGACAGGCGCGGTCCCGGGAGAGGGAAGCTCGGGAAGGTGGGCTCCGCGCGGCGGGCAGCCTGGCATCCGCGCGGTCCTCCCGGGTCCCCGCGACCAGTCTGCTGGCCCCGACCCCCGGCGGGGTGGGGAGGGGGGTGTTGTGAGGAGGCTGGGCGGCCTCCCAAGCTGGGGCTGGTGCCCTTGGACCTGAGACTGGTTTCTCCCCAGGCTGAGATGGATCCAGAGGTGGGAAGGATCGCAACATTCCGGATCACCGAGACCAGGGAGGACGGATTTGAACTGGGCGTCAGCAGGTACATCACCCCCGCCACTTCTTTTCTGCTTTTCTCGTTACACTCGAGTCAGCAGAGCCACGTGTAGCCGAGCAAAGAGGTTGCGTGGATGATGCCTTTGGCCTTTGTTTTGGAGTTTCCCTAGAGTCTTTTCTGTGGTTCTGACTTTACCCAAGGAATGTCACTCAGGCTTCTTTTGCGACCACTGGTGGCTCAGTGGTAAAGAATCCCTCAGAGACGTGGGGATCCCTGGGTTGGGAAGATCCCCTTGAGACGGGCAGGCAACCCACTCCTGTATTCTTCCCTGGAGAATCCCCATGGACAGAAGAGCCTGGTGGGCTACAGTCCTCTGGGTGGCAAAGAGTCAGACAGGACTTAGCCAGTAACCACCACCAGGAAAGAGAGCATGGTCTGAAGGCGCCCCCTTCCCTTTGTGCAGGGCCCTTCCATGAGCATGTGTGATGTCACATTCCTTGCATTACGGAGCGCACGACTTTTCCAGAAAACTTTCATAAGCATCGTCTGATCTTCCAGGCTTGAAGAGCATCAGACGTCTGCTGTTGATGGTTGTGCTTTTTAAACAAGTGTAGTGAAGCAGGCAGCTCCTTCCTTCCACTCATTATTCCTCTTCCTCCTCATTTTACCCACCTTCCTCTCAGCTCTCCAGTTCCCTCTTTCTCCCTCTGGGGGGAGAGGGGTGAGTTGGGGAGGGGAACCTTGAGCAGCCTGGGGCGGGTTACCTGCGCTTCCAAAGAAATTGTTGCTCAAATGCAAGGGGGAAACCTCTTGCCTCTCTGCTTGTCTGTCTTTCTCCCTGTGCTGGCTCTTTGGTTCCCGAGGGCCCTCGTCACTCTCACTTCTCCACCTTAGTAGGGGCACAAGCAATCAGTAAGTGGCATGCTGTATTTGTCCCTCTTTCACTTTGAGGACAATGAATCATTTTTGCCTTCAGCCTCAAAATTTATGAGGCTGTTGTAGTCTCTGAGTTCATGCCAAGCCACCCAGAACTAACTGACCTGTGTCATCCAGTGATCACCCAGAGGGACAAACTTATCAGGTTCTGTAGTGGGTCCTCAAGCTGCAAGTGGCCTGATTAGTTAACAGAGAACATGCCTATCTGGTGGTTAAACCGGGCCATTATTTTAGTCTGTTAATTTCTTCAAACATGATCTTGCTTTATTTCTTCTATGTACTGTGGTGTTCATTCACAGAATATCTAGTTTGCCCTATAAAATTGGGAAACCCATGGATGGTATTTTTCTTCTAGAAAAATGTGGTTTTCATTCGCTGGCAGTTTAGGCTGGAATTGACTGTGAATCTATAAATAGATGGCATTTTCTCCAAGAAGTCTGTTTCTGTGTTGCACTGGCTAAACATTGCTGAGTGTACAGAGGGGCTACCCCTGCAACAGATGCAGAGCCCAAGGAAGTTCTCAGAAGTGGCGCTCACAGCCTTGTGTCGGGAAGACAGTTCCAAGAATATAAAAGGCTAAGAAAAAGTTAAGATTATGAACCTAAGTGTAATGAGACACACTTTTATAAAAAATGGACCAAAACTTGTATGCTAAAGGAAGGTCAGCTCACTTCAGTGGTCTAGGGAAAACTGAGACTTCCATGGTTGTTCCGATCATGCAGTTTTGCCCGTCACATTCTTGTGAGCACATTTCATTGCAGATGTCAGTCCTTTGATTTTAGAAAATGTTCCAGATAGTTTGGGATCAAGTCCTCTGAATAAAACTTTACCTAGAAATTTAAATAAATGCATTTAGGTAAAAAAAAAAATGTCTGCTCTCCTACAGTTAGCATTTATTTATTATTGAGAACAGATGTAAACAATACATATAATGCATATGTAGTTGCTAGAATCTTGCAAGTAGTTTTCATGTGCCATGGAATTAAAGCCCAAGATACATAAAAGAAAAATATTACATCAAATTCCATCTTCCTGCCTAAGGGGAGAACCAGATTGTGTTTCATTCTGTACCCAAGACTGAGGAACCAACAGCATTTCCAACCTAAAACCAAAGTAATAGTCTGTGGCTTCAGAGACAGATTATCACCAAAGGGCATCAGATATCTCAGACCAGGAAACCAGGGGCACTCTTGGGCTGTAAGTAATATCAAGTTAGATCTATGCAAATAGATGGTCATTTGTGAAAAAGAAGCATCCATAAACTCTTTTCCCAGGGGCACTTAGTCCTGCAAACAATTCTTAGCAGGTTATGAATGCTATGGGAATGCGTTAATTAAAGCTAAAGAAATCAGGAGTGCAAAATAGCAATTTTAAATAGGGTAGTTAAAGTGGGTCATATTTGAAGGCAATATTTAAGCAAGAACTTGAAAAAAAAAAGAGAGCGCGCTGTGTGGCATGTATGTTCCACTCCCGGCAGAGGTAATGCAGGCCCTGCAGGGGGAGCGCGTTTGGAGTGTTCACAGGACAGCAGCAGCAGAGAGACCTGGCTGACTGGGGCCGCGCTGGCAGGGGTGGGAGTGGGCACTGTGCTCACAGAGGCAACAAAGAATATCATGTGGGGCCGGAGAGGCCAGTGTAAGGATCTGGCTTTTACTCTGAGAAAAGTGGAAGCCACTTGTAAGTCTTTGAGCAGAGTAGCAGCATAATATGACCTGAGAGTTTTTTTTAATTTATTGAAGTATAGTTGATTTCCAGTGTTGTGTTAATTTCTGCTATACAGCAAAATGATCAGCTATACATATATATATTTGCACACACATTCTTTTTCATGTTCTTTTCCATTATGATTTATTACAGGATGTTGAATACAGTTCCCTGTGCTCTTCGGGAGGACCTTGTTGTTCACCCATCTTATATGTAATAGCTGGCATCTGCTAATCGCAGACTCCCAATCCGTCACTCGCCTCTTCCTCCTCTTTAGCAAGCACGTGACTTGTGTTTTTAAATGATGACTCTGAGTGTTGCGTTGTGGATAGACTGAAGTGGGCACGAGCAGCAGTGGAGAAACAAGGCAGGCATTCTCCGGGCTGTTAGGATAGTTATGAAAGTGGCGAAGAGTGAGTGAACTTGAGATGTATTTTGAATGTAGAGCCGACAAGATTTCTGACGCCACTCCCTCTAATCATTCAGAAGAGTGGCCTTTACTAATTTTAGATCCACATGTACCTTTTTAGCACGTGAAGAATTAACTGATCTTGCAGGCATTGCTGACATGGTCATCTTCCTTCTGTGCATGCGTGCTGCATGGCAGGTGACCATTCCCCGGTTATCCAGAGATTCCTATAGTGCCTTGGACAGTTCCTTTGCACTTGGTTATTGCCTTACACCGTGTGTTAAACTGGATAATTTCGACAGTTTGTGGGCATCACTCTTTTACATTTGAAAATATAATATTCAAATATGGTAATTACTTAAATTTATATTCAGTTGACTGTGAAATATTTTGTAAGAGTTTTTAAATTTGGTTATATATATATTTTTTACAGCAGCCATGCTAAGGAAAAAATGAAGAAAGTAAATTTGATTGGACCATTAACATTGGTAAGCTGTGAAATATTAAATTTGAATCAGTCCTGCCTTCATTAAAGTTTGATGTCTTGGATCTGTAGTGAGAAGTACTTTAAGATAGATGTCCTGGATTGGCTCATTGTATTTAATGGCCCACATTCTCAAGGTGGATGATAAAACAGGTAGGGATAGGCTGGCTGGGAGAGCAGAACTGGTGTACCGGCAAATTGAAGTTAGGACTGGTGTTTGAAGCACCATACAAACCAATTAATTTCAGAAAAATACCTCTCTGCACTTGTTTCACACACAAGCACAAATTTACCTTAAAATAAACTTGCGTATAAGGAAATTGTTAACTACAGAAAATTGTAAATGCTTAAGAAATCTATGTTCACATTGGCCTCCAGGAAAATTGATTAAATATGAAGTTACTGTTACAGATTCATATATGTTTATGATAATTCTCAGTGGTTTTCCACTGGTCCAGGGCAAGCCAACATATTTTTGGAAGAAGTCAAATCTGTTTTTCATTTGTAATATGTCTTAGAGAGGGGACCCAAGAAAATGTTTCCCTACTTTTAGTGAATATGTTCCAAACTATGACAGCTATTATTTGATAACAAAGAAGTTGGTAAAAAAAAAAAAAAAAAAAAAAGGGCATGTCATCTGAAGTCTCCAATTTATTAGGTTTCATTCTCTTCTCCCTTATGCTTGTTGTGACTTTTGTGTTTAAAAAATCTCAATAAGGATAACATTTTTTCAATTCAGTGATTTAGAGAAATCTGGTTTTAATGCAAAGGTTTTAAATCAGCCTCTTATAGAAAACAAAATGTTACAAACCTTAAAGTAGAAAAAGAAGTTTTCATTTGAATTTGAAAGTTTAATCTTAAATATAAATGTAATCCTTTTCACTCTCTTAATAGATTTTTTTTGCTGCTGTTCTGATTGAGGTTCAGGATAAAACTGCATTTTAATAGGAGTTAGAAAGGCATTTGGGCTTCTCTGGTGGCTCAGATGGTAAAGAATCTACCTGCAAAGAGGGAGATCTGGGTTCGATCCCTGGGTTGGGAAGATCCCCTGGAGTAGGGCATGGAGTAACCCACTCTAGTATTCTTGCCTGGAGAATCCTGTGGACAGAGGAGCCTGGTGGGCTGCTGTCAATGGGGTCACACAGAGTGGGACACGACTGAAGCGACTTAGCTAGCATGCATGCATTGGAGAAAGAAATGGCAACCCACTCCAGTATTCTTGCCTAGAGAATCCCAGGGACAGAGGAGCCTGGTGGGCTGCCGTCTGTGGGGTCACACAGAGTTGGACACGGCTGAAGCGACTTAGCAGCAGCAGCAGCAGTTTCACATGAATGTTTGGTGGAGACAACCTTGCATGTCGACTTGCTCCTATGCTTGAGCTGTGGCCCAGAAACTCAAGTGCTCTATCTCCCTTCCCCTCCGGCCACTAAGGTGAACCTTGGGGACACTGGTCCCTTTTGTGCCAATTTAAGGGGCCCTTCCCACCTGCTCTGGACTTTACCTGCCCGCCTTGTTTGATTCCAAGCTCGACCTGGCTTCCCACCCTTTGTCTCTCTCAACACTCTTGCTTGCCTTCTGTGTTTAATGATGGAATTTGGTCCCCCAGACCGAACTTCTGGAAATCCCTGAGAGCAGCTGGCACACTGCCCCCCACCGCCCCCAACTTTGTGCTTTAGCCTCAGGGTGCCCCTGCATGGTGGCTCCCTCTGACTCAGCCTCCACTCTCAAGGACCCCACTCTGCCCAGCCTGACTCATCACCCATTCTCTTGAAGACTGTTCCTTCCTTGTCCCCCAAAGGGAGTGGGGTGGGGAAATGGGCAGAGATAAGGGTTAAAAAGATGAGAGAGATGCGAGGGACAAAGGGAAAAGTTTAGAAATGGAAAACTAAGAGACAAGAGATGTAGTCTGGAAGGCAGAGGACCAAAGAAGACCAGAGAGAGAGGCATAGTTTCAGTCAATCAGAAATGGGGAGAAAAAGTGGGAATTTGGAGAGAACTAAAAAAGGTGGTGAAGGACAAAGGGTTTTGGAGTATTATGACACTGATCACTCGTTAGTTCTTGGGTGTTGTGCACTTTACTGGTATAACCACTTCCCTCTATAAGTGATAAGTGGTAGTTGCTCAGTCACGTCTGACTCTTTGTGACACCATGGGCTATTCAGTCCATGGAATTCTCCAGGCCAGAATACTGGAGTGGGTAGCCTTGCCCTTCTCCAGCAATCTTCCCAACCCAGGGATTGAACCGAGGTCTCCCACATTGCAGGCAGATTCTTTACCAGCTGGGCCACCACAGAAGCCCTCTATAGACAGTACTACATCCAAGATAGTTGGTGTGGCCACCAGGCCTTTCAGGCCTCTCTCTAATATTGTCTTCCATGCTCTGTACTGTCTGCTTAGAAACTCCACCACCTGGAGTTCCCTGAGGACTGGTAGTTTCCAGTCACCCTGCTGTTCTAAGCCCCCACTTCCCCCACTTTCTCTGCACTCCCCAGTTCTTCTCCGCTAATTCCCCCTTGTCCTTCAAGATTCTACAATGAGTATCATCTCCATAAGCAAGACTTCCCTAAAGCACACACCCAGGCACTCCTTAAGTTTCTTGCCCTTCACTGTTGATCTGTCTTCCAAAAGCTAACTTAAGCCTCTTAAAGGGGCCTTATCCTCAAAACCCAGAACATCTGTTCCTTCTCTGCCCTTTATAATTCTCCCTCTGAAATATTCTGAATGTCTTTTTAAAGAATGTATTATGTGTGTGTATGTAAATGACAACAACCCCTAGCTGTTTCTAATTTACTACCTCAAGAGCTCTGAAAGATCAAACAGTATTTCTTAATGAATCCAAATCTTAGTCCCTTCTGATTATATTGCAATCACTAATCCAAATAAGACACTGATTAAATGAAATTGGAATTTTTTCCACACAGATACAAAATAAATATACTCTTGAAGTTACTGTGTCGATGATTTGAATTGAAATTCTCTTTCTTCCCTAATACATTTATTTGGAACAGTTACAAAAGTACTGACCTTAAAGAAAAATCCAAAGAACATACACTGTGAAAAAAGAGAAATTCTGTTTATAAGCTAAGTATTCTTCTCTTTTTTTTTTTAGTTTCGATACTCTGATTGGCAGGATAAATTATTTATGTCTTTTGGCACTATCATGGCCATAACTCATGGATCAGGTCTGCCCCTCATGATGATAGTATTTGGAGAAATGACTGACAGATTTGTTAATACTGGAGGAAATTTCTCCCTTCCAGGTAAGCATTTCTTTAATTAAGATATGTAGATGTATAGATGTATTCATTTATTTAACTGAGTGAAAATTAGAAATTGATTTTTCTATTCATCATCTACTTGCTTCATGGTTTGGACATCTGGGTAGCTTCAGATATCACAGAAGGAGTTTTTAAATTCTCAGTAAAATTCCTCAAATAATCAGTTAAATTTCAACAAATAAGTGTATGCTATTGGACTTTAAGTATAGAATAAGGAAATTTCCAGAAAGCTTTGAATTTCAATAAAGTGAGGAAGTCAGTCTGCTTGAGGATGGTGGACCCATAGCAGAGCATGTCTGCACAGTGTCCATTCAGTTAATGACTATTGATGAGCTTGCTTCAAAATGCATCATTTGGCATGGCAATACTTCTTAGCTGTCCTCAGCTTGTAGGTCTGTTTCTGTTTTCTTCTTCTTCTCCTCCCCCTCTCTCCTATCCTTCTTGCTAAAATTACACATACTTTCTGTCTCCAATATTTGAATCAACAAGGTTGACTGTTCCTTAACAGAGCACTTTACTAAAGAGTGAATGGATTCAGTATGAGAATGATGTGCTTTGAAACTCACCAAAGGACTAAAATTACTGGAGTGCCAAAGGAGTCACATAAGTTAATGCTAGCTATACGAGGGGCTATGTCAGCAGCCTTGGAGTGAGGTTCCAGTGGACAAAGTTATTTTCATATTAGACAGACTTAACACAGAAAGGAAGATATCTATGCTTTCTACCCAGCACGATGGCTGAGTTCCTCCCTAGAGACCTGCGGGCTCTAGCTGGAGACTGAGTGGAGCCCTGCTGCTCAGATGGGGGATGTGCAGGAGACGGCTAATAAGGGGAGGCAGCTTCCACAGTAGAGGCACCTGAGAGGCAGTAGACTGTATTTAGATGACACTCAGGAAGAGTCTCCAGTGTTCACTGCTGAGAGCTACATATTAGGTTAGCACTGTAGGGCTTAGCTGTAGTTACCTAAGAACATGATTGCTTAATTTACACAATAGGATCCCTTTACATGAATATTGATGATTATTAATACTTTTTAGATGTCTAGCAGAAGCATCCTTTGAATAGTTAAAGCACACTCCTACAGAAAGAGTTGATTCATTCTCTAGTACTATTGTCTCTGAGAAGAACCTCTCTGTAACAAAAATAACGGAAACCTTTCATAGTGTATCACATGCTAGGTCTTATTCTCAGTGACACAGGAAGACAGCTGAGGCTTGGAGAGAATAAATAACCTCCCAAAATCACACAGTCTTAGGGCAGAATTCAGACTCAGGTCTTTCTACCGTCCACACCATGCTCCTGACTGTACACATTCTACTGCCAATGTTAGTAGCTGTACATTCTCCTTTCAAAATTGTGGCTGGGAAAGTTTTAACTGCTTACTTGTATTTGACCAGTGGCCAAACTTTAACACAAATATTGTAAAGAGTAAGATAGGATAGTTTTAAAAGTCTTTAAGGAAACTAGGAATTTTTAATTTACTTTCCTTTTACTTCTTATAAGATTTATAGATGTATAATACACACACACAGAACAGGAGGATGCCCATATTAGAATATATCAATCAAAACTGGCTCCAATTTAGGATTTTAAAAACTCAGATGAATGACCGGATAAACAAAAGTTGTTACATACATACAATGGAATGTTAAAAAGCCTTAAAAAGGAAGGAAATTTTGACACCTGCTGTAACATGGATGAATCTTGAGGACATTGCTGCTGCTGCTGCTAAGTCGCTTCAGTCGTGTCCAACTCTGTGCGACCCCGTAGATGGCAGCCCACCAGGCTCCCCCGTCCCTGGGATTCTCCAGGCAAGAACACTGGAGTGGGTTGCCGTTTCCTTCTACAGTGCATGAAAGTGAAAAGTGAAAGTGAAGTCATTACGCTAAGTGAAAGAAGAGAAATATCATATTATTCTGCTTATAGGAGGTGTCTAGATTAGCCAAATTCATAGAAACAAAAAGGAAGATAGTGGTAGCTGGAGGTGGAGGATAAGAAAATGGGGAGTTGTTTAATGGGCAGAGTTTCAGTTGGGGAAGCTGAAAAAGTTCTGGAGATTGATTTTACCAAAATGTAAATATATTTAGCACTACTGCGGTCTATGGGGTCTCACAGAGTCAGACACGACTGAAGCAACTTAGCAGCAGCGGCGGCGGCAACTATACACTTAAAATGGTTAAGACGGTAATGCATATCTTATCACAGTTAATTTTTTTTAATTGGATGCAATGTACTTATCCCAGGGAAGCTGACATTTGGTCCAGTTTCATTAGTCCCGTTTTTGTTTTGCTAACACCAGAGTAATTCACAGCTTCCTTATTTGGAGCAGTCTGCTTATTTTTAATGTGTTTCTAATTATGTAACCGAATTGCTTTGAAGTTGGAACGGCAGACAGGTGCCACGTACTGTGCCCAGGGCCAAATTCAAGGTCTTTCTGGGGAATGGCGCGAGCAAGTCACTTGCAGACCTGTGACTGCTGGAGTGATACACTCACCAGAGTTGCCAGCTTAGTTTCGTGACCTCCGAATTCAATGACACTTGGTTCTCTACACCCATGTTTGTCATTAGGCAACTTGATTGTCTTGGAGGGTTTGGAATGAGAAGTCCCTCAAATGTTATTAATGCCAGTGTCCACTCTTTAGGTTTGTACAAATAATATTCCCATGGCTCTTTGGAGAAAACGAATTGTACATTTCATGCCCACTCTGAATCCAGAGAGCTCCTTGATATGTTTAGGTTTGTAGAGTTTAGCCAGTCATGGCGGTTGAGAGATGGCAGAGTCCTCAGGTGTCCCTAGCTGAGCTCGGTAGCTCGTCTCACTGGGATGATCTTTATTTAGAGTCTGTTGTTTAGAATTGTTGGATTTTTGGACAGTAAGACTCAATGGGAGCCAAATGAGATGAGAAAGAAGAAAAAAAAAAGGTTTAAATTACAAGAGGGTCTGACAGTGAATTATTGTGAGCAGAGTCCATTCTTGTCAACAGAATAAAGTCTCCACGACAAGGTTGTTCCCTCAAAATGACTCAGTTGTGTAGTAACTATGTGTAAAACATTCCACATCCAAACCTTAAGGATGGAGTCCTAGGAAACAGGGTTTCTACAGAGTATTAGGAACTTAATATTATATGCCAAGTCTATGCGGCTGTAATAATGTAGGAGGTTGTGTGGAGAAATTGATACACCCTGTGTGCCCTTGCATTGCCACATAGATGAAAGGAAAAGACATTTTTGAGCCCCAGTTACCCTGATTTATTACCCATACTGCTAAAACTGCCTGGACATCCACCAATTCTGTCTTGTGCTGAGTGTTTCCATGTAATATTAATAAAAGAAGTCCTGGAATGAATCAAGGGAGGCAGGCATCGATTTACTTTGAGACTCAAAGTGACAGCTCTCCTTATTTACTATCTCTTTGAGTGTTCCTTAAGGTATACGTTTATTACTGAGGCCTGTACCTGAATTTGGGGCAAATTACTTAACCTCTATAATCCCTGCTGTTATCACCTTTGAAAGGTAGGCTTGCTGATAGAATTAAATGAGATGACTTCTGTCAAGTATCTGGAACATAAATATTGAGGGGAAACTAGCTGTAAGAACTTGGAAATGCAACAACCACTCTTAGACTCTCTTTCCTCATCTATAAAAGGTATAAATGTATGGAGTATAAGGGGGCTCTCTAAAATGAAAAGGCAGCTTTAGAATTTCCCATTTCTTTGCTATGGGAGGCATTTAGGCAGAATAGAGGAGTTCTCCATCCTGGTATATTAAAGTCAATTGGAAGCAAGTTTTAGATTATGATCTAGACTCAGCTAGAGGTTCTGATTCAGCTGGTCTTGGATGGAGCCTCAGTTCAGTTGCTCAGTCATATCTGATTCCGTGACCCCATGGACTGCAGCACACCAGGCTTCCCTGTCTATCCCCAACTCCTGGAGCATACTCAAACTCACGACCATCAAGTCAGTGATGCCATCCAACCGTCTCATCTGTCGTCCCCATTGGACAACTATATTTTTCTCCACCCACCCCATGTGATTCTAAGAGGCAGCCAGTGCTGCAAACCACTCAACCAGATAACTGCTTGAAGATTGTTTATGAGGCTGAAGCCCAATACGTGGCGTCTGGGAAGACCAGGTAGCAGCCTTCTCCAGACCGAATCCCGTGAGATTTCCAGATCTAGCATTCGAGATTTCATCGCGTGACTCTTCAAGGAACACAGTCATACACATCTGTCACACCTTGGTCCTCTGGCAGCAGCAACTTGGCTTCCTAGGGGCTTTAGGCTCCTAGGGTTACTCACCCAGAATTAGACTGCCATTCCTGGCCTGGGACTCTCAGAAAGGAGCAGGTCAATTCTGTAATGTCTGTAGATTTTTATTTCCTAGGAGGGAAGATCAATTTGAGTTATAATATTGGAATTGGAGGAGAGAAAAAGTCATTTTAAGATTTCACCTGCTTTCTAGTTCAGGGGGGAAAATAGCCCTGCGCACATGGTCTGCAGGTTTCCTGTAGTTTCATACAATGATTTCTGCACATACTTCAGCGTTCACGTGGCTTGTCTGCCTCTCGTTCCAAACACAGTTCCAACGCAGCTATCGAAGGTGCCAGATTTATGAACTCAGGAAGCGAATGAGCACACAGAACTGAAAGGATGAGAACAGCAGTGAAGTAGAGTCTGCCTCCTCAAGGACCTAGTAGCTGATAAAGGGCTAGACTAATAAGCAGGAACACTTTGCTGTGAACATCTGTAGAGAGAGCAACCCTGAGGGAGAAATTATGCCACCGTCGGGGCTACAGGCCTGGTAACTGGTCCTGACGGTAGGTTAAGTTTAAAATACATTTCTACCTCATCTCCCTTTGGAAGAAGATGAGAGTGGTAACACAGCACCCAGAAAATGTGACCTCGGGGCTATTTGCACGTGATAAAGGAGCAAAGCCTAGTTTCTCTCCTGGCCTCATGGCAAATGGGTTTTCCCAGCAGTGCTGTGGTCACATTTTATCCTGTCACTCTGTGAATGCAGTAGTATGGGCTGTTTGCTTTTTATTTTTTACTTTGCGTTTGTTAAAGAAGTGAAAATGAGTCGTTACCACGTGAGCCAGGCGGTGTGGTGTAGTGTCGGGTGCTGTACGAGACAGTGTTAGGACTCAGCCTACTTACTGTAATAACTGAGTGACTTTGGCTAAGTTACTTTATATCCCTGCACTTCAGTTTCCTCATCTGTAAAATAGGAATTGATGATATAGCCCTACCTGTATTGTCCTATCTATGGAATTGTGAAAATTAAACCATGTGATGCGTGTGTAGTATTCAGAACAATGCCCAGCATATAATAAATGCTCACTGGATCCTAACTGTTACGAAAACATGTGAACCAGAAAAGGCACACTTTTATCAAAATTAGTTCAAAGTAAAAGACCATTTCCTTCCAGTTAATACTGCTTTAAAAATACCAATTTACAGGACTGCTAATAACCAAGACAAGGAATGAAGGACCCTGACGATCACCATGTGATCCATTGACTTGTCTTTGAGCAACTCAGTGATCTTTCTTGTCTTTAATTTTTCTCCCTTTGCCATGAATGTAATTCAGACTTTCCTTTATTTATGTTGTGAGGAAGCATGTAAGGGAAACACACACATAGAGTAACGTAGAATCAAAAGAAGCAGTATCTGTAAAGTGCTTTGCACCACTAAGAAAAAAGTGCCTGTTAAATCTTGTGTTTCTATGTGGTCTACTTTTTTCTTCCTCTGCCTTCTGTATGCCTTCATCAGCTCCTCTCTGCTGCTCTGGGAAGCTGTGTTGCTAAAGACCCAAGGCCTCTGGCAGGGGGGCAGTACCTGGGGAGGGGGTGCTTTACTTCCCCAACTGGACCCTCGATGCACCTAAACCCTAGGGCCCTTTACATGGGCCAGATGATAAGAGTGACTTGAGAGTGACAGGGAAAGAGAAAAAAGATTTTAAAAACCCAGTAGTGCCTTTCAAAAATGTCTTATTATTATTTTGTTTTTATTTAGTGAATTTCTCATTGGCAATGCTAAATCCAGGCAGAATTCTGGAAGAAGAAATGACTAGGTAATTGGCTAATATATGTATATATCATATGTACTTCTTTATACTGTGCTTTAAAAACAACATTTTATTTGAAAATAATTTCAACCTTATGAAGAGTTATAAGCATGTACAAAGAATCCCTGTATACTCTAGCTTTTGTTAGACTCTTTATCCTATTGTTTCCATTTATACCTCCTCCCCTGCCATTTAAAGTAAGTGAAGTATGAAGTATGAAGACCCACGGCAGCCAAATGAATAAATTTTTTTTTTAAATGTAAGTTGCCCAGAGCATGGTCCTTTACTTATAAATACTTGATTGGTTCCAAGAACAGGGCATTCTGTTCATAACCACAGTACAGCTATCAACCTCAGTACATTTCATATTCATACAATACTTTGGTCTACCATCTGAATTCCAGTTTGGTCTATTGATCTAATAATGTCATTTATGGCATTTTTCCCCCCTTTCTTCAGCTTCTTAATAGAAATCCCCAAAGCCTGTCACATAACGTTTGTGTTTACTTTTCAATTAATGTTGCCAACTTAAATGAGTACTGTCTATTGCTGTCGAGGCCTGAAAGGAAAATATATTTGAGAGTAATGAAATTGAATTTATTATTTCTAAAGATACTAACTTCCCTCCAGTTTAGTTAAGACTACACTCTGAGTTGATTTGAATTCATAACATTTGAGCATTGGTTTTAAAAAATCTTTCAACTTCTGCCAATCAGGAAGAGGGTTTTTTGTTCTTTGTGTAAACAATATGGGAAAAACTTATACTAGGAGCCATTTTGCATGTTCAGCCTATTTATTCCTGTATTTGCAATGTGGTGAAGCTTTTCAGAACAGTAAGATATGCAAGTCTAGAATGTGAATGATGGAAGAGTCAAATTGTGTCTACAGATTATTAATATGTTTAAAATGATTCATGAACACCACTGTATGTTTGCAGTTAACCACACAACTTTATTTTACCTTTGGCTGATAATTCAAGTGGATAGATTGGCCACTGTCCTATTATAATGTAAGAAAAGAAACAAGAAATTGTACATGTTATAATGTCCTACATGGTCTTTGTGATCTGTCAGTAAATTTATTAATTTCCAATTCTGAATATTTCTCTTCCGAACATAAAGACTCTATTTAAAAGAAACTTTTGAATTGTTTTCCAGATATGCATATTATTATTCAGGATTAGGTGCTGGAGTTCTTGTTGCTGCCTATATACAGGTTTCATTTTGGACTTTGGCAGCTGGCCGACAGATTAAGAAAATTAGGCAAGAGTTTTTTCATGCTATTCTACGACAGGAAATAGGCTGGTTTGACATCAGTGACATCACTGAACTCAATACACGGCTAACAGAGTAAGTATATTGTTACCTACACATCCATAAAGAAATTAACTATTAGCTATGTGCAAACTTGTCAAGGGAAGATTTTAAATGAAAAAAAGAGTTTGCTCAATTAAACATTTGGTGTGTATTGGGAAGAGATGATGTGATAGCCATCTCTAGCAGTTACAGCCTAGGACACAGTGCATTTTCCTTACCTGATAGGTTTTTTTGTTTGTTTTTTTTTGCCTCAGTTACATAAATAGGTGTATTTGAGTACTGAGCTCACAGCCTTTGGGGCTTCCTGGTAGCTCAGACAGTAAAGAATCTGCCTGCAAATGCAGGAGACCCGGGTTCGATCCATGGGTTGGGAAGATGCCCTGGAGAAGGAGATGGCAACCCACTCTAGTATTCTTGCCTGGAGAATCCTATGGACAGAGGAGCCTAGCAGGATACAGCCCATGGGGTCCCAAAGAGTCAGATGCGACTAACACACACACTTACATCCTTTACTTGTTTCTCTCTCACGGAGCTTATCACAGGCCTGACAGATATTAAGATAGCACTCCAGTAGGATGGATGAATGAGTGAATCAGGGATTGAATGAATTCATAAACAGACTTCTCTTAGTTCTTGTTGACTCTTCACTTATTCAACAAAGAATTCAGGGCTTCTTAAACACTGTTCTAGATGTTTGTGATTGAACAGTGAATGAGGCAAAGATCTCTGGCCTCTTGTTGCTTACGTTCCAGCAGGGGGTGATAGATGATTAGCATTTTCTGGCTGGAGATCCTGGTGAGACGGTAGTGAGCAAATGTCCAAGAGGAAGGAGGGTCAGGGCGTCTTGGGCCTGGCTGGCCTCCATAGGGACCTCAGGTCTGCCACTGGACATTTTTGACCTGAGAAGTAGCATATTCAGACTTCTATTTCCAAAGGATCACTCTGGCTGCTGTACTGAGAACAGAGTGGGTTAACAATAGCACCACAGGTAAAAGGAAGGAGCTCTTCCTTATTTCTGCTGCTGCTGCTAAGTCACTTCAGTCATATCTGACTCTGTGCAACCCCATAGATGGCAGCCCACCAGGCTCCGCCATCCCTGGGAGGCAAGAACACTGGAGTGGGTTGCCATTTCCTTCTCCACTGCATGAAAGTGAAAAGTGAAAGTGAAGTCACTCAGTTGTGCCTGACTCTTAGCGAGCCCATGGACTGCAGCCTACCAGGCTCCTCCGTCCATGGGATTTTCCAAGCAACAGTACTGGAGTGGGTTGCCATTGCCTCCTTATTCCTACTTTCAAACAAATTGAGACATATGTTCAAAATGCTAATCCTTATCTAATAGGATTAACTAACTGAACAGCATCAACTTTTAATGATATTGACTTCCCAGAAACGTGAACTAATCCTAAATTTCTTCCTTTGTACAGTTTTTAGGTGGGGAAAGTGTCATTCAAGAAGCTAAGACTGTGAGAGGGGCTTGCGGGCATCTGAACGAGCTTTGCCTGTGTCTGTGTTGGTTAGATGTTTGCTTCGCCTTTCTGACTGAAGACCTCCTGCCTGTAACCACTTAGGTGTGATCTTTTTTAGTGACATCTCCAAAATCAGTGAAGGAATTGGTGACAAGGTTGGAATGTTCTTTCAAGCAATAGCCACGTTTTTTGCAGGATTCATAGTGGGGTTTATCAGAGGATGGAAGCTCACTGTTGTGATAATGGCCATCAGCCCTGTCCTGGGACTCTCTACAGCTGTTTGGGCAAAGGTATGTGAAACATGGGCATGACCACATGTGTTAACTGATACAGATAGAGTTATCTTCAAGATGCAGGATTCTGGTTACATGTTGTGCAGATCTGTGTTAAATGTCATTCGAAACCACGTGCAGAAGGATGCTGTTAATATGGTGCTCTAATAGGGAAGATTATTTTTAATGTGATTCAAAATGTCAGATATGGGACTTCCCTAGTGGTCCAGTAGTTGAGACTCCGAGTTTCCAATGCAAGGGATGTGGGTGTGATCCCAGGCGAGGGAACTAAGATCCCACATGCTGCATGGCCAAAAAATGAAAACATCACAGTTTTTACCTCAATTACAGTTTTTGCACTCTTTTTTTTTTTTACTTGTTTTAAAATCAATAAAATATTATTGATTATTTTTACTTTTTATGGTTATTTATTGGCCGCGTCAGGTCTTAGTTGTGGCACATGGGATTTTTGTCGTGCTGCATGGGTTTCTCTAGTTGTGGTGCACGGACATTTTTATAGTTGTGGTGGGTAGGCTCAGTTGCTCAGTGGTATGTGAGATCTCAGTTCCCTGATGAGTGGTTGAACCTGTGTTCCCTGCATTGGAAGGCAGATTCTTAACCTCTGGACCATCAGGGAAGTCCCTGCACTGTTGTTATTACTTTGGGTAAATCTCCTGGCATAGTAATTTAAATTACATAAATCGTTATGTACCTATTTAAGGAAACATAATTTAAAAGTTATGTTGCTCAGTTAGTCACTCAGTCGTGTCTGACAATCTTTGCAACCCCATGGACTGCAGCCCGCCAGGATCCTTTGTCCTTCGGATTTTCCAGGCAAGAATACTAGAGTGATCCCCTTCTCCAGGGGATCTTCCTGATCCAGGGATCGAGCCTGGGTCTCTTGCATTGCAGACAGATTCTTTACCATCTGAGCCACCAGGGAAGCCCAGTTTAAAAATATAACATAACTTCAAACTATTGCATGAATATCGAACATTTAACTAAGTTTGGATTTGCTGTTTAATTGTGATGGTTACATGGCACTCTGCCAATTTTGCCTCGCAGTAAAATCCACATAACCTGTTCCATTTCAGCCAACACTCCAGGGTTGAGAAATTTTACTGGCAATTTTTGCTTATTTTGGGGTTGCTTATATACCTAATAGACAACTGGCATCTCTTGTCTTTCGATTCTTCCTTTAGCTCTCTCCTGCAGCATCTTGTTTAGCCATCTTATAATTCAGTAGACTATCCATGAGTAGGTTTGGAAATGTGGTTTTCAAAATGATTAAAAATCATTACACAATAATAGTAAGGATGGTGAATCCTTTCTAAGCAGTAAGATTTTAGTTTAGTTTAGTTTGCAATCAATAGAAAAAAAAAAAGGTAGTAGATGTAGAACTCAACGCTATTACCAAAAACACTATCTAGTGAATTATATGTGTCTTTCCTTTTTCTCACTCGGTTACTGAATCAAGTCTGGCTGCTTGAAAAAAATCATTACTTGCGAAAGCTGGTAGAAAGGAAAGTTGCTTTTAATCAGTATGCCAGCAATCTGGGGGAGATGGTGGACTCAGTGTCCACCAAAAACCATCTCCAAAGATTCTGTTCACTCATGAAATGTTTTAAAGGGGCAAAGGAAAGCATCTCAGTTAATCATCGTGACAGAGGGTCAGAGTTGACAGTACTCCCCATCATGTAGACCTGTGAGCAGGCTTGTGAACTTCCTGTGATTTTTCTTTAAATGCTATCTCTTTACACTTATTCATGAAATTACTGAAGAGGAAGCTAGGGAAGAGACCTGGTCATTTGTTAATGACTTATTCTTTATTTCTACATCTTTGATCTATGAAAAGAACCAACAAGTTAGGTGAAATATTGTGTGATCAAAAGATTTGAAAGAGGGGACTTCCCCAGTGGTCCATGGCTAATGCCTTCCACTACAAGGGGTGCCAGTTCAATCCCTGGTCAGGGAACTAAGGTTCTACTTGTGGCTAAAAATTAAAAAAAAAAAAATTGTGCTAGGGCTGGAGACAAGCAGAGCACACGGATGATTGATTTAAGGTTAGTGGCATGACAGACGAAGACAGAGAAATCAATAGAGAGAAAATAATAGTAGATGTGGAGAGCTTTTTCCTGCCCAGAGCTACTTACAACTTCCTGGGGAAGAGTTCATTAAGGCAGATCACACCTAGCCCTTGTAGGAGAATGGAAGAAGCTGTTGGATGTGGTACACTGGGTGATGTTTGCTTCATATCTACAGTGTTTGGTAAAGGAGAGTGTTTGGGAAGAAAAAGTAAGTTGAAGAGTTGATCAGAGTGTCTTTTAACTTTTTTCCCTATTCAAAAGTCATGTGTTTCTCTTCTTTCCAGATACTCTCAGCATTTAGTGACAAAGAACTGGCTGCATACGCAAAAGCAGGTGCCGTGGCGGAAGAAGCTCTGGGGGCCATCAGGACTGTGATCGCTTTTGGGGGCCAGAAGAGAGAGCTGGAGAGGTCAGGAAGGTCCTTTGTCCACTGGCTCAAAGAACTTTCTTTTATTACATTTTGTTACTTATTCTTTTGTGGTATGAGGGCTACAGTCCATACGGTCACAAAGAGACACAACTGAAGACACTTTTAGCATGCAGGCATGCACATGTCTACTGCTTTCCTTTGCCTAACATAAACCCCTTACCCACAACACATTCGAACCCTTTATTGATGGCTGGAGTTTGTCAGACTTCACAGCAAGGTTCTGACCATTTTTGGCTACCCTGGTGGCTCAGATGGTAAAGAATCCACCTGCAATGTGGGAGAACTGGGTTCGATCTCTGGGTTGGGAAGATCCCCTGGAGAAGGGAATGGCAACCCACTCCAGTATTCTTGCCTGGAGAATCCCATGGATAGAGGAGCCTGGGTGGGCTACAGTCCACGGGATCGCAAAGAGTGGGACATGAGTGAGTGACTAACACTTAACACTTTCTAAACTTTTTATATTCCATGGACTTCTTTGAAAGTCTGATGAAATCTATGGACTCCTTCTTAGAATAATGATTTTAAATGCATAAAACAAAATACATAGGCTTACATAGGAAACCAGTTATAAGGAGGCACAGTTATCAAAACATTTTTAAAGTTGTGATACAATAAATCCATGCAAATAGATGGGGAAACAGTGGCTGACTTTATTTTTCTGGGCTCCAAAATCACTGCAGATGGTGATTACAGCCATGAAATTAAAAGATGCTTACTCCTTGGAAGGAAAGTTATGACCAACCTAGACAGCATATTAAAAAGCAGAAACATTACTTTGCCAACAAAGGTCCATCTAGTCAAGGCTATGGTTTTCCCAGTGGTCATGTATGGATGTGAGAGTTGGACTATAAAGAAAGCTGAGCCAGAAGAATTGATGCTTTTGAACTGTGGTGTTGGAGAAGACTCTTGAGAATCCCTTGGACTGCAAGGAGATCCAACCAGTCCATCATAAAGGAGATCAGTCCTGGGTGTTCATTGGAAGGACTAATGGTGAAGCTGAAACTCCAGTACTTTGACCACCTGATGCGAAGAGCTGACTCATTTGAAAAGCCCCTGATGCTGGGAAAGATTGAGGGCAGGAGGAGAAGGGGACGACAGAGGACGAGATGGTTGGATGGCATTGCCAACTCGATGGACATGGGTTTGGGTGGACTCCTAGAGCTGGTGATGGACAGGGAGGCCTGGCGTGCTGCAGTTCATGGGGTTGCAAACAGTCGGACATGACTGAGCGACTGAACTGAACTAAACTGAAATCCATGCCTCTATTTTTAACCTATTGAATATCAAGAACTAACTATAGGTCTAATACCTACTGTAATTCCAAGTAGGTCTGTGGGTAAAATGTATTTCAAGATATCTGTAAAAAGTAGAACATGATATGAAAATGATCTGGGATTTCTATTGGCAACACATTCACAGTTACTGCTGACACTACAGAGGCTTGTTGCCTGCACTGATAATCAAAGGAAATGCTGAATTTTGGTTAGGGGTTAGCAAAATTAAAAGTGTAAGTTTTTCCCTGGTCAAATTCCTTAACCAGGGATTCCAGGTCGAGTGCCTCTGCAAAGTGTAAATTTTTCCCTGGTCAAATTCCTTAACCAGGGATTCCAGGTCAAGTGCCTCTGCTCTAAGGGGAGTTGACAGACAAAAATGTATGGGCCAGAACAAACCCCGCTAGTAAAGGCTACTCAACTCTCCAACCAGTTTTCTTTAAATAATAACATACCCTAATATAACTGAAGTATGACTCCATGTAAAATATTTTCTTTTGCCATTCTGCGGGACTCCTGATACCCCCGACTCTATGAAAGAGAAATTCTCTGGAAATTCTCTAGCCTTGAAAGCAAAGATTCCCCACGCCCCTCTTTTTCATTTTCTGTTTTTCTATTCCTTAAGTCCTCTTGACAGCCAACCTGTGCCTGGTTCTCTAACCTCTTCCTTTCTCTCTCTCACTGCTGCTTCCTGCACTCAATAGTCTACACACCTCAGGATGTGAGTGTAATCAGTGCTCCTCCATTAGCTGCAAAAGGTGAGCCACCTAAGCAAAGGTAATTACAGCATGTCCATCCTTGTCCCTGGAACCCATGTCACATGGGGCTGATGTAAACCTCCCTGCCCACACCTTGCAGCCGGGCCACCCGGGATCAGCACAGTGCTGGGCGAGGAGTGCCAGCTGTCTCCCCAGGGACGCAGGTCTGCTAAGTCAGTGCATGGCCCAACACCGAGGAAAGAACGCTGGAGAGTTAGGTGCTTTAAGTAGTTAAAAGATATAATTTGGGGTGGCAGGATGCATTTTTAAAAATGAATAAATTCTCAGCGTCTTATTTGGTTAAACTAAAAAAGATATGATGTTTGTTTTTGTTAGAAACATTCTAATGGATGTGATATAAGTTTCATTGTACATCCAGTGGATTTTTTCTTTTGTGACTTTAAGGAACCAAAATTAAATTTTATACACTCTCTACATCTAGCATGGAATGAAAGGCTTAACTGAAATTGATGGAAAAAACATTGTTATTTAACAGAACCATTCTAGACATGTGTGTCTTCATGTCAGATCCCAGAAGCCAGTAATAATGGATTTTACTTAATATTTAAAGTTATGGTTATAATAGAATGAGTGGTATTTAGGAAGAGATTAAATTCTAAAACAATAGCAATAATAATAAGAAGAGGATTTATCAGATTTTGCCAACTATGTGCCAGCACTGTTCTAACAACTTTCTGACATTGTCCTTCTACCTCGCAATCATCTAGCAAGGTAGGCATTAGTAACTCCATTTTATAATGCCATTTGCAGCAATATGGATGGACCTAGAGCTTGTCATCCTAAGTGAAGTAAGGCAGACAAAGACAAATATCCTATGATAATACGGAGCCTAGAAAAAAGGATACAAATGAACTTATTTCAAAACAGAAACAGACTCACAGACATAGAAAACAGACTTACAGTTACCAAAAGGAAAAGGAGGGGAGGGGGAAATTAGGAGTTTCGGATTAACATATACTCGCTACTCTATATAGAACAGGTAAGCAACAAGGACCTACTGTATAGCACAGGGAACTACACGCAATATATTGTAATAATCTGTAAGGTAGAAGAATCTGAAAAAGTATACATATGTGTGTGTGTGTGTGTGTGTGTAGATGCATCCCTTTGTACATCTGAAACTAACACAACACTGTAAATCAACTATACTTCAATTTTTAAAAAGTAATTCCATTTTACAAGTGATGAAACTAAAATGTAAAAAAGTTGAGTAAGAAACTATATCCCATAAGTAGTGACCTCTTTATACCCTGTACCCTGGCTTAATCAAAAACAGAACAAAACAGAAACCAAAGTGAAGCAAAAAAGCCAAGGCTGGAGTATAAGTACACAAACGGGTAAAATTCCCATCCCTTACCCACTGGGGTCAGGCTTCCCTGGTGGCTCAGATGGTAAAGAATCTGCCTGCAATGCAGGAGACCCAGGTTCAATCCTTGGGTCAGGAAGCTCCCCTGGAGGAGGAAATGGAAACCCACTCCAGGATTCTTGCCTGGAGAGTCCCATAGACAGGGGAGCCTGGTGGGCTACAGTCCATGGGATCGAAAAGAGTCAGACACTACCGAGTGACTAACACTTTCACTTTTCACCCAGTGGGACGGCAGAGAAGACAAATTAGCCTGTCTTGAGAATATTACTGCTTTAAGAGTCCCACATAGTGTTTGCAGTTTACATTTTGGTGTCACTCCTGCTGGGCTTGGTTTCTCTTCCTCCTCCTTATCCTTGACTTGTGATGCTGGCCATGAAGGTTGATGGTGAGGTTCTCCCAGGGTTGGGAGTTCAGTCCTGGATCAGCTATGGGAACACTGATGGGACTGGTGGGGACCGAGGGAGATGGGTCCAGGCCAGTAGGCTCTGGGCTCTGGTCCAGGCTGGCCCTGCATTGGTTCAATTCCTGGGAAGCTGGGTGTCTCCACGGGTTTCTTGGTTGATGGTTTTTGTCCCTTAAGCCTCTAGCTGTCCAGGAGGGGAATATAGCTAAGATTATGGATTCTCAGGGTTCACTCCCTCAGTTGGGAAGATCTCCTGGAGAAGGAAATGGCAATCCACTCCAGTATTCTTGCCTGGAGAATTCCATGGACGGTGGAACCAGGTAGGCTACAGTCCTTGGGGTCGCAACGAGTCGGACACGACTGAGCAGCTCCACTTTCACTTTCATGGATTCTTACTATCACATTCCCCCCTTCATTTTCTGGTAGGTATCAGAAACATCTAGAAAATGCCAAAAGGATTGGAATTAAAAAAGCTATTTCAGCAAACATTTCTATGGGCACTGCCTTCCTGCTGATATATGCATCGTATGCACTGGCCTTCTGGTATGGATCCACTCTAGTTATAGCCAAAGAATACACTATTGGAAATGCAATTACAGTAAGTCATTTTCCTAATATTTGTGACAAATTTGAATATATTGTTTATCTATCTACCTCTTCTTTCATTTTCCTCCTTTTTGAAGGATGAACCATGGTTCTAACCTTTTTACTTGTGGCATATCTTTGCTCAGTCCTGTGGGCAGAGTTGGCCTTCTAGAATACACAGAGCAAAACATGTGGTTAGACCAATTGAGAAACATATGGAGCATATAAAGAAAGCTGGAAAGAATTTATGAATGAACAAATATCAATTGGCACCATCTTCATTGTGCCTGTGATTTTCATTATATAAAAAAGGAAACATTATTATACATAGGTCATAGTATGAGAGAACATTAAATTTGTATCATATTGGCTATCCAAATACAAGATGAATAGTGACTTTAGTCTTTTTTTCTTTTACAAAATGAAAATAGGTTCATTTTATGATTAGAAAAATTAT
>SJYQ01093550.1:0-92773 GCA_006410935.1 Redunca redunca | reverse complement strand
CAAAAGTTGTATCCTTGCAAGTTTTAATTCATATTTGGATACATTACTTCTTTGAATTTTAGCAATTTGTGTTGGCAAACATAGAAGCTATAACGTCTCTTGAAGTCTAAGCTTCAGACATTGAACAAGCATTCATTCCTTCACATCTTTTGCTTAAAACTAGTCACATGGCCTGCCCAAATTTGAGGAGGTGGAAAAATACAGTCCATCTCTGAAGGGAATAGCCTTAAAGTGTTTGTGGCCATTTGTTATCTACCATAGTTGCTACAGATGGTTATAATCTACCGAATTGACTCCATACATTGCAAGATAACTGATGTGTTTTCCAGACAATAAACTATGTCTTTAAGAGGGAAGTCCTTCATTATTGCACTCTCCCCCAGCGATACTGGTCAGTCAGTCGGCTGGTCCACCTGGTTAAAAACCAACTGTCTTTTAACAATGAAAGCTGAGTTTTGTAATTCTCTGTCCTTTGAGGAGCATAAGGATGTAACACTATTACTGTTTCTCCTCTCTGATTACCTAGCCTGGAAGCATAATGTTTCCCTTTTGTAGCCCCTTTCCACATTTATCACTGTCTCTTGTCTGGCACCATGTTATTGTACTTAGCTATTTACTTATATGCTTTCTCTCTCTTTCTCCTAAGAGGCAGCACTAATAAATGGCTCATGTTTGCTCTGTAACACCCACTCCAGTGCCTGCACATATTAGAGCCTGAATAAATTTTTACTGGACTGATTACCATGGCCTAGCTCATTGAATAATACAGTTCTACATTAGAAAAAAATAATTAATGACCATATCTGCTTTTGGCTCAATAGATAGCAACCGTTCTTCAAAATAAATAATAGGTTTTTCAGTTTAAAAATCTTAAAGAAGAATAGAAAAGCAGACTTGATATTTTGATTTTTTAAAGAAAGTCAATAATCACAAAGTTTTGTACCCATGTCCCTCTTCTGCTCATAGTGTTTCCATTCTGCAGGGGCAGGAAAAGAATGAAAATAGTGATTTAATGAAATGGTCCCTGAAAGTTTCCATTTATGCTTTTTTCCCAGAAGTCACAAAGCCTAATAAATGAGTGCTTCCTCTGTTTGGGCCTGCCTTTCATTCCTGTGCTGTGAGCTTAATCACACAGCGTGTCCAGCTCTTTGTGACCCCGTGCACTGTAATCTGCCAACCTCCTCTGTCTGTGGGATTCTCCAGGCAGGAATGCTGGAGGGGGTTGCCAAGCTCTCCTCCAGGGGATCTTCCCAACCCAGGGATCGAACCCAGGTTTCCCGCCTTGCAATTGGATTCTTCACCGTCAGAGCCACCGGGAAAGCCCACCTGCACATCCAAACTTATAAGTTTCAAATTTCTTAATAGTTGGTCTCCTTGAGTCTAGGATATTTGTTTGCCAGTGTCTTGTCATCGTGGGGGTGTTTGAAAATATTCTTTTGTGTCAGATCTCTCCTGCTGCTAAGTCACTTCAGTCGTGCCTGACTCTGTGCGACCCCATAGATGGCAGCCCACCAGGCTCCCCCATCCCTGGGATTCTCCAGGCAAGAACACTGGAGTGGGTTGCCATTTCCTTCTCCAGTGCATGAAAGTGAAAAGTGAAAGGGAAGTCACTCAGTCGTGTCCGACTCTTCACGACCCCATGGACTGCAGCCCACCAGGCTCCTCCGTCCATAGGATTTTCCATCAAGAGTACTGGAGTGGGTTGCCATTGCCTTCTCCACAAATCTCCTCTACTCTGGCCAAAATTATTTGGTCAAGAGTGACAGTTGCTAACTTTGAAATGCACAAATAAATACTTTGTTTCTCCTTCACATCATTCATTTACTCACAAGTCTGACTCCCAATTCCATTGTTTGTATTTTTTTTAATTGACATAGCATTAACCTATTGTTATCATAATGATAAGCCCAGCCACTGTTAGCAGTTACTCATCACTATTAGTATCATGAATTGATCAAATTATTTTCTATATACCTTATCATACATGGACAAAGCTGTGCGACTTCCTTATTAGTATATCAGTAAAGATTTATGAAGGTTTCCTTTGGGGCCCAATTGCTAAAAATCAAAGAACAGTCTTAAGTGTTGTCCAGTAGAGTTATGCTCTAGTCTCTGTCTTTTTATGCTTTCATGTGTGTGTGTGTGTGTTAGTCGCTCAGTTGTGTCTGATTCTGCAACCCCATCAATGGTAACCTGCCAGGCTCCTCTGTCCATGGGATTCTCCAGGCAAGAATTCTGGAGTGGGTTGCCATTTCCTTCTCCAGGGGACCTTCCTGACCCAGGGATCAAACCTGGGTTTCCCCCATTGCTGGCAGATTCTTTACCATCTGAGCTACCAGGCTCTTTTATATTTATTGAAACATAATTGATTCATCTGGTTATTAGTAAAAGGCCTGAAGAAGAAAGACCATATTATTTTGTTTTCCAGTTGGCTACACAATTGACTCAGTACCATTAATCACATAGTCTGCCTTTTTTCTACTGATAGACAAAGCATATTTATCACACACTAATTCTTAAAAATGTATGTCTATTCTGGACTCTGTATGGTTCTGTTTATCAAATTGTCTGTTCATGTGATAGCTTCCCCTGGATTTTATTGTTTTAATTGCTGTAGCTTTTTATGTTTTAGTATCTAGTGGAGATATTACCCAGATACTTATTAACTTTTTCAGAATTTTTGCGGATGCCCTTTTTAAAAAGATTGATGAATCTTTTAAAAAGATTCATGTACCATGAAGTTCACCCATTTAAATGCACAGTTCATTGGTTTTTAGTATTAATATATTCACAAGATTTTGCAACCATCTGCATGATCTCACTGCAGAATATTTTCATCATTCAAAAAAAAAAAAAACCCTTGTACCCCATAGTACTCACTCTGTATTCTACCCTCACCCTTAAGCTTGGCAACTGCTAATCTTTCTCTCTCTCTGGATTTTCCCATTCTGGACATTTCCTATAAATAGAATCATACAAGGCATGGTCTGTTTTAACTGAGTTCTTTAACTTAGCATCATATTTTCAAGATCTATCCATACTGAAACACGTATCAGAATCTCATTTCTTTTTCTGGCCCAGTGCTATTCCATTGTATGGATATACCACCTTTTGTTTATCTTTTGATCAACTGAACATTTGGATTCTTCTCACTTTTTGGCTATTATGAATCTAGCCTTTTGTTTTTATGTTTTTAACTGCTTAGGTGATTTGGACCACACCCTAAATACCATCCTAACAATGTGGTTTTATTGCCTCAGAGTAGGTAGGAGTGGTCTTAAGAAGTTGTTAGTCTAATAGGAGAAGGCGATGGCAACACAATCAAGTACTCTTGCCTGGAAAATCCCATGGGTGGAAGAGCCTGGTAGGCTGCAGTCCACGGGGTCGCAAAGAGTCGGACACGACTGAACGAGTTCCCTTTCACTCTTCACTTTCATGCATTGGAGAAGGAAATGGCAACCCACTCCAGTGTTCTTGCCTGGAGAATCCCAGGGACAGGGGAGCCTGATGGGCTGCCATCTACGGGATCACACAGAGTTGGACACAACTGAAGCGACTTAGCAGCAGCAGCAGCAGCAGCTGCTGCAGGGTAATGAATATTAAAAAGAATAACTATTGTTAATGATATAACATAAATAATTTGATGGACATTTTCCAGGGTATAAATGCCCATTCATAAACCCATCAAGCTAATGACATGTGAGTTCACTGAACTACTTAGGGGGTGATTTGTAGATTTCAGTATCCATAAAAACCACCCAAAGTATTTGTTAAAAATCACAGTTACTGGCCCACTCCAGAGTTTGTGATTGAGATGGCCTTTGAACCATAATTTAAACCATCCAGACCTCAGGATATGTTTTCGCCTAAGATGCCTGCACATAGTCCATCAGAATTATAATCACAGTAATTACAGAATTGCAGGCACTTCAGAAGAAATCATACACGAGTGCTCTGGAGAAGGCCTTATGTGGCAACAACTTCTGAACATGCTTCTGCTAAAATCTTTAGCATATCATATAACTCAGAAGCAGGGCTCCTCACAATGGTATGAAAACATTAGAGAAACTCCAGAGTTATCCATCTTCATCCTGGGGGGTTGGCCTCCTGTCTGGTCCAGAATTTAAGTCCCCTTGTGTCCATTCACATGTGAGTGATGCCTTTGTGCCCTGATCACACAGGGGTGGTGAGCTGCTCTCCATCAACCACAGACACCCCCATCTGAGTGCTCCATTGTGTGTTGGTCAACAGTGCAAGGATGGTGTAACCCTGCTGCCCTTCGTGCCTGTCCTTTTTCCCTCTAGGCCAGGGAAGGCCGGACCACCATAGTGATAGCACACCGACTGTCTACCATCCGAAATGCAGATGTCATCGCTGGGTTTGACGATGGAGTCATTGTGGAGCAAGGAAGCCACAGAGAACTAATGAAGAAGGAAGGGGTCTACTTCAGGCTGGTAAACACGCAGGTATCTGCTTCTTGGGAAGTTTTTCTGTTGTTTTTTCCTTAATATAATATTCGTTCTTTATTAAAATATCACATAGCTAATGCTGTACTGAGAAATAAGAAGTATCAGAAAGATGCCAAGTATACATCTGAGACTTTAATTTAGAGTCGTTGAAAGAATCTTCAAAGAGAAAGGTGGGGAGGGGAGGAAATAAAAGAAAACGCCAAAAACATTTTGAACTTGTTGTTTAGGACAGTGATTCTTAATTGCCTGTTCAGACTAATGGGTCCTTCCAGTAGATTAGGGATGTTCAGAGTGGTGGTCGGGGTAAGAGACTGAGGCCAGGATCTCTGGTAGTTGGGAGAGGTCCTATGAGACCTTAAAATACTTCCCAGATCATCCTAATGAAGCCAATAGCAAGACTCATGGCTCTTGGAAGTGAATAGTTCGGTGTTTTGTTTTTGGCTTGTGAGATCTTAGTTCCCTGACGGGATCAAACCCTGGGCCCTCAGAAGTGAAAGTGCCAAGTCTTAACCTCTGGGGCTCCAGGGAATTCCTGAGTTTGGTTTTCCTTTAAAACAACAACAACAACAACTATTCACTCTATTTCCTAAAGCAGGTTCTATTGATAATTATTGATTTGCCTTTTTATTGAAATTAGTCACTTGCGTAATTTTGCAAAATAAATAACTGAAAAATATTTATCCTGTAAACACAATTCTTATATTCGTGAAAGTTTATATATTTGCTTTGATAACTGTACATATGTACAGTTAATATGTATATATTTTTATTTTTACTTCACATTTCAGATACACATCATCCAAATACTATCATTTTATATGTCCTCAGCAGTAATTACATTAATGTGTAATAAACTGCTTGATCATTTCTCTAAAGTTGACTACGTGGCTTGTTTCTAGTAATTCTCTGTTCTAAATATTGCCCTTTGGGAGCTCATGGTGGGGAGGGGGGTGAGGGTGGGTTCCAAAAAAGTTAAGTCAAAAATTTGTTTTGTTTTCTGACAAGTAATTTAACCACTCTGAGTCTCAGTTCCCACATTTGAAATACAAAACCTACCATGTGAGGCTGCTGCAAGGTTAATAAATAAACACCTGTTTAGTTCAGTTCAGTCACTCAGTCATGTCCAACTCTGCAACCCCATGGACTGCAGCATGCCAGGCCTCCCTGTCCATCACCAACTCCTGGAGCTTATTCAAACTCATGTGCATTGAGCCAGTGATGCCATCCAACCATCTCTGTCATCCCCTTCTCCTCCCACCTTCAATCTTTCCTAGCATCAGGGTCTTTTCAAATGAGTCAGCTCTTCACATCAGGTGGCCAAACTATTGGAATTTCACCTTTAGCATCAGTCCTTCCAGTGAATATTCAGAGCTGATTTCCTTTAGGATGGACTGGTTGGATCTCTTTTCTGTCCAAGGGACTCTCAAGAGTCTTCTCCAACACCACACTTCAAAAGCATCAATTCTTCAGCACTCAGCTTTCTTTATAGTCCAACTCTCACATCCATACATGACTACTGGAAAAACCAGAGCCTTGACTAGGCAAACCTTTGTTAGGAAAATAATATCTCTGCTTTTTAATATGGTGTCTAGGTTGGTCATAACTTTTCTTCCTAGGAGTGAGCATCTTTTAATTTCATGGCTGCAGTTAGCATCTGCCGTGATTTTGGAGCCCCCAAAAATAAAGTCTCTCACTGTTTCCATTGTTTTCCCATCTATTTGCCATAAAATGATGGGACTGGATGCCATGATCTTCGTTTTCTGAATGTTGAGCTTTAAGCCAACTTTTTCACTCTCCTCTTTCACTTCCATCAAGAGGCTTTTTAGTTCTTCTTCACTTTCTGCCATAAAGGTGGTGTCATCTGCATATCTGAGGTTATTGATATTTCTCCCAGCAGTCTTGATTCCAGCCTGTGTTTCATCCAGCACAGCCTTTCTCATGATGTACTCTGCATATAAGTTAAATAAGCAGGGTGACAATATACAGCATTGACGTACTCCTTTCCCTATTTGGAACTAGTCTGTTGTTCCATGTCCTGTTCTAACTGTTGCTTCCTGACCTGCATACAGATTTCTCAGGAGGCAGTTCAGGTGTTCTGGTATTCCCATCTCTCTCAGAATTTTCCAGAGTTTATTGTGATCCACACAGTCAAAGGCTTTGGCATAGTCAATAAAGCAGAAGTAGATGTTTTGTTGGAACTCTCTTGCTTTTTTGATAATCCAATGAATGTTGGCAATTTGATCTCTGGTTCCTTTGCCTTTTCTAAATCCAGCTTGAACATCAGGAAGTTTCTGGTTCACGTATTGTTGAAGCCTCACTTGGAGAATTTTGAGCATTACTTTACTAGCGTGTGAGATGAGTGCAATTGTGCAGTAGTTTGAGCATTCTTTGGCATTGCCTTTCTTTGGGATTAGAATGAAAACTGACCTTTTCCAGTCCTGTGGCCACTGCTGAGTTTTCCAGATTTGCTGGCATATTGAGTGCAGCACTTTCACAGCATCATCTTTTAGGATTTGAAATAGCTCAACTGGAATTTCATCACCTCCACTAGCTTTGTTTGTAGTGACGAGCACCACCTGAATATGCTAGAAAAAGCACTTTAAAAGGGTGAATTTCATGGTACGTGAATTTTGTCTCAATAAAGCTGTTATATCTTTTTTTTTTTAAAGCACCTAACACAAAATAGATGCCTGACAAATGGTAGTTACTGGTTCTAAACTTGAAAGTTACATCCATCTGGACACACAACTCAACATTTTGTTCTTCTTCTAGATTTCAGGAAGCCAGATCCAGTCAGAAGAATTTAAAGTCGCTGATGAAAAGCCTGCCATGGGTTTGACTCATCCCATAGTTCGGCGTTCTCTCCATAAAAGCCTGAGGAGTTCCCGACAGTATCAGAACGGCTTTGATGTGGAAACCAGTGAAGCTGTGAGTTGTTTTTCAAATATTTTTCATTGTTTAGTTTTGCTGGTGAAGTCCGTAGCCTTGCAAGTACATTGTAGGCACAGAAGATTCCCACCATGAGCCATACCCTTCTTAAAAGAAGGAAATATCCAACAGTAATTGTACTTGTCAAAAATTGAAATCAATTCCAATTAACAATGGACTTCCAATGAAAAGGGAGCCTAAAACATAGCCTTTGTGCTTAGATGCTTCAAATTAAAACGAGATATTCATTTTTGAGATCCAGAGTGATACAAGGCTGGTCTACAGTTAGAGGCCCTAATATTTCATAACCTATTATGTAGGACTACTTTTGATTGTCTATACTAGGAAACCCAGAGTATGATAGCAGTTTAAGAAAAATAAGATTTTCTCTTTCACATTAAAAACAACAACAACAACAAAAACCTTAGAGGTGAGAAATCCAGGGTTACGATGGTAACTCCTCCATGGTTACCATGGACTCAGGTCATTTCATATTGGTTCTCATTATCCTGGCATGTAGCTTTCATTCTCAATAATCTAAAATGACTCTGGAAGCTCCAGCCATCACATATGTTCCAAGCAGCAAGAAGAAACAAAGATTTTCTAGACATCTCATACAGTACTTAAAAAAAAAGTATGTCATTGGCCCATAACTTAATCACATGTCCATACTTAGCCTGAACCTTTTTGCTATATGCATTACTACCCTGAGTGAAACTGGAATTCTCTTACTAGGAAAAAGGACAGAATAACCAGAAATAGCCAGAGTATGCGTTCTTTAATATTTCTCACCTGAAACCTTGGGATTTTTTTTTTTTAGATCAACGTCTTGTACTTCATAATGCAAATTTTTACTCATATCTCATGTTTACAGTACAAAAGGCAAAGGACCTCAAGAGAAGTTACTGGGATGTTATTAATTCAAGTTAACAGAAGCTTTTATAATAGAAAGGGAACACATTCCAAGAAAAGATATTTTATGATTTTAAGAAATGATTTAGGAGTATATTTTGATGTTATTCCCTGATAGCTCAGTTGGTAAAGAATCTGCCTGCAATGCAGGAGACGCTGGCTCAATTCCTGGGTCAAGAAGATCCCCTGGAGAAGGGATAGGGTACCCACTCCAGTATTTTTGTGCTTCTGTTGTGGTTCAGCTGGTAAAGAATCCACCTGCAATGCAGGATACCTGGGTTTGATCCCTGGGTTGGGAAGATCCCCTGGAGAAGGGAAAACGTACCCACTCCAGTATTCTGGCCTGGAGAATTCCATGGACTTGTATAGACCATGGGGTCGCAAAGAGTCAGACACGACTGAGCAACTTTCACTTCACTTTAATGTTATTTATTCATAAAATCTGGGGCCTCCCAGGTAAAGAATCTACCTGCCAGCAGGAGACAAGTGTTCTGTCCCTGTGTCGGAAAGATCCCCTGGAGGAAGACATGGCTACCGACTCCAGAATTCTTACCTGGGTAGTCCCATGGGCAGAGGAGCCTGGTGGGCTACATCCAGTCCAGGCAGTCACAAAAGAATTAGACTTGACTTAGCAACTAAACAACAATTAATAAAAGCTGAGTGTATTTTAACTCTTGTGTTGGCCTGAGGAAACTGATCCTACTGAGAGTTCATTGCCTCTGGTTTTCTCTGCCCACCGCATTATTCACTGCAGAGATAAGGGCTCTTTTAGCAGTCTCAATCTTTGTATATATGGAAAGAGAATAACATTGTATATTGTGCCGCTACATTATTGTAAGTAAGATAATCAGTTTCTCCCTTTTTGGCTGTGAAGTATTTGCTTCTCATTTTCTCATTTCTCTGGATAGTTACACTGTTACATCTTTAGAGTCTGGTATTTTAGAGGAGCACTTCTCTTGGAGAAATGCAAAGAGGGGTAGGCAGAAAATGCCACAATCAATACGACTGTCCTCGGTGCCATCATACTGGGATGAACGGTGTGCCCAGGGAGAGGGGGAAATTAAATCTGCTTAGAAGGACTGTTTGCTTGTGAAAAGCAGCCTGAGCTCCTTTATCAGGCTGGAGGCCAGGTCTAAAAGATAGTGCTAACTAAGGAGGGAGAAAACCCCTAAAATGCAGAGGAGAGGGGTGGTTCGAAAGCAAAGGGCTAAATAGAAACTATTCCTATGTTCTCTATTTCATAGAGACACAAATGTGACCTATTTAAACAACTGTAAGGCCATGGGTTTCCATAGGCACATATGGTATCTAGTTTACTGTGAAACCACCTCTGTAGTCAGAATTTTCTCCTTTTTATTTTTGTTTTTGGTCACCCCACACAGCCTGTGGAATCTTAGTTCCCTGACCAGGGACTGAACACGGGGCTCATGGCAGTGAAGGTGTTGAGAGAGTCTTAACCACTGGACTGCCAGGGAATTCCCTAGAATATTCTCCTTTATGTCACTTAAACCCCTCATGCTTGACCAAACATCAGGCTCAACACTTACTGAGAAGCTGGTATGTGCCAGGCATTGGGCCGTTTCCAAGGAGATAAAGTGTTGGTCATTCAGTTAGTCTCTCAGTCGTATCCAACTCTTTGTGACCCCACGGACTGTAACCCACCAGGCTCCTCTGTCCATGGGATTTCCCAGCAAGAATACTGGAGTGGGTTAACATTTCCTTCTGCAGGGGATCTTCCTAACCCAGGGATCAAACCTGGGTCTCCTGCATTGCAGGCAGAGTCTTTTCCATCTGAGCCATAGTGAAAGCCAAGACATGAACCAAGACAACTTGAAACAAAGTCACAGAGATGTGTAAACAAACAAACGGGGGGAAATCAAAAAACAAGTTAAGCTATGAAGCAGAAGTCTGTAGGGAATGCAGAGTAAAGTTAGTCTGCCCTACCGTTAGTAACGGTGAAAGAAAAGGGCGTGGGTACTTTAGTTTTGTGAGTTAGGACATGACACAGATAAGGTGTGAGGCAGGGTTCTGGGGTGAGGAGACCAGGCCCAGGTCCTCAGATGAATCACGGTGCCTTGTGTTGGGGAGGACGCTTAACCCGTCTATTCGTGGGTCTTACCTTGTGTGACCCCAACATCATGACTTGAATTTTAGGGCATCTGGTGCCCAGATCCTGCTTCCGCTCACTTGCTGAGGCTGGGATAAAGGCTGGTCACACGGTGAGGACTGCTTCTTGGGTGATGGACTCCCCCAGCTCAGGCTGTGCAGTCCATTTGCTGTCGTTCAGTCACTCGGTCATGTCCAGCTCTTTGCGACCCCATGGACTCCAGCATGCTAGGCTCCCCTGTCCCTCACTACCTTCCGGAGTTTGCTCAAACGCATGCCTATTAAGTCAGTGATGCCATCCAACTATCTCATCCTCTGTCGTCCCCTTCCCCTCCTGCCTCCAGTCTTTCCCAGCATCAGGATCTTTTCCAGTGAGTCAGCTCTTTGAATCAGGTGGCCAGAGTATTGGAGCTTCAGCTTCAGCGTCGGTCCTTCCAGTGAATGTTCAGGGTTGATTTCCTTTAGGATTGACAGGGACATAGTAAGCATCTTGTCACATCCTGTCTGACCCTCCCGTGGTCTGCTGTGGCCTAGGCATTCCCTCCGCCCAACGTGTAAGTTCCTGGAGGGCAGGCCAGGCCCCCTCCGGTGCACTCTCTGGCGCCTGTGGGGTTGCTGCCTGTCCGTCATGATGTGTGTGTGTTCCAGGACGAATCTGTGCCACCGGTGTCTTTTCTGAAGATCCTGAAACTGAACAAGACAGAGTGGCCCTACTTAGTGGTGGGAACCCTGTGCGCCATTGCCAACGGGGCGCTCCAGCCGGCCTTCTCGGTCATCTTCTCAGAAATGATAGCGGTGAGTGTGGGAACACCACTGGGTGGCCTGAGTGAAATCACTTAACCACGAACTCAGTTCTCATGCCAACCCGGTCCACTCCGCAGTAAGGCAGCCTCCAATGAACCTAAGCCAAAGGCTTTCATTCCCTGCTGAGGAAAGCCACGAGGCACAAGCAAAAGCTGGCTAGTTACGCTGTCAAGGAAATTGGAACCTATAAGATCCCTGGAGAAGGTCATGGCAACTCCCTCCAGTAATCCTGCCTGGAGAACCCCATGGACAGAGGAGCCTGGCAGGCTACAGTCCATGGGGTTGCAAGAGTCGGACACGACTTAGCGACTAACCCCCCAAAAGACCCCGAAGGAGGCATTCTATTCGCTCTCTTTGTTCAGGTAACTGGTGTCAGGCCGTGATCCCCACCGTTTGTGGAGATGAGATGCGCACCTCACAGGGATGTTGGGTGGGGGGGGTGGAGGAAGCATTCACGTCTCAAGGGTTGAAGAGGCCAGGCTCCAGGCTCAGACTGGCCTTGCCATTTAATTGCTGGGCTAAGTCGCTTCAGTCATGTCTGACTCTGCAACCCTGTGGAGCCCAGCAGACGCCTCTGTCCATGGGATTCTCCAGGAAAGAATACTGGAGTGGGTTGCCATGTCCTTCTTCAGGGCACCTTCCTGACCCAAGGATAGAACTTACGTCTCTTACGTCTCCTGCATCTTAAGTGGGTTCTTTACCATTAGTGCCACCAGGGAAGCCCCCAGTTGCTGTGCAAACTTGGGCCAATGCTTTACCTCGCTGTTCCTCAGTTTGTTCATCTGTAAAATGAACCTACCTCCTAGAATGGCTGATGATTAACAGATGATAAAAACTATACTCCAATAAAAATTTTTAAAAAGAGAGATGATATAAGTAACGATTAATATACAGAAAGCATTTAAGAGTGTCTACCTCACAGTAAGTATTAAAAAGTGCTATCTACTACATCATTGTTCAGTAATCCTTACAAGGCTTGGAGAGGCTGACACAGAAGGAAAACTCCTACAATCCAATTGTTAAATTCCCTGAGGGATGTTTATCAGAAGTGATCAGAAATATCTAAGGCTCCATAAAATCCAACATTTATATTTTATGTCCTTAGTTAATCTCTAATATTATTGGAGAGAATTTTTGTTAGGGTTGAATTATTCCCCATCATATAAAAAATTTATTATGCTTCTGAATTGGAACATTGGTCTACAATTAAGACCACAAATTAAAAAATAAATGAATTAGGGAGAACCCGCCAACTGTTTTTACAGTACAGAATAAGGCAATCCCTGACTCTCTTGCAATTCAAAAACAGTGTGGGCTGTATTTATATGGTGGGGGGGGGGCGGCTCTCCTTGGTGTCAAATGGAGCTTTTGGAGATTGAGTAGAAAACAAAATAAACCAAGTCCTGCCCCCAAACAGTTTACTTTCTATTGGGACAGACGCATAACACACACACACAAAACAAGTATATTACATGTCACAGGATCGCAGGTGTTTTAAAAGCGCAGTCAGGCAGTGGAGGGGCTGGCAATGGGGGTGCTGTTTCGTGCAGTTTGGTCAGGAGAGACCTCTTTGGGCCGAGGCCCTGTGGGGTGGTGGGAGGCAGGTGAGGGGCAGAAGAGTTCAGGCAGAGGGAGCAGCAGATGCTGAAGAAGAGGAATAAACATGACTGTGCAGCCACCCAGAGTCCACGTGCAGTGTTCCAGCCCATGGCAGTAACCACGCACAGTGAGTCCCCTACATACGCACCTTCAGGTTGTGAACGTGCAAAGGTGCAAACTCACATGCCAGGCCCTGTATGCCAGCTGTTGCACTAATGTACTTTACAGGGTTCTGTACTATAAGATTAAAAATATTTCCTTTATTTTTTGTGTTTGTGTTTTATGTATGCATTTGTGATAAGTATTATAAACTTGCAGCCAATTGTGTTTGTTGGGGTATCTAGGCTAACTTTGTTGGATTTACAAAAAAAAATTGGGCTAATGAACCTGCTCTTGGAATTGAGCTCATTCATATGTAGGGCACTTGCTGTGTTCCTCAAATTCATGGAGACGGGAAGTAGAATGATGGGACTTGATGGCTAGGGGTGGGGTCGTGGAAGTCCCTGTTGAATGGGTCAGGATTTCATTATGGATGATGAAGACTCCTGGAAATGGATGGTGGCAAAGGTGGTACAACACTCTGAATATCCTTAACACCACTGCGTAGTACACTTAAAATCTACCATTTAGCTAACTTGATGTTACATATATTTTACCACAGTTTAAAAAAAAAAAACAACACATATTCAAAACCTAGTTTTTTAAATGGGATGCTCAAGCCATTGTTTCTGGGAGGAATATACAAGGTTCATGTAATCCAAGTGGGTATTTTAAATGTTCTCTTATAGATTTTTGGACCAGGAGACGATGAAGTGAAGCAGCAGAAATGCAACATGTTCTCATTGCTTTTCTTAGGCCTGGGAATTATTTCCTTTTTTACTTTCTTCCTTCAGGTAGGTACCTATAATTTGATCTTCTTCATCAAGTCTATATTTAAGTAGAAAATATAGATTAATTATCTATTAGATTTTCATTAATTATATGTTAATATAGATTAATTATTGATTAATCAAAATCCAATAAAAGAAACAGGTTATCCAAACTTTAGCTTTGCTGCTGTATAGCACGGGGAGCTCAGCTCAGTTCTCTGTGATGATCCAGAGGGGTGGGATGGGGGTTGAGTAGGAGGGAGGCTCAAGAGGGAGGGGATATATGTATCCTTATGTGTATACTTATAGCTGATTAATGTTGTTGTACAGCAGAAACTAACACAACATTGTAAAGCAAGTATACTCCAATTTATAAGTTAAAAAAAATTTAAAAATTCTTGGCTTTGATTTGGAGTTGCCAAATCTTAGACTGAAATGAATTACAGACTCATTTGGCACAAGGCTCTTTGAGAGGGCAGAGTCCTAAGTAGTAGACATTGTGACTTCCCTGGGTGCTAAGTTATATCATGTTGCAGGTTGGCCTTCTGCAGACATTCATTGCCAAGGAGAAAAGAGACTTTAATTCACAGGATGACATAAGTCCCATTTAAACACAATGAGACATAAACTGAAAAAAATCAGTACAACAGCACTCTCTTTTTGAAACCAAAAGTGTTAGTTGCTCAGTTGCTCAGTGTCAGACTCTTTGCAACCCCATGGACTATGACCCACCAAGTTCCTCTGTCCATGAGATCATCCAGGAAAGAATACTGGAGTGAGCAGTCATTCCCTACACTCCGGGGGATCGTCCTGATCCTAGGATCGAATCTGGGTCTCCCGCATTGCAGGCAGTTCTTTCCTGTCTAAACCACCTTACTTTTTACATAATATCAAGTAACTTCTCTGACCTTTTCTTCCCTAATTGATGAACTGTTTGAAAGAATGCACATTATACTGCATTTAGGTATTATAGACCTGGCAAAAATGAGCTAGTAAACTCTGATTGTACTTGTCTACCTAGACTTTTACCAGTGGCTTTTTGTCTCTTTAATTCAGTGCCTTTCTAGTACAATCCATTACGTCCACAAAATATTTCCTAGTCATGCCTAGTGTGTTTCTCTTTTGCTATTGTTGAGCCAGTGGTAAAAGTCAGCCAAGCTTTTTGTTTAGGAGTGATTGCCTTGCTGGTGGCAACTCAGTGTCCAATGTGGCCACAAGCCCAGGTGTGTTAGGGAGTGGAGCTACTTACAAACACATGCTGCACCAACAGTGGACAGATGGCCAGGGCAATCTGCCACCAAAGGTACTCTAGGAAATAAGCAAACTCTAGGCCTGGACTCCAGGGGCACTGACCACCCATCCTCTCAGCTTAGTGATACATGCTCCCAAACAGCACCCCACATGCCTGCACCAACACTCAACATGGCTGGAGGCCCATCCCAGGGCCCCAGAAGCAAGCCCAACTGTGGACATCGGGGCTGCTCTCTATAGTTAGGAAGAGGGAAGTGTCTGGCAAGGATGCTGGGAGAAGACAAGTAGCCTGACCATTGGCTGTTCTGAGAGCGGGCAGAGCTGTGACGGGGAAACAGCAAACTCACTTGGGGCCAGCACTACAGACACCTGTCTACACCAGGGGTCCCCCGCCTCCAAGATCTAACGCTTGATGATCTGAGGTGAAGCTGCTGTAATACTAATAGGAATAAAGTGCACAATAAATGTCATGCTCTTGAATCATCCCCAAACCATCTCCCCACCCCATCTGTCAAAAAAATTGTCTTCCATGAAACTGGTCCCTGATGCCAAAAAGCTTGGGGACCAATTTTTGTTGTTGTTTTTCAGCCACTCATTCGTGTCTGGCTCTCGTGTCTGACTGTTTGCAACCCTGTGGACTGCAGCATGTCAGGCCTTCCTGTCCTTCACTGTCTCCCAGAGTTTACTCAGACTCATGTCCATTGAGTTGGTGATGGCATTCAACCATCTCATCCTCTGTCACCCCCTTCTCCTCCTGCCTTCAGTCTTTTCCAGCATCAGGGTCTTTTCCAGTGAGTCAGCTCTTTGCATCAGGTGGCCAAAGTATTGGAGCTTCAGCTTCAGCATCAGTCCTTCCAATGAATATTAAGGATGATTTCCTTTAGGATTGACTGGTTTGATCCCCTTGTAGTCCACAGGACTCTGAAGAGCCTTCTCCAGAAACATAAGTCGAAAGCATCAATTCTTTGGCACTTAGACTTCTTTATAGTCCAACTCTCACATCCATACATGACTACTGGAAAAACCATAGCTTTGACTAGACGGACATTTGTCAGCAAAATAATGTCTCTGCTTTTCAATATGCTCTGCACTACAGGAGCCAAAATGCATCCCAACATAGAATCTTGTTACTTGCATTGAAGATTGTTTTGCTTCAAGGATTAGGAACACTCTGAAGGTTGTAATTAAGATGGTATTATTATGCAGATGACACCACCCTTAAGACAGAAAGTGAAAAGGAACTAAAAAGCCTCTTGATGAAAGTGAAAGAGGACAGTGAAAAAGTTGGCTTAAAGCTCAACATTGAGAAAACGAAGATCATTGCATCTCGTCCCATCACTTCATGGGAAATAGATGGGGAAACAGTGGAAACAGTGTCAGATTTTGTTTTGGGGGGCTCCAAAATCACTGCAGATGGTGACTGCAGCCATGAAATTAAAAGACGCTTACTCCTTGGAAGGAAAGTTATGAGCAGCCTAGATAGTATATTGAAAAGCAGAGACATTACTTTGCCAACAAGGGTCCGTCTAGTCAAGGCTTTGGTTTTTCCAGTGATCATGTATGGATGTGAGAGTTGGACTGTGAAGAAAGCTGAGTGCCGAAGAATTGGTGCTTTTGAACTGTGGTGTTGGAGAAGACTCTTGAGAGTCCCTTGAACTTCAAGGAGATCCAACCAGTCCATCCTAAAGGAGATCAGTTCTGGGTGTTCTTTAGAAGGAATGATGCTAAAGCTGAAACTCCAGTGCTTTGGCCACCTCATGCGAAGAGTTGACTCATTGGAAAAGACCCTGATGCTGGGAGGGATTGGAAGCAGGAGGAAAAGGGGACGACAGAGGATGAGATGGCTGGATGGCATCATGGACTCGAAGGACGTGAGTCTGAGTGAACTCCAGGAGTTGGTGTTGGACAGGGAGGCCTGGTGTGCTGCAATTCATGGGGTCGCAAGGAGTCGGACACGACTGAGCGACTGATCTGAACTGAACTGATTCTCACTGAGATATTGTCCCTGAGAATTTTGAAAAGGAAGTCTCTTTAGAATGGGTCAGAAGCCAATTTCTAAGATACATTTAAGGATTTTGGTCTTAGGATTCTATTGCATACCAATGATTTACCAGTATATGAATTTTTTATTTTTGTTTTTTTTAATGGAAGTGGAGTAGATTTACAATGTTAATTTCTGCTATACAGCAAAATGATTCAGTTATACATATGTAAACATTTTAAAATATTCTTTCCCATTATGGTTTATCATAGGATACTGAATATAGTTCTCTTTGTTGTAAGTAGGTCCTTGCTGTTTATCTATTCTAGCTGAAATAGCAAACATCAAGCAGCATATGAATTTGAAGTTGGGACTTTGAGTTAGTATCTGATCATAGACTTCGTTATTTGAATAGTTGAGTCATATAAATATTATAGAATTCCATGTGAATACACACACTTGTATCAGAATGCTGGTGATGATTAAGAGAGACAAGAGGCTTTCTTCTTGCCCAGGGCTTCACGTTTGGGAAGGCTGGTGAGATCCTCACCACGAGGCTTCGGTTGATGGCTTTTAAAGCGATGTTGAGACAGGTAGGTGTGCGCACCGGAGCAGTTTCTTCCTTCCCTTTCAAGCCTCACATGCTGCCCTCTGTGCTGTGTGCCCCAGGTGTTCATGCAGGAACTGGTCAGATCCCCGCTAGTTGCTCTAGTCCTTCAGTATCCAAAGACCTCTTAGGGTTTTCGTGGGAATAGGCTTAGCTAATGTAATAAATAGGGGCTACTATGTCATGACTCTGGGGGCTTATTTTGCAATTCCCTCTATCCATGTGGATACTCTCACTTCAAGGATCTGTCTCTGTTTTCTGGATTCTTTGCAGGCCCTGAGGAGTCACTTGAGACTCCAGGATGCCTTTCAACAAAGGCAACAGTGGTTGGCAGGGGTTCTGCCCAACAGTTGACACGACTTACTATGGGCGTCACCAAATGTTGACAATTGAGTTTTGTTTGAGCTCTTCTTCCATGTTAATTCACTTGTTGGTTCACTCAGGCATCACTCACTATGTACTAGATGGTGTGCTGGTCTTTGGGACTATCACATGCATTGTCGGCCCTGTCAGGAGGGTGACAGCTTTGTGCAGGACTTGTGGGAAGATGTGCAAGCATGAATTCTCTATTTTATAGAGAAGGCTTAAGAGAGGGCCAGAATATTATCCATGTAATTGACAGGAATTGATGACATTCCGGTTCACAGGAGGGCACAAGGGCTGGTATCATATTTTGTGCAAGACTTTTTTTTCAGTGTCTTTTAAACTGTTGCTATGTAGGGAAAATTATTTTATATGAAATTAAAAGGTTCTGTGGATGAGGGGCATATAATGAAAACCATAGCTAAGACTTGAAATTTTTAAATGTTGTTTATTTTTGGTAGCACCGAGCCTTCATTGCTATGCAGGCTTTACTCTAGTTGCTGCAAGAGGGGCCTGCTCCTAGCTGTGGTGCATGGGCTTCTCATGTTGCAGTGCACGGGCTCTGGGGCACACACGGGCTTCAGGAGGTGTGACTCCCGGACTCCAGAGCACAGGCTCAATAGTTGAGCTGCGCAGGCTTTGCATTGACCCACGGCATGTGGGATCTTCTTGGACCAGGGATCAAACTCATCTCCTGCATTGGAAGGTGGATTCTTTACCACTGAGCCACCAGGGAAGCCTAAAATAGACTCTTTAAGCCTTGCTTCAGATAAACAAAACTAAACATGGTGAGAAACCAGGGCTGATGATCTCATGCCTAGAATTTACAAGAAAGAGCCACGTCCAGCTCAGCTCCGCCACCCTTTGTGAGAGGAGTGGCCCCGTCAGGGGGCAGGTGTTGGGAGCACAGGTTGTGCGGAGCGGGTGGATGGACCCGCAGGCGCCCCGGTCTCAGGTGAAGCTGGCAGTGAGCTCGGTTGCAATCTGGATAAGCCCTGCCCCGACTGGTGTGCTTTCCGGGCACAGCTGGGAGGGGTCCTGTGGGCTCCCAGTGTGTGCTCAGGGCAGGGACCCGGGCGCCCCACCACATGGAAGGTCTCCCCTAAACTCCAACACCCAAGTTCAGAGTGGGTACTTCCTCAGCATTGAGAGTTTGAGATGTTTCATCTGATTTTTCTCTGCTTGTTTTAATCTGGAACTAATTTAAAGGTGTATTGTGTGCCTTAGGACATGAGCTGGTTTGATGATCATAAAAACAGTACTGGTGCACTTTCTACAAGACTTGCGATGGATGCCTCCCAAGTCCAAGGGGTATGTAGACCTCATTCTACTACTGGTTTTCTTTGACTTGGTTTGGGATAAACATATGGCATAGCTACCACTGTTAAGCTGCCTCAGCTGCAAATAACAGAAAACTCAAATTGGCCTGAACAATAAAGAGGAAGGTTAGACATCAGGGCTGATGGATCCATTGGTTCACAAGTGTCCAAAAGGACCCAGGACTCTGTTGACTCTGAGCAGCTTTCAGTCCTCAGAATTGGCTTCACCCTGAGGCTCCTTCTTCTTGTGGCCACAAGGTGGCTTCTGGGAGTGACTGGAGCTATAAGCGTTCTTGTTTTTCATCCCACGAAAGAGAAGGCATACCTGGACCTCAACCACCAAACCAACACCCTCCTTTAAATCTAATTTAGATTAATTTGGGTCGCATACCCAACCCTGAACCAATAACTGGCTCAGGAGGGTGCCGCCCTCTCCCTGGCTTTCACCCCCAGCCTTGGAGCTGAGGCCTGTTACACAAAGCTCTTTGCTTCTGTACAATGCAAGATGTCACCTATGATGTTCCTATGACATCCCTCATTTTCTGATTGGTGGAAACAGTACTTTCCAGGGGATGGTACAGATTTGTACCCTTTGCAACTGATGGTCTGTTGGAGCTCATGAGCCTCCCTCTTATACATGTGAAGCAAACAGGCTTTAAAATGACCAGTGTCCGAGGTTTATTTCCTCTTTAAACATTGCCTTCAGGAAAAAGTGTATGTGCCCCATAGCCTCTCCCCAAAGCAGAGCAGTGATGACTTGGTTCTGTGATGCTGAATCCATATGGTCAGGAAAGGAGTGAGAGTTGAAAGGCACAGACAGAGAATAATCTGCAGAGCCTCCCAAGTGATGCATGAGACTACTTTGGGCACCTGATGCGAAGAGCCAACTCATTTGATGCTGGATAAGATTAAGGACAGGAGGAGAAGGAGGTGATGGAGGACTAGATGGTTGCATGGCATCGTAGACTTGATAGACATGAGTATGAGCAAATTCTGGGAGATAGTAAATGACAGGGAAGCCTGGCATGCTGCAGTCCATGGGGTCGCAAAAGAGTTGGACAAAACAATCTTGGGTTTATTGTAATGAAAGAGAGCAAATGTTAGCACAGGCATAAATCCCTGTCTCACGGTTCTGACCAGGAGGCTGAAGGCTGTAGCTCACAGGTTTGCAACTTAAAATACAGCTCCATCTCTTCTTTTGCTCATCCAGGCCATTGGGACCAGGTTGGCTCTGATTGCACAGAATACAGCTAACCTTGGAACTGGTATTATTATAGCATTCATCTACGGTTGGCAATTAACCCTTTTGCTGCTATCGGTTGTTCCAATTATTGCTGTATCAGGAATTGTTGAAATGAAATTGCTGGCTGGAAATGCCAAAAGAGATAAAAAGGAACTGGAAACTGCTGGAAAGGTGGGTCAAATAAGGCTTCAGTTGATATAAGTATGGTTGTTAAGACATGGGTTTTATTTGATTTGTTACAACATGCATATTTTGATAATGTTAGTGCTCCCAACAACTAATAGTGGTCAACACTGAGTATGAAATATCTTACTATGTCAATGCCTAGAACTTGAAAATGGGATAATTAATGTAAAAATTTAGTGTATAGAAAGTGCTATATTCAGAAAATTTCTTGAGTTTTCAGAGTTCGTTTTACCTTTTACTTTGTACACCGATGCCATTGTTAGGACAAAGGTTACCCCTGTTTTACAGATAAAGAGTTCTTAACGCAGAGAAATACAAGTGTATTGTTCTAAGTAGACAGGTCCTGTTCTTCCCGGTTGTGATTTCTGTAGTTAAGCTAGGCAGCCGCCAGAGGGCAGTAATGCTCAGATTTGTGATTCTAATTGTAATGACAGTTGGGCACACACTTAAACTTGGACCTTGTCCCAACTCATCCTCACAAGAATCCTATGAGTCAAGTACTAATGTTTTGCCAATTTTACAAATGCGGGATTCAAGAATGAAACAAGTTAAAGGCATGGTTCAGATTCAAGTCCTGGTCCACTTCAAAGTTCTTTACCATATAGCCTCTTCATATGGGTTTAAATGTGTCTAAATCTACATTTTATTTACACATACACGTATTTAAATGTTAAGTGTAGACAACAACCAGGAATTTTTTTTACCCTTACTTATGTAAATATTAGGCTACATTGAAACATTAAGAGGTGAAGAAATAGTGAAAATTGTGATGTAGTTTCTATAGCACAGCATTTGCAAAGCCTTTTCACAGACAATACTGCTTAGGCCTTAATACAGTTACGGTTACTCGAGGTGGGGCAGGTAGCATGTCTCGCTCGTGGGGAAGAAGAGCAGGCAGCGTGATTCCCAGACTTCGGCCCTCAGGTACCCAGAGTCCTGGAAGGCCCTCTCGGCTGCTGGCTGTGGCTCCTTTATGGTGTCATTTCCTTGTTTTGTTTGTCACCACTAAAAACCACCCCAGAGTGTTTGTTTCCTTTCTCCTGAACCCTACTGCTTTTCACATTTCAGAAGGGAAATTGCCAGTAGGTAGAATGAAAATCATTTTTTCTTAGACCAGTTCCATGGAAGAAAACATCTCGAATCTAGTTAATAGAGCCTTACTTCTGTTAAAAATGGCTAATGACATTGAAAGTTGCCAGAGTTTTCTGGCAGGAGCAGGGCTGTTAGAATGGAACAGCTTGGCAAACAAAACGCCATCCTTGATCATCCATCCTGGCCTTGTAGCCGCTCAGTATATCACAATGGAGAGCGCCCACTTCTCTGGCCCTCAGTTTTCACTTATATAATGTGAGAAATTGTACCAGATAATGTCCCAGGTTCCTTTCAGCTACTCCTCTGTCATTTCAGGGATCAGAGGTTGAACAACTCACGTTGACCAGTCTGAGATATTTTTAGTAGCTACTTTAACCTAATAAGGGTTTTGTTTTTTTAATGAGAGGTTAGAAATTATAAATGTTAATTATCAGCAATTCAATCATATTCAATTTGGTTTGCTCTGTCAACTCCTGATTAACCCAAAATGAGGGTTAGAAAGGTCTTGGAATCTCTGCCCCCCACCCCTGCCCTCTGCTCTTCTGCCACACCACAGTTTTTTGTTGTTGTTTGCTTGTTTGTTTTTTAAGTTTTCATTGACCTGTGTGCAGATTAGTCATGGTTTGGGAACATGGAGACTTGGGATAATTTCCCATTTTTATTTTCCAGAAGAGGCTTAGTAATGAGGGTGTTGGTTGCTGGACTGGGAAGAGGGGAGGGAGGCTGTTTAGTCACCCTCTTGACTCAGGCCCTGCCTGCTGACTGAGATACGGGGCCTACTGACCCAAAATGAACCCTTGAAGCACTTAATCCAGGGACCAGAAAATGAGCAGTTGAGTGAAAGTCCTAAGAACTAGTTTCTCCTTGTGAAAATTGCAAATCAGGGAAAGCAGAAGAGCATAATGGGTTAAGAGCAGGGACTTGGCATCAAATAGCCTGGCAGGAAATCCTGTCCCACCTACTCATGAACTCTGGAGCCTTAGGCAGTCACTTCTCTGCTCTGCGCCTCAGCTCCTCACCTGTGCAAACAGGAATAAGAACATGAACCTCAACAGGGTTGTCACATGAGGTAAGATCTGGCAAAGAGTAAAGGCCCATCTGTATTCTCTGTTCTGGGGCTTCCAAGGTGGTTTCAGTTCAGTTCAGTTCAGTCGCTCAGTCGTGTCCGACTCTTTGCGACCCCATGAATCGCAGCACGCCAGGCCTCCATGTCCATCACCAACTCCCGGAGTTCACTCAGACTCACGTCCATCGAGTCCGTGATGCCATCCAGCCATCTCATCCTGGGTCGTCCCCTTCTCCTCCTGCCCCCAATCTCTCCCAGCATCAGAGTCTTTTCCAGTGAGTCAACTCTTCGCATGAGGTGTCCAAAATACTGGAGCTTCAGCTTCAGCATCATTCATTCCAAGGTGGTTTAGCAGTAAAGAATCCACCTGCAAATCGGGAGATGCAGGAGATGTGGCTTTGATCCCTGGATTGGAAAGATTCCCTGGAGGAGGAAATGGCAACCCACTCCAGTATTCTTGCCTGGGAAATCCCATGGACAGAGGAGCCAGGCGGGCTACAGTCCATGAGGTCACACAGAGTCAGACATGACTGAGCACATTCTCTATTGCGGCTGTGATTACTGTTAGATGTTTCATTTATAATAAAGATAAAAGGATCTTCAACTTGAAGTATTGAGTGTCTTTCTTTCATTGGGTTCCAGAAGCTGAGAACTGAGATAAAAGTCTCCAACCTAAGATTTCATTTTAGATTTTTGCCTCATGCTCTTTGTGCCAATGGTTTAGATGAGTCAACTGCAGAACTCAGATTTAGGCCAAATAGCAGAGTCACAGACAATTAACTTCAGTCAGGCATGGTTTAGCTGTCACAATCAGAAAACCACTCTGGCGGTTTTGGGTCAAAGGGTTTGCTATAAGGACGTGCGGGAGTGTGGGGAACACAGACAGCTGATGGTGACTGCAGGGTCCCCAGCGGCTCCCCTCTTAGAGCCACTATCTCTCGTCTCTGAGTCTGTCTAGACATTTGTTCTATTCCTCAGTCACTGAATGTTCAGGCCAGCTTCCTACACATGCCCTGGTGACCTTAACCTCTGTATCTGCAGGCCCTCCCGAGTCACAGAGTTGCCTTCAAGTGCAGAAACTAAATCCAAGTGGCCTAAATCAGTCAGATGTCTGTCCTGGTTTCATCATTAAGGCCAGGTCATAGTATTTACAACTGGAATGTTCTCAAATGAGGATAAGCATTTTCTTTCCTAAGAAGCAGTGTACCTTAAGGAAGAAATGATTACACCTTCAGTAGACCCTTAGAAATCACTTGGGGTTTCCCAGGTGGCTCAGTGGTAAAGAACCCGCCTGCCAACACAGGAAACTCAATCCCTAAGTTCGAGAGATCCCCTGGAGGAGGAAATGGCAACCCACTCCAGTATTTTTGCCTGGAGAATCCCATGGTTAGAGGAGTCTGGCAGGCTACAGTCCATGGGGTCGCAGAGAGTCAGACACGACTGGAGTGACTTAGCATGACTATCTCTTCTAAGATCCTACCCGATAAAAAAAGCAAAGTCACAGAGGGGTTTGACTAAAGCCAGTCAAGTAATTGCCTGGTGGCAAGGCTGGGAATAGAATTAGGTTTTGTGTCCAGACCACTGTTCTTGCCCTAAGCTGATCTGTCTCTCAGCATAGGGCATAGGAAGGCTTGCCCACCATACATAATAGCACAACCAGTGGTGCTTTTAAGATGTCCCAGGTTTCTCACAGAGCTTGTCTTGAATAACACATTATGACCATGCTCTACAAACTGAAGGAATTGAAACTCATCAATGCAAGCTTTGGAATTCTTTGGATAGAGCCCTGAGACTTATTTATATATAATATATTTTATATATAATATATTATATATATAATAAATACATGTATATTTATTATTTATTTCAGAAGTATTATTATTTATTATTTCAGAAGTAAAAGCCCCACTTCTAATCGAAATCTGTCCTATGTTACAGATTGCAACAGAGGCAATAGAAAATATTAGGACAGTTGTGTCCTTGACCCAAGAAAGAAAATTTGAATCCATGTACGTTGAAAAATTGTATGGAGCTTACAGGTAATGAGCATATGATTGTTACTAAGAATCTAGTATTATTGATTGCAATTTTTAGGCTGAATTTTTGATTGCAGTTTTTATTGCTGCTGCAAACAATGATACGATTATAAGGATGACCATTTTTCAATAATTATCTCACTGAAAACATGTAATTTTTTGATGCAGTTGGACTATAGGATTGGATTTTTACATCTCTTATAAAAATAGTACGATTGGGTCTCTGAGAGCTAACAGGAACAGAGGGCTGCACAAGTACTTTTTTTTTTTTTTTTTTAACAATGCAGGCAACATAAACAACCCATCTGGTGATTCAGGTAAACATTCTTTTAGGCAGTTGCTCAAGCCTTTATTTTCTTTGGATTGTGTAAGACTAAACCAAAGATGAAAGTGAAAGTAGAGAGGGAAAAAGTTGGCTTAAAGCTCAACATTCAGAAAATGAAGATCATGGCATCTGGTCCCATCACTTCATGGGAAACAGATGGGGAAACAGTAGAAACAGTGTCAGACTTTATTTTGGGGGGCTCCAAAATCACTGCAGATGGTGACTGCAGCCATGAAATTAAAAGATGCTTACTCCTTGGAAGGAAAGTTATGACCAACTTAGCATATTCAAAAGCAGAGACATTACTTTGCCGACTAAGGTCCGTCTAGTCAAGGTTATGGTTTTTCCAGTGATCATGTATGGATGTGAGAGTTGGACTGTGAAGAAGGCTGAGTGCTGAAGAATTGATGCTTTTGAACTGTGGTGTTGGAGAAGACTCTTGAGAGTCCCTTGGACTGCAAGGAGATCCAACCAGTCCATTCTGAAGGAGATCAGTCCTGGGAATTCTTTGGAAGGAATGATGCTAAAGCTGAAACTCCAGTACTTTGGCCACCTCATGCGAAGAATTGACTCATTGTAAAAGACTCTGATGTTGGGAGGGAGTGGGGGCAGGAGGAGAAGGGGACGACAGAGGATGAGATGGCTGGATGGCATCACGGACTCGATGGATGTGAGTCTGAGTGAACTCCAGGAGTTGATGATGGACAGGGAGGCCTGGCGTGCTGCGATTCATGGGGTCGCAAAGAGTCGGACACGACTGAGCGACTGAACTGAACTGAAACCAAAGATGAGACTTGCTTTGGGGTTCAAGTGTTTCCTTTGCTCTCTGGATGAGGGCCAGATGCATCCTATCCTGAAAACAAAGTCTGTTTCTCTCGTTTATTCTTGAGCAACTCAACAAGCCTCCAGCATCTGTTTGCCACTTGTTTCCAACTAGGGCCCATTCTCATGAATGGATATATTTTAGTACTAACAGAACCGAACACAAGCTGAGTCATAACTTTGTGGACTAGAACAGTGGTTTTGAACACTTACATATTTGGACAGAGATAGTTGTGAATTTCTCAGTGTACCCACCTTCTTAGTTATGTATACTTCACGTAGCAACATTTTTCTGTCCCTTTGATGTTTGACATACGTGTCAGGAGCACTGTAAATTGTTCAGTACCATTAAGTATTGTAATACTATGCTTACAGCACATAAGTTAAACTAGCCAAATAAGTAATACTTTGACTTTTCCGTCTTGCCAAGTGCCTTCCTTCTAATCTGAAAGTAAATGAATTACTATTCTTTTGGAGGACTTAGAATAATGAAGTGTAATAAAGTAGCAAAACTAGTAGAGGATAGCATGAGGTCTAATTAGAAATAGTATAGAACAAATTGTGTTTGGGCTGGTGGGATTCAGTTCCAGGAAGAAGTTCTGATGTGCCTCTGTAGATCTCACTGACCCTACTTTTCCAAACCCAAAACATGAACAGACTTAATCCAAAACATAAGAGACTATAACTAGTCACAGAAGACGAGATAATAATATTAGACAATCGAATTTAGACAATTCAAACTTTGGTCTTAACTCTGACATCCTTTGTTTTTGACACAACAATCATGCTTATATCATGTGTTGAATGTCTGAATTACTAGATATTCATGTGTAATAAGAATAGCAACTATCATTTGAACATCCTCTGTGAGCTAAGTACTGTGCTAGACATTTATATTGTCTATTTAGATCTCAAAGCAGTTTTGTATATCCTGGTTATCCCTCTCTTACAAGTCAAAAAACTGATATATAGAGAGGTTAAATCACCTCCTCTGATTATGGGAGCAGAATTTAACGGGTAGACTAAACTTAGAAGCTGTGTTGTTTGTATAACCCAGTGTTAAAGAGGCTGAAGAGATGGTTACAGATATACTAATTTGCTTTTCAGGAATTCTGTGCAGAAGGCACATGTCTATGGGCTTAGTTTTAGTATTTCCCAAGCATTTATGTATTTTTCCTATGCTGGTTGTTTTCGATTTGGTGCCTATCTCATCGTAAATGGACACATGCGCTTCAGAGATGTTATTCTGTAAGTAATCTTTTTAAATTTATTGAGATTATTCCAAAACAGAGCTTCAGTAGGTCTATGCAAAAGTTTGTAGTAGGCTGAAAAACTAATTTATGATGAAGCCACAGAGTTGAATCTACTCTAGAAATTGGATGTTGTCAGTACTCCAAGGATAGTTTCATTTATCGAGTGAACTGAAGTGAACCAAGCTAGTGAACACGATCATAAACCAGACTTCTAGTAATACATAGGACAGGAAGATAGCCAGTATTCTCAATGTGGAAATAAAACAGTTAGAAAACTGCGAGAGGTTAAATAGCTTACCATTTATGAGCAGCCAAAGATGGCCTTGCCAGTGGGATAGGAATGCATGAGTGAAATCTGGGAAAGACTGTCTTCCCTAACCAGACCTGGGATGACCCTCCCCACTTTTGCCTCTTAGCCTTCCTATTGTCTTGGTTTCCAAGGCTAACCAATGGTCTTTCAAAACATGCCAAATACATTCAATTAGGTTGCAGTCTAGTCTTGCCAAGAGGAAGCTATTCTTTTAGGATCACTTGGGATATTTCTGGTGTGATGGGATGATTTTTAAAGCAGTAGCAAACAACTTAAAAAAAAAAAAACAGGGTCTAGACAGACAAAGTGAAAGAGTTTACAAGCTGTTCTTTTGTTTTCATCCAAAATTAAAATAACCGTGAAAAAGGAATATGTATCTTTGCATCAGTCAGGATCCTAGCAGGGACAAATGGTCTTGCAAAGTACGGGGTCTCTCTAATTGGGAGAGCAGCACTGACATGTATAAATGACCACGTATGAAATAGATAGCTCGTGGGAAGCTGCTATATAGCACGGGGGCTCAGCTCGGTGCTCTGTGATGACTTGGGGGGAGGGATGGGGTGGAGGAGGGAGCTCAAGAGGGAGGGGATATATGTATACATTGTTGTACAGCAGAAACTAGCACAACATTGTAAGGCAATTATCCTCCAGTTAAAAAAATTAAGGGTCTATTTTTAAAGGTGTGAGATGTATCGAGGTCAGCAGTGCCTAGCTAGGAACCACCAGGATGTTACTTAAGCCTAAAGGACAAGAAGAGGGAGGGATTTTCAGAACCCAGCATGTGGTGTTGGGGGGGACACACAAGTATCCACCAGGAAAGGGGCCAACACAACAAATGCCCTGGCCCCTCTCCTCCAGCCTCCATCCCTACTATGCTGGTCCTTGCCAAATGCCATCAGGAGCCAGAGGAGCAGGAAACCTTTCGATGCAGGCCCTGTAGGTCAGCCTCTAAGGCACAGAGGAAGGAAGATGGTGTCAGGTAGAGACAGAGAGTAGAAAGTGGTTTCAGAGAGACAGATACAAACAGCCAATTGGGAATTACCACTCAGAGTATGCATACTGTCTAGAAAAACACCATCGAAGAAACTGGCCCTGCTTTTGAAAGCTGTCTTATTTTTATCTTTAAAATGTTAAATTCTGGGTAATTGGAAGATAGCCTTTAAAGGCTTTCATACTAAGGCTGCATTGCAGGCTCTATAGGATGGCCAGGCAGCTAGCTATGGGTGAGCTGTTCATCTCTCTTTGAAAATTTGATTTTTTGTAATCAACCTTCTCAGGTATTTACATGAATACTCTACTCACCACCCCCCACCTCGTGTTACTTAAAACACACTTTAACAATTAGGTTTACACTTTGCTGCACAGCAATGATTAAGGTAATCTTGTAAGATCAACTATACTTCAATTTTTAAAAAAGAATTTAAAAATAGAAAAAAAATTAACTTACAAACCAAAACAAGAAGCCAAGTGCCATGATACCCAGTCCAGAATTATCTAATCCATATCAGGGTACAGAAGCAAAGGAGAGAAGATTCAGTGCACGGAGTTTGATTCAATTTGATTCAGGTTTTTTCAAGCTTGTGGAACTTTAGTCTCACTTATTTGGATGTAGCTCAAAGAGACAATACAAACAGCTTAAAAAAAAAAAAAAAAATTAGAAGTTTGGGGGAAATTTTTTTTAAGTTCTCCATTATTTTTAGAGATCTTCCTACGCTCCTCTTTCTTTGGGGAGCTCTGATGCCAGAAGTAAATAGCTTTGTAAATGGCACTAATTGTAAAGAACCTACCCGCCAATGCAGGAGACATTAAGGGATGCAGTTTCAATCCCTGGGTCAGGAAGATCTCCTGGAGGAAGGCACAGCAATCCACTCCAGTATTCTTGCCTTGAGAATCCCATGGACAGAGGAGCCTGGTGGGCTATGGGGTCACAAAGAGTTGGACACGACTGAGCGACTGAGCACGCACATGCAGATCTCAGGATCTTTAGTTCTTCCTAGATGTTATTGTCCATATCCATTCTTTTAACTGGAGAACAGACCTTTAGGTTAAGACAATTGCTTTTTGAGGGTTGTAGCAATAGATATTTTGCTTATAAGAGAAAAGCTGTTTGTAGTAAAGGCTTATTTTGCCTAATAAGAATTCTTTAAGCATAGGGCCGGTGATTATCGTTTGCCCAGTGGAGAGGTGGGGAGTGGGGTTGTGGAAGCCACTGTCTGGAGGTCAGGGCTATAGAGTCAGGAGGAAGTCTCACTCCTGATCTGGTCCTGATCAAGTCCCTTCAGCACCCAGAGCTCCAGTTCCCTCAACTCTAAACAGGGTATGCAGCTAATCAGTAGCATTACCTGAGAATTATCAGTAGAATTCGGATTCCCTGATCAGGAACTTCTGTAGAGAGAAGGACTTTACAAAGTTCCATGAAATCCAGGATAAGAGAAGTCCTGAAGGAAGTCAGAGCATGCTTAGCTGTATCCAACTCTTTGTGACCCCATGGACTGCCACACGCCAGGCTTCCCTGTCCTTCACTATCTCCCAGAGTTTGCTCAAGTCATGTCCATTGAGTCGGTGATGCCATCCAACCATCTCATCCTCTGTCATCCCCTTCTCCTCCTGCCCTCCGTCTTTGCCAGCATCAAGGTCTTTGCCAATGAGTCAGCTCTTTTATATAAACTAATTTTCAAAATTCCTCTGCTTCCGTCTAGGGTGTTCTCAGCGATTGTGTTGGGCGCCGTGGCTCTAGGACATGCTAGTTCCTTTGCTCCAGACTATGCTAAAGCCAAGCTGTCTGCAGCCCACTTATTCAAGCTGTTTGAAAGACAGCCTCTGATTGACAGCCACAGTGAAGAAGGCCTGAGGCCCGTGAGTTCCTTGCTGTCTCATGAGCACTTGGTTAATTTTTTCCTCAAGGTTTTCTGTCTGCTAGATCATGTCGACTGGAAAAAAAGGAAAAAAGCACAACGTGAGAGTTGTGAGTTAAGTTTTATTTGGGGCAAAATGAGGCCAATAGCCTGGAGACAGCACCTCAGATAGCTCTGAGAGACTGCTCCGAAGAGGTGGGGGAATGTCAGTGTTCCATTTGATTTTACTGAAGGGAGTACCTGCGGTCAGGCACACATTTTGGCAGAGGTTTTCTGCTAGTCACAAGTAACAGATGTCTCTGCTGATGATTTTAGTGCTTTTCTAGTTATGAGACGATGCAAGAAACTGGGTTCATAAAATTCTCTCCTGAAAATGTCTGTCTGTAGGCCTGTTCTGCCAGTGTTTTCCCAGAGCATAGGGTGCCTCATTCCTGATCTCTGCCTTGAACCCCTTTTGGGGAGTGTTGAAGGTCAGCGGCTGCAGCAGTTTGTGGCTTAGCCCTTGTACATGAGAGGCAGATGTCAAGTGGCAATCATAACCACAGGATAAATTTGTATTGATTACGCTGACATTGACTTCACTAGCTTTGTGATAGTTACAGGGCTAATAATATTTGGCCAACTTTCCTGGCATTTTCAAATTTCATAGAGGGTTGCAAGGATTCTGAAGTTGAGCACATCAAAGGTGAAAAAAAAAAAAAAACCACCACCAAATATCCAGATATACTAGAACTAAATAATTTCCATGGAAATTGAGTCATCTGCAGGGAAGGTATGTGGCTTTAATATTGTGAGTAACTGCATTAGCAATTTGGCTTTCATCACCTGGTGTAATGACTGTGTTATAAATGATAAGACAGCTATTTTATTCAGAGTAGGAGGATAAAATTACTGTGCCGAGTGAGTTAAAGAAGCCGCAGAGCTAGAGTTAAGGGCTATCCACCAAGACTGCTCTAAATCCCCACGCCTTTGAGCCTTGAGTCATTGACTTGGCTTCTGCTGCAAAATTATCATTTGGGAACACTAAATATTTGTCTTTGGTGACCCAGAAATTTTGAGTTTAGACAACAACGCTACAACTCTCTTTAATCTGAACCCCTGGTTCCCATATTCATTTTGTATATATAACAACTCTAAAATATGACTCTCTTTAACCTGTAGCCCTGGTTTCCATCTTCCTTTTATAACAACTTGCTACCAGTACTACCTGGTGCCATTACTTGTGCTGAACACGGATTTTATGTTACCCTGCTGTAGTGTCTGTTAAAGCCTCCTTGAATTTATACTTTTTATTCCAATGATTTATCAGACTAACTATAATAGCAATATAAACATACCTATTTTTTAGGATAAGTTTGAAGGGAACGTGACACTTAATGACGTAGTGTTCAGTTACCCCACCCGGCCAAACGTGCCTGTGCTTCGGGGGCTGAGCCTGGAGGTGAAGAAGGGCCAGACGCTGGCCCTGGTGGGCAGCAGCGGCTGCGGGAAGAGCACGGTCGTCCAGCTCCTGGAGCGATTCTACGATCCCTTGGCTGGCACGGTGGTGAGCATGCTTTCTGAGATCAGTAACCTGCTTTAAGGCACTATCGGGCAAGACCTATAATCTTAATGAAAAAATGACCACATCCTGTGGATCCCAAACTGGTGCCCACAGTCAGACACATATATGGGGACAGTCGGGTAGAATATATGGAACTGAGTGGAGTTCAGAAAGGACTGAGTATGAGGTTGATCTCTACCCCACCCTGGGCCCTTTACGATAGCCAGATACCCCTGCGTGAACACACATTCGCTTCCTGGGTTATGCAGGTAACCACGCACTCCTGCCAGAGTTCTGAGCAGATTCCCAGACTCCCTCCCCTCCCTTCTGCTTGGCCATCTCTCTAACCCTGAACTTGAGGCTCTCTTTGATCCTTACCTCCAGGGCTCTAATATTTGGCTTTTAGCACTGATATTGTTGGTGTCTAGCCCCTGGCCCTCTTCAAGTGGAAGTGTGGCTCTTACCAACAATGCCTGCATCTCCCATTACCTTGGGATGGTACCCACCAACCCGCCCCAGGGAGCCAACCCCCATGTAGACAGTCACCAGAATGTTAAACTTTGAGTTGTTTCTTCGGGGGAAAATCTTACGCTTCCAGTATTACAGTTACTATGAAGATATGAATGTGGGCAAGCCAGCTCAACAGTGCTCTGCAGATATGCTATGCTAATCCTCCAGTGGGGATTTCTTTCTTAAAAGGCGAAGACTAGCTGGACTCATGTGTATTTCTTCACCATGTCCTTTGCACTGTGGAAGCTGTATCTTCACTTAGCACATCACAAGGCTCCTCTAGAAGCATCAGGCCTCCTGCTTCCAACAAACAAAAAATAAAACCACCACCAAAGATAAAGATACTACTCTTGAACTTGTCCACTTTCAGTTAAACTCTGGTCCTCGTGTGTTAGTCACTCAGTCCTGTCCAACTCTGTGACCCCATGGACTGTAGCCCACCAGGTTCCTCTGTCTATGGAATTTTCCAGGAAAGAATACTGGAGTGGGTTCCCATTCCCTTCTCCAGGGGATCTTCCTGACCCAGGGATTGAACTCCAGTCTCCTGCATTGGCAGGCAGATTCTTTGCCATCTTAGCCAACAGTGAGGGTAGGTGAAGGCTGCTAGTTCTCGGGAAAGAGAGATGAGGGGGCTAAGAGAGTGAGGGGGCTAAGACAGGAGATAAGCAGCTTTCAGAATGTGGGGCCCTGCTACTGATCTGCTTTTCTTCCTGGTGTGCCTGGAGAAGGGGCACAGTGTCAAGGTGAAAGGTCAGAGCTGTTCAGGCGACAGCAGATACAAGTAGGACACTGCATTGCTTGCTTCTTTTTTTTTAATTAATTGATTTTAATCGGAGGCTAATTACTTTACAATATTGTGGTGAAGGCAGAGGATGGTACACTTGCCTAGATGAAGGCAGGAAGGAACAGAGAGAGTAATGTGGAAAGATAGGGCCAAATGTGCTACCGTTTTCCCAGGTAGAACAGGAAAGGGATAGCTGAGTTATTAAAAAAAAAAATCTTTTTGTTGGCTGTGTGGGTCTTACAGGCTCTTACAGTGTAAGAGCTTACAGGTGGTGAGGCTTGGTATTTCACAAGCTGCCGATGTCCATGTGCCACAGTCCTCTTAGTAACATAGTGTTCAGTTTTTTTGTTTAAGTCCTTCTTACAGTTTGTGGAGTTTGGTTTTCAGCTTCTAGATGGTCACGAAGCAAAGAAGCTCAACATCCAGTGGCTCAGAGCCCAACTTGGAATCGTGTCCCAGGAGCCCATCCTGTTTGACTGCAGCATTGCCGACAACATCGCCTATGGGGACAACAGCCGGCCCGTAACCATGCCTGAAATTGTGAGCGCGGCCAAAGCAGCCAACATCCATCCCTTCATTGAGACCTTGCCCCACGTAAGTGAGCTGGTGACTTCCTGGATGCGGTCGGAATCACCTGCAGACTGTGTTCCTCCTCCAGCAGGGCCCAGAGTCGGCTTCTCTACTGGCACTGTGACCTTGGACTACACACTGAAGTCCATGATACCGAGTTTCCTTATTGGTAAATGGAAATATTAGTTGTGGTGTTTATCTTGTACCAATGTCATGGGAAGCAAATGAGGCTATTGTTAAGTCGCCTCAAACTGTTTGTTGTGGGCTGCATTCTCACTATAGCCCTGTTTGCTTTATCCCTTATTGCACTTACTTTTATAATGAAACATTTTATTTTGAGGTAATTACAGATTCACGTGCAGTTGTAAGGAATACGGAGATCATATGTACCTTTGACCTAGTTTTCTGCAACGACATCTTGCAAAAGTGATAGAGTATTGCAGCCATGATACTAATTTGATACAGCCCACTGACCTGATTCAGAATGCGCAGGTTTTGCTTGTATGCATTTGTATACGTGTGTGTTTAGTTCTCTTCACTTGTATTGCATGTGTAGACTCACATCCACTGCTCCAGTCAGGATATGGAACGTTTTCATCACCGCAGATTCCTCATGGGAGCTTTCCGTTCACACCCCTCCTCCTTACTCTCACTCTCCACAACCCCTGGCAACAAATAACTGTTCTCCATTTCTTGCATACCTTCAGAATGTTATATAAAGACATGTACAGTATATAAACACGTGAGATTAGCATTTTCGCTCAGCGTAATTCCCTGAAGCTCTTGTGTGTTAACTGAAGTTCATGCCTTTTTATTACTGAATCAGGTGGTCATATGGTCTGGATGGCCTGCAGTTTTAAAACTTTTTATTGGGGTATAGTTGGTTTACAATGTTGTGTTAGTTTCAGGTATACAATAAGTGAATCATATATGTATATGATTATACATTATGTATATATGTGTGCCTCCACATACACTCAATTTTAAGACTCTTTCCCCATAGAGGCCATTACAGAGTATTGAGCAGAGTTCCATGTGCTGTACAGGAGGTCGTAATTAGCTCTTTCACATATATAGGGGAGTGTATCTGTCAATCCCAGTCTCCTAATTTAACATCCTCCTCCCCGTTCCTTCCTGGTAACCATGTTTGTTTTCTACATCTGTAACTCTATTTCTGTTTTGCAGAGAAAAGAGAATGCTCCTATCACTGTTGGTGGAAATGTAAATTGGTGCAACCACTATGGGGAACAGTATGGTGGTTCCTTAAACTAGAGCTACTGTATGGCCTGCAGCTTTTTAAACTAGTCACCTGTTGAGGTGTATTGTTTCCAGTTGGGCTTTTAAGAGCAAAGCTGCTATAAGTATTTGTGTACGGGTTTTAGTGTGAACCTGAATTTCATTTCTATGGGTTAAATGCCCAGGAGTATAACTGCTAGACCATATGGTGATATGGTGATTGATTAATTTTATAAGAAATGGCTAAACAGTTTTCTAAAGTGGTGTTGCCATTTCACATTCCCACCGGCAGGGATGGGGGATATAGTTTCTTTGAATCTTTGCCAACATTTGCTGTTGCAACTTTACCATCCTGATAGGTACACAGTGATATCTTATTGTGATTTTAATTTGCATTTCCTAATGGCAGAAGATGTTGAACATTTTTACAGTTATTTGCCATCTATGTTTCCTCTGTGATGAAATCTCTTTTCATGTATTTTGTCTGTTTTCTAATTGGATTGATTTTTACTGTTGAGTGCTGACAGATTTTTATATGTTCTACTTACTAGTAAGTCCTTTGTTGGAAATGTAGTTTCCAAATATTTTCTCCCAGTTTCTAGTTTCGTTTTTCATCCTTTTAACAGAGTCTTTTGCAAAGCTTAAGTTTTTAATTTTGATGAGGTCCCAGTTCAGTTCGGTCACTCAGTCGTGTCCAACTCTTTGCGACCCCATGAACTGCAGCACGCCAGGCCTCCCTGTCCATCACCAACTCCTGGAGTTCACTCAGACTCACGTCCATCGAGTCAGTGNTTCTTTAGTGTTTTATTTCTTTGGAGAGGATGTGTACTTTCCAATTTCCAGTCCCCAGCACTCCCTATTTATTACCTCATTAGCTGCCATCCTTGTTAGTATAGTGCTGAGTATCCCCGCCTGTCGCACCGGAGACCAGGGTTTGAGTCCCCAACGGGCAGGCAACACAACCTTGGGGATTCCCTGGTGGCTCAGATGGTAAAGTGCCTGTCTGCAATGCAGGAGACCTGGGTTTGATCCCTGGGTTGGGAAGATCCCCTGGAGAAGGAAACAGCAGCCCACTCCAGTACTCTTGCCTGGAAAATCCCATGGACGGAGGAGCCTGGTAAGCTACAATCCATGGGGTCGCAGAGAGTCAGACATGAATGAGCGACTTCACTTTACTTTAGCTGCTGTGACTATAGCCAAATTGCAGTGAGATCAATACGGATTTGAAAACTAAGGTAAGAATTCAGTGACACAATTTTCTGTTACAAGTAATATTATATTGCATGCTATGTATTTTTTTCTCTCGATTACAAATTCCTTAAGGGTACGAACAGAGGCAAATTCATTTTTATACTTCCCACAGGTAGTCAGTAAATATTTAAGTGAATGAATTTAAAAAAGAATAAACTAGGCTCTGTGTGGGTCATGTGAATATTTTAAATTAATAATATTGAACACTGACATGTAACCATTTTAGGACTCCAGTGACAGCAGATGAGGCTTCCCTGGTGGCTCAGATAGTAAAGAATCTGCCTGCAATGCAGGAGTGAAAGCAAGTGTTAGTTGCTCTGTTGTGTTCGACTCTTTGTGACCATATGGGTTATAGGCCACCAAGCTCCTCTGTCCACGGAATTCTCCAGGCAAGAATACTGGAGTGGGTAGCCATTCGCTTCTCCAGGGGAATCTTCTGACCTCAGGATGGAACCCAGGTCTCTTGCATTACAGGCAGATTTTTTACCCTTGAGCCACCAGGAAGCCTATGCAATGCAAGAGACTTCAATCCCTGGGTTGGGAAGATCCCCTGGAGAAGGGAACTGATATTCAGATAATGATAGGAATTGGACAATTTGTTGCAGGATATGAAATGAAATGAAAACTAAGACCATTAACATTCTAGTTTGATTTTGAAAATGAATATCACGTTAAAAAAAAGTAAATGCACAATGTCGTTTATGTCATAGAAACTTTATTATGTATTTTTTCCTATAATTAGAACTGTCAAGTGTTAAATAAAAGTTTATTCAATACACTATTAGGATTTTTCTAAACTAGAACTTTACTAACTTTATTAATGGCTAACTTTCAGAAATATGAAACAAGAGTGGGAGACAAGGGGACTCAGCTTTCTGGGGGACAGAAGCAGAGGATTGCTATCGCCCGAGCCCTCATCCGACACCCCCGCATCCTACTGCTGGATGAAGCTACGTCAGCACTGGATACTGAAAGTGAGAAGGTATGGCTTCCCACTTCATGTCCCATTTAATTTATAAAACAAAACATTTTCATGCAGTCAATCATGAAAAAAAACACAAACAGCTCAATATTTTTAAAGAATTCTGGCAAAAAAAAAATGGACAGAAGTTCTAGATTTTTGTTCAAAGAAGACATACAGATGGCTAACAAACACATGAAAAGGTGTTCAACATCACTAATTATTAGAGAAATGCTGACCAAATCTATAGTGAGGTAACTCCTCATACAAGTCAGAATGGCTATCATCAAAAAGTCTACAAAAAATAAATGCTGGAGAGAGTGTGGGAAAAAAAGGAACCCTCCCACACTGGTGGTGAATGTAAACTCAGACGGCCACAATGGAGAACAGTATAGAGGTTCCTCAGAAAACTAAAAGTAAAGTTAGCATATGATCCAGCAGTCCCACTCCTGGGCATATATCTGGGAAAAAAACTTGGTTTGAAAGGACATATGCACCCCAGTGTTCTTTGCAGCACTGTTTACAGTATCCAAGACATGGAAGCACCTAAATGTCCATCGACAGAGGAATGGATAAAGATGTGGTACATATAAACAATGGACTAATAAAGCATAAAAGGAATGAAATAACGCTATTTGCAGCAACATGGAGGGACCTAGAGGTTTACTAAGTGAAGTCAGAGAAAGAAATACCATTATGATATCATGCAAATGTGGAACCTAAAAAATAATGCAAAAGAATTTATTTATAAAACAAAGACTCATAGACATAGAAAAAAACACTTATGGTTATCAAAGAGGAGACGGATAAATTAGGAGTTTGATTTTAAAATATATATGCTGCTATTTTTTAAATAGATAACCAAGAACCTACTATATAGTATAGGCATTTTATTCAATATTTTGTAATAATCTATAGTGGAAAATATGAAAAAGGATATATGTAACTGAATTACTTTGCTGCATACATGAAAATAACACACCATTGTAAAACTATTTCAATAAAAATTTTAAGAGATAGGTAAGCACAGAAAAAAGGAAACAAATGTAGACAGCAGTTATTTTGAGGTAAAATATTTTTATTTCCTTCCTTCCAGAATTTTCCAAATTTTCTAAAATGATTACATTTTATACACAAAAAGTACTTTTATTGCACTTTTTGTTTGAATTCTTTAGCATATTAATAATGGGAAAACTGGGAAATACAACACTCAAAATTGAAGCAGTTAGTTTAAATTATTTTGTGACTGGTTAGAAAATTTAAAGATTGTGAAGATTATTTGAAAATTATTTACTCTTGTGAAGATTAGTTTGAGAATACATTTTTATTATAAAGAACATAACTGTATGCAAGACGGACTATGTAAAACTCAATACATAAAGCTAAAAATTCAAAGATGACACAAGAAATGAAAGGTAACTTTCTTTTGTATAGATGGTAAAATATTTTGATTTCCTTTACTTTTAAAACTTATTTTTATAATTTTTAAGGTAAGGCTTCTGTTCTGATTTATTAATAGATTGTCCAAGAAGCCCTGGACAAAGCCCGAGAAGGCCGCACCTGCATCGTGATCGCTCACCGGCTGTCCACCATCCAGAACGCAGACTTGATAGTGGTGATTGAGAATGGCAGAGTCAGGGAGCATGGCACACACCAGCAGCTGCTGGCACAGAGAGGCATCTATTTCACCATGGTCAGTGTCCAGGCTGGGACACAGAACTGATGAACTCTTATCATAGTGTATCTTAAAAATAAATTCCGACAAGCTTTTCTGATTTAAAGACTTCTTTTATAAGTCACCATAAAACATAGGTATATCTTATTCCTGCTGCCAAGTCACTTCAGTCATGTCCAACTCTGTGTGACCCCATAGACAGCAGCCCACCAGGCTCCCCTGTCCCTGGGATTCTCCAGGCAAGAACACTGGAGTGGGTTGCCATTTCCTTCTCTAACGCATGAAAGTGAAAAGTGAAAGTGAAGTTGCTCAGTCGTGTCTGACTCTTAGCAACCCCATGGACTGCAGCCCACCAGGCTCCTCCATCCATGGGATTTTTCAGGCAACAGTACTGGAGTGGGGAGCCATTGCCTTGTCCGAAACTTGGAACATCCAATTTGGGGCTGTGTATTACAGCTTTTGACATTTAGTTGTTAAAAGTAACATCTGGCTTGATGCAGTATGAAAACAGCCTGGCTCTGAGTTACCAGAAATGTATGGAGAGAATATTACTCACCATAAAAAAAGTTAACACCATTTGCAGCATCATAGATGGACCTAGAGATTATCTTAATAATATTAGTCATTATCTTAATGTTTCTCAAATACCATATAATATCACTTATATATGGAATCTAAAAAAAAATGATACAAATGAACTCATTTACAAAACAGGAAAAGACCCAGACATAGGGGAAGACGGATAAATTTGGAATCTGGGATCAACAGAAACACACTACTATATATAAAAATAAACATCAAGGACCTATTGTATATAGCACAGGGAATAATATTCAGTATCTTGAAATAATCTATAATAGAAAAGAATCTGAAAAACAGACATAAAAATAATGGAATCACTTGGCTGTATACCTGGAACACTGTAAATCAACTATATACGAATAAAAAAAGAAAGTAAAAAGTTTAGGTATATAAAACTATACGTTGAAGATGTAATCCGATCCCTATCAAATTATTCATGACATTTTCCATAGAACTAAAATAATCCTAAAATACATATGGAACCATAAGAGACACAGAATTGCCAACCCAATTCTTTTCCTGAAGGAAAAGAACAAAGCAGGAGGCCTAACCCTCTCAGACTGCAGACAGTACCATAAGGCTAATCAAAACAGCATGTTATTGGCACGAAAACAGACATGTGGATTAATGGAACAGGACAGACAGCCTAGAAGTAAAACCACAAACCTACAGTCAGTTAATCTTTGACAAAGGAAGCAAGAATATACAATGGAGAAAAGACAGTCTCTTTCAGCAAGTGGTACTGGGAAAGCTGGACAGCTTCATGTAAACCAATGAAGTTAGAATATTCCCTCACACTGTAAGTGAAAATAAAGTGGCTTAAAGACAAACATAAAATTACACCATGAGACTCCATAGAAGGAATCATAGGCAAAACATTCTGACATAATTCATACCATTTTTTTTTTGGCTGCACCAAGTCTTAGTTGTGGCACATGGAATCTTCTATCTTCACTGTGGCATGCAGGATCTTTTCAGTTGCAGCATGTGGGATCTAGTTCCTCAACCAGGGATGGAACCTGGGCTCCCCTGCACCGGGAGCATGGAGCCTTAGCCACTGGACTGCTTGGAAAGTCCCCATACCTGTGTTTTCCACGTCAGTTTCCCAAGGCAACAGAAGTAATAACAAAAATAAACAAATGGAACTCATCAAACTTACAAGCTTTTATAGAATGGGAGAAAATATATGCAAATAATGTGAACAACTAGGGACTGATTTCCAAAATGTACAGCTCTGCAACTGGGTGAACAAGCAACCCAATCAAAAAATGCCCAGAAGTTCTAAACATTTTTCCAAAGAAGACATACAGATCACCAACAGGCAGAGGAAAAGATGCTCAACACTGCTTATTATTAGAGAAATGCAAATCAAAACTACAATAAGGTATCACCTCACATGAGTTAGAATGGCCATTAAGAACTCTACAAATAACAAATACTGGAAAGGGTGTAGAGAAAAGGGAACCTTCCTATACTGTTGGTGAAAAATGTAAATTGGTACAACCACTACGTGGGGAGAGGAGGGCCGCTCAAGAGGGAAGTGATATATGTATACTTATGGGTGAATCACATTGTTGTACTGCAGAAACCAACACATTATAAAGCAATTTTCCCCCAATTAAATATTTTAAGAGAGAAAAAAAAAACCCAAATGATTCTAAGTGCACTGACAATCAAGTCAACACTTGTACTAGTGAGTATAAAGGACTTGACTCAGATTTCATCTTTGTAGTCTATATGAACTCTTAAGGATACATCAAATCCCATGGAGGCCAACTCTGAATGTTTTCACAAAGGAATAACAATGACAACCAGTCATCAAAACCAGAACCTATGAAAATGTAACCAGAAAAGGATATATATTCTACAACCAGTGCACTAAATGTATTGTAAAATTTGTGGTAGGTTGCTACAAAACGGCACCCAATAAACCATGCCCTCTTGTGCACACTCATGTACATTTACCAAATCATTTACAAATTACTTTGCTGCTCCTCTTACTGTGAGGTAAAACCTTTTTCCTCCTCCACTTGGTCCTGGGCTGCTCTGGTAACTTGTTCCAGCCAAGTGCACACAAGAGGGACATCATGTGACTTCAACATGACTTCACAGCCTGGGCCTCAACAGGTCTTTCAACTTCCACCCTTCCCTACTAGAACATTCCCACTGCCCAGTTCGGAAGTCCAGGCTAGAATCCTGAATGATCACAGACCATGCAGACAAGTCCAGCCACCGTGTCCCCAGGCAGGCGTGAGGCTGTCTCACTTCTCAGCCTCATCCGCCTGCCTGGCATGGGCATCGCTGTAACTCAGGCAAGAGAGCAGCACAGCCATGCGAGTGGGCACGATCCCACCGCCACATCACGAGACAGTAAGTTCTGGGGGGATTTATCAGACAGCAAATATGCAACTGATCAGAAAGTAGAAGGCCACAGAGGAATGAGTCAAACTCAAAACAAGAAGCTATATGATTTTGAAAATTTTATTTTCTGAGGGTAAAAACTACAAAACTGAATAAAGGAAAAAGAAATCCTAAGAATCTGATTTAGTAGTCAATCCTTTTGAAGTCATTAAGTTTAAATATAAGTGCTTTAAGTTCATGTTCACAAAACTAATTATTGGGTTGGCCAGAAAGTTCACTTGGGTTTTTCTGTAAGAAAAACTATGGAAATGCTATGGAAAAACCCAAACTTTGGGCAATTCAATGTAATGATATAATGAATTTGCAAGGGTTTTTTTGTATGTGTCAGAGGGTGGAAACCTCCTTACTACAACCTAATTCTATCTGTTCAACATAAACTTTTAGATTAAACTGTAGTGGTTTTTCCCAAACAGAGTAGGCTTATATCCCTGTGGTGAATGTGGATCCACTGATTTCAGGGAAGTTAGCATTCAATCACGTATTTCATATCCTTTGGCAACTAGAAAATGTTAGAGTGCTTGAAAGATGGATTCTAAGATGATGTCCAGAAGAAAGACTTATTACCTACTTAGGTACCAACAAAGATATTTAAGAGTTAGATTTGCACTGTTAAAATCTGTAGATTTGCATTGTTGAGGCTGATCTTAAACTTTGCATAGTTCTACAGTCATATTGTAATTTGCATTCCTGCTGCATCAGAGGAAGCTTAAAAGTATTTCTACTTTCTATGTCAGGATAAATTTTGAGAGCATGATTCTACTGATCTCTACATTTAACAAGTTTCCTCAGTCAACATCCCTTCCTATCTCACAATACCACCCACTCCCGGCACCCAATTATATATTTTGGTAAGTGCTTAATAAATGATTAGTCTCTAGAGATGAGGCGTTTCCATCAGTTGCATCATGTCACGGAAAGCACGAAAAACCTGCTGAACTAGCTTCTCTGCATCAGTCTCTGGACATGATTTCCAGGCTGAACAGGACACAACAAACCTGCAAAGTACAAATAATAAATGATTAAGTACAACACAATGCCAATACAAAAAGGCTCCAAGTGGTAGCAGTAAAGAAAGCCATGACCTTTGTTCCACCTGGCTATTCATATCCGAAATAGGATTGCTTGCTCACTATGGCTAAATGTAACCTGATGCCAAAGAAAGTAATGTCACATTTTTACATATAGTACAACACCTAATTTACCTTGTAACTAGAGCCTAAGGACAAAAGGAAACAAGAAACTAGTTAGAGCTTGAGGGTGCTCTGGAGTTAGGTCTTAGTGTGCTAAATAAACTTGCCTCTTCCTATAAAAGACCTTCCTAACATGCCACAAATGGGATGAGTTAAATGCATTCATGCCACTGTCTGCAATAAAACAAACTATTTTTAAAGAATACTTGAAGAGAGTAAACAGAAATAATAAAATAGAAAAAGAAGGGTAAGAGGAGAGAAAGGCTGTTTCTAGAAAAGCCAGAGAAACTCTCTTGAAGCCAAGATATGCCCTCCACACTATGTCCTTCTAGAAGCTCCTGGTGAAGAAATCCCCTATGTAGTAGCTGATAAAGGTGGCCCTAGGAAGCTGAAATAAATAGGAAGAAAGCCTGGCTCTTCGAGGGCTCAGAGCAGAAACGTGGCTACTAATTAATTCTCTTGGAACTAGCTTTCCCTTTTACAGACACACAAATTTTCTACACCAAAACATGCATTATGGTCAAGTTAAAATCAAAATGTTGTATAATATAAATCTATGGATGACCATGCGATTTTCACATCACTGAAAATTAAGACAGGAAAGTAGGTATCTTTGACTTGTACTTTAGATTACGCAGGATGAAATAAAAATGTGTTCTGGCCCAGTATATAATAATGAAACCAATGTTTGAGTGGATTATATTTGCTGAAAGATATACAGGAACCTACAGACAGTCCTGCCTTGCTTTCACTGGTGATTCATGATCAGTAGGCATTTTCTAGCTATACTGTACATACACCTCTCAAATATTTAGCAAAAGCTAAGTATTTCTTCGCAAAGAGTAACAATTTCTATTTATATGTTAAATTTTTTAATTCAGTTACATTTTTAAACTATAGAAAGAATAATCATTCCTATATGCACAATTCACCAAAGAATATACACATATGCCAATAAACAAAGAGAAAATGTTTTGCTTCATATGAATTCAGGTTAGGTTATATTTCCTATAAAAATTTGTACAGACTGCTTTATAATGCCTAAAGTTGGCAATGATGTGATAAAATAAGGAACACTATCTTATTATTATTTGTAATGAGAAAACCTGGAAATAGTAGGGAAGTGGTTTAATTATGGAAATCCATGAGACTAAACCTCAGATACGAAGATGACATCACTCTAATGGCCAAAAACTAAAGAGCCTCTTGTTGAAGGTGATAGAGGAGAGTGAAAAAGCTGGCTTAAAACTCAACATTCAAAAAACTAAGATCATAGCATCCAGTCCCATCATTACACAGCAAGCAGAAGGGGAAAAAGTAGAAGCAGTGACAGATTTTCTTTTCCTGGGCTCCAAAATCACTGCAGACAGTGACTGCAGCCATGAAAGTACAAGATGCTTGCTTGCTCCTTGGAAGGAAAGCTACAAACCTAGACAGTATATTCAAAAGCAGAGACATCACTCTTCTGACAAAGGTCTGTATAGCCAAATCTGCAGTTTTTCCTGTAGTCGTGTACAGATGTGAGAATTGGACCATAAAGAAGGTTGATGCTTTCCAACTGTGCTGGAAAGACTCTTGAGAGTCCCATGGACTGCAAGGAAATCAAATCAGTCAATCCTGAAGGAAATCAACCCTGAATATTCATTGGAAGGATTGATACTGAAGTTCCAATACTTTGGACACCTGATGCACAAAACCAATTCACTGGGAAAGACACTGATGCTGGGAAAGATTGAGGGCAAAAGAAGAGGGCGGCAGAGGATGAGATGGCTGGATGGCATCACTGACTCAAGGACATGAGTTTGAGCAAACTCTGGGAGATAGTGAAGGACAGGGAAACCTGGCGTGCTACAGTCCATTGGGTCACAGAGAGTCAGACACAATTTAGTGACTAAACAACAAGACTAAATATTACTCAACCAAAAATACCTCAAAGCATATTTAATGGCACTTAGAAATGGTTGAAATAATATTGAGAATGCAATTCACAAAAAGGACACTAAAATACTTATGACATGATCTACATTTATAAAAAAGTATACGCTATACTCTATGCACATTATAGATTAGAAAAATGTCATGTCTTATAACAGAAATGTTAAATTTGTTCTTATATTTTTCCATATTTTACAAAATATTTTTAACAATGAGCATGAAATACACATAAAATGCTATTTCAAAAATAACTTTCTCTAGGTCATACATTTGCAAGCTTAACAATGAATGAAAAATTCCTTTCAGAGAATTTCCATGTATTTGGGGTATATACACAGTAATGACTCAGAAACTGAGTACACCTTGAGCTCTGACTTGCTCTCTGAGCTCCAGACTTATATCCAACTGCCTACTGGCATATTATCTTGTATATAAATACAAATTATAATTAATTTCTGTATTAGCAGAAATTTTGAAGTGACCATGTACAAAACGAAATTATTACTTCTACCCTAACATGCCCATTTCCCCTCTAATTTTCTCCATCCCAGTAAATGCCACCATTGGAATCAGTAATCCATCAGTAAGTCTTACTGGTTCTACCTCCAAAACATCTCTCAAACCTCTCCACTGCTCTCCACCTTCAGTATCAACTGCCTTGTTCAGGATACATACCATCCATGCTTCCTGATTTCTTTCATCTCATTCTTGTTCATATTACTATCTACCTAATTTATATTGCATATAACAGCCAAGGGTCCTTCTCAAATGTAAATTAAACAAGTAACTTTAATACTTTAAATTGGTAAAATCCTTCCCGTTACTTTTTGGAGGAAATCCAAACGCCTTACCATGTTACAAGGCCCTACTTCAATGGAGCACCCCAACCAAATCAGTACCTCCAGGAATACTGTTTCTAAAGCTCTCCAGGTAATTCTCGGATGCACTCAGGGTTGAGAACACTGCCCTTCCTACCAGTTTTAGCTCTGGTCTCCCCTTCTTCTATCTCTTCTTCTACCAATTTCCCACTCAATTGTTAATGTATAGCCACACTGCCCCTTAATATTTCAAGCTCTTCCCTATCCTCAGACTTGTGTGCTTCTATTAAACACAAAGTCACTGGGAAATAGGAATGAGCACATGTTGAGCTGGAGATTCAAGAAAATTAAAAATCATGTTCTTGCAGGCTTATATTCTAGGAAGTAAAGACAGATAATACACACACACACACTGGGTGGTTATAAATGTTAAAATACAACAGGTGTGTGTGGAGAAGGGGGACTGCTATCCTAGGTGGTCAGGGAAGGCCTCTCTGAGGAGAGCCTTTGAAATAAGCAGATGACCCTTGCACATACTGCGGAAGAGACGAGTAAGAGGAGGAAATCACGACTGTGAGGGCCTCGAGGACAGTGCTTTCCTGGCAGGTACAAGGTAGCCTTTGTGGCTGGAGTGGAGGCAATCAGAAGCACTGCAGGAGACAAGGTCAGAGGCAGATGAGAGCAAGATCATGAGGTCTCTCAGGAGAACTCTGGATCTTGTGTGACTGAAAGGAAAAGCCCTCGGAGGGTTCTGAGTAGGAGAGTATGACCTGGGTTCCATTTGGCCATCAGGGCTGCTGCGCAGAGAATGGTCTGCAGGGAAGGAAAGGCGAAAGCAAGAAGAGCACTGGGGACCTGCTGCAGAACGAGCAGGGGACAGGTGCTGGAGGGCTGTCCTCCTAGCAATTCATATGATCAATTCCTTCACACCCTCGGCTTCTCAGCCTCATCAGCCCTCCTCAAACATGTCCCCTGACCACACAATACATAAAGCAGTGCTCTGTCTCCCTGCCAGCTTGTTTCTATGACCATAGTGACTCAATTATTTCCTCTGCAATATTCATCATTATTTGCAGTCACCCTACTTATTTGTTTCCTTTTGTTCCTATTTCCCATGTGAAAACTACAATCTACAGGAGAGGGGATCTCGTCTGTCTTGTGTCCTGAGCACCCAAAACAATCTTCAGCACATTGTAAGTTCTCACTAAATATTTCCTGAATGAGTGAATGGAAGTTTCGTCCCAGGATCATGAAAAAATGTATTTTTTCAAAAAGTCAAAGACCTGAGGCATATCTGGCCTAAACTCTTAACCCTGCATGCACGGTGAGATCCATGACTTGCCAGGAAATATGTTACAATATTCAGTTTTCTCTGTATGTGATGATGATTTTTGACTTCTGACAATTACAAAAAAGGATAATAAGATCCATGTTTAAGCTTTATCATTAATTTATAAATTAATGTATAGACACTGCAAATATGACTATGGGAATATGCCATCTAAGACTTAGATGTCCACAAACACAAGCACCTCGGGTATACACAAACCACTCAACATGGAGGCAGATAATAAAATTTTGAAAAAAATAATATTGACTAAATTCATTAAAAATGAAAAAGTAGAAAAACGGTATTTTAGAAAGTGAAACATGTCAGACATACCATTACTTCCATTTTTCACATTCCACCTGAAATTTCTCTAAGCCGGCTCTCTTCTTATTCACACAGTGCTAAATGTAGCCTCATTATTTTAATTCCCTGACCCAAGCTCTTACAAAAGAAACAGCCAGACTCTATGAATGGGGACCTTCCAAGTCTTTGTCAGTTCTTAATTATCTTGTTCTCTGCCTCTCTTTCTCTTGCCAGGTTTTAGTATTTTCTTTCTCACTCTCCAATAATTTAAGTCAAACCCCATACAATAAAAATGAAATGCATCTGAAAGGGTAAACCATCCTTTTCTGAATGTAAATTAATTTACCTTGTCTCTCGTCTTGGTATCATTGCTATTGTCTATGTACTAACAGCCACATATGTATAGACCATCAATTTTTACCTGAACTTAGCATCAAATACCCGAGGTAGAACAAGTATGGTAATATGTGTACTGATTTTGGAGGACGATGATGACATGGTCACCGAGTCAATCTTGAAACAGAGTTGTGCACAAAACACCTCAAGGACTGATTTCACCAAAGTCTCAAAAGCAGGAAAGACAGACTAATTATGCATCAAACACCTAAGTGGTAAAAGATAACTGCCCACGGAGCAAGTGACAGATGATAACATCAGAATCATAGTGGAGGGAGGACATCCAAACAGCAAAAGTGAGCACAGTAAGAATAAAAACGAGCAGCCTTACCTGTCATCTCTGATATGATAGAAGAATCCATAGCCATTGTGCACCATGGGAGCCATCACGCCCTGGACTCTTAAATAACCAACCAGACTGGTTGAGAGAACAAAGTTTCCACCGCCTCCACTGTACAGCACAAAGAAAGGATATTTTACTAGGCTTACAGAGGCTTATGTTGTTTCTGAAAAGCTTTTAACATCCAGGAAGAAGAACTGCTGAGGTGACAAGACACTGCTTTATGTTACCTCCTGGAGAAGAGGGGGTCTGTGAAGAGTTCTGGAACAGGGAGGCCTTCCTCCTTTGCTATGAGTGAGAGGCCTAAAAGATGACGGTCAAATCCTGCAATAGAACCCCAAACTTGAAGTTAGAAGGGTTTCCTGCACAAGAGAATTTTTTTTTTGAGTGATAATCATTCCAGTGTAAGTACCTTTTCCAGTTGAACAGTCTTTCATCATTTTATTATGTTTTGCAAAAGCCTCTAACATCATGTGTCGCTGCTCAAGAAGCTGTATTAAAAATCAAGAGATACTTTAATAACAAACTGTACAGAAACCAAACAGAAAAACCTGAGCTCAGAGTAATTAGAATTTGGGTAATTTAGGAGAGAAAAAAGAAAGATTTCAAGAAAGACCTTGAGACACATAATTTTTGTGTCTTTTCCCACACTTCTATTGCCTTTTTAGAAAATACATATTTTATATTGGGGTATAGTTGATTAACAATGTGGTGTTAGTTTCAGGTGCACATCAAAGTGATTCAGTTCTACATATACATTTATCCATCCTTTTTCAGATTCTTTTCCCATTTAGGTTATTATGCTCAGAATACTGAGCAGACTTCTCTATCCTTTATAGTAGGTCCTAGTTGGTTATCCATTTAAAATATATCAGTGTGTTCATGTCAATTCCAAACTTCCAATCTATCCCTCCCCCCAACCCTTACCCCCTCTTCCACTGCCTTTTCCTTCCTATATGCTCTGAAACTTATTTCCTTTCCAGAACAAGAAAATAGGAACTTGTGGGTAGCAACAAGTATAAAGACAAAAGCAATTATGATTTCAAAGCGAAAGCACAGTTGTACAAAAAAGATAATTAAGCAGCTCCATGAAATTAAAATAAGGTAACACATATATAACTAGGTGCTTTCCTGGTGGCTCAGTGGTAAAGAATCCACCTGCAATGCAGGAGACAGGGGTTCGATCCCTGGGTCAGGAAGATCCCCTGGAGAAGGAAATGGTCACCCACTCCATTATTCTTGTCTGGGAAATCCCAGGGACAGAGGAGCCTGGTGGGCTACAATCCATAGGGTCGCAAAGAGTCAGACACGACAGTGACTAAACAACAATATATAACTATGTCTATCAAGACTAAAGGAGCAAATGCAATACCAAAACAGCAGCAGGAATGTACTACCCTTTTGTGGTAAATGCTTAAAAGTAAGTATAAAACAAAACAAAACATATAAAGCTATATTGGTTCTAATATTTTTAAAAAATCTCATTTCAAAAACATTCAACCACTTCAAGAAAAGTTTCCTTGTAAAGGCGTTTGGGAACAGCTGCACTGTATGGGTGTTATCTAAAGCAGATCAACAGTAGTGAAATACTCAAGGTGTGGGGAATTACTTTGCCTAGAAGATGATGCAAATGGGCTTATCAGGTCTTCCCTGTTTCTTACTCCCTCCAAATACATACTTCACTGGCAAATGAAGAAATGTTTGACAGTTTCCAGGAAAAAAGGTTTGAAAATATTTTACTGATTCAGGGATTTGAAGAAGTTAGTTATGCAAAGATCAGGTTTCCTTTAGAACAAACAACTTATCTTTTTTCTTTTTGAATACTCACACTGGTAGAAGGATTCTGCATGGATTGGCACCAATTGACTGCTTCTACTGTACATGGTCGCACAGTCTCTGTACGGCCATGATAAAACAATCTTGTCATAGCTGTTTCATAGCAGCAACCGGGACTATAAGAAAAAATGAAAACGAAAGAGAATGTATCATGAGAAAGAAAACCCTATAATGTTACTACAAAGAGTTTACTTAGTAAAACTGGCTTTGGTCAGAGATTAAGTTCTATGATATAGACTGCAACTGAGATTTTCAATGCTGCTGCTGCTGCTAAGTCACTTTAGTCGTGTCTGACTCTGTGCGACCCCATAGATGGCAGCCCACCAGGCTCCCCCGTCCCTGGGATTCTCCAGGCAAGAACATCGGAGTGAGTTGCCGTTTCCTTCTCCAATGCATGAAAGTGAAAAGTGAAAGTGAAGTCGCACAGCCGTGTCGGACTCCTAGCGACCCCATGGACTACAGCCTACCAGGCTCCTCTATCCATGGGATTCTCCAGGCAAGAGTACTAGAGTGGGTTGCCATTGCCTTCTCCAGAGATTTTCAATAACAAGAGGCTATTTTCAACAGCCAAGAGCAAAAACTACTCAGGCTTGGTATAACAAATGTTTCAAAGGCGTGGCTGCCATCAGGTTGTATGCTTTGGTGTCTGCGGTAGGTGGCCTCTAAGACGCCTCCAGTGGTCCCTGCCTCCTGCTCCTAATGCCCTGGTATAGCCTCTCAGGTTGGGTGCAGGATGGCCTCGGTGTCTTCTTTCTAACAAAAAGAACAGGACAAAAGCAGGGAGAAGTCACTTCTGAAATCAGGTTACAAAGGGAGCTCTCTCACGCGCTCTCACTTCCTCACTCTGGGGAAAGCCTGCTGCCATGCTGGGGGCTGCCCTGGAGAGAGGCCTCTAGACTAGAGCTTGGGAGGAAAGGCACCTCACTAATAACCGTGTGCGTGAGACTAGACACAGATCCTCTTGCAGGAGTGCCTTTAGGTGAGGGCGTGGCGCTGGCCGACACCCTGACTATAACAGCTGAGGTCAGAGGCATCCAGCTAAGCTGCGCCTGGCTTCCTGACAGACAGAAAATGCGAGATGACAACGAAGTGTTTGCTGTTCCAAGCTACTAAGATATTGGGTAATGCGTTACACAGCAATAGAGAATACAGAGTGCTTGGCCTTTCCTTCTCTCATACAGAGCCTGAATGACTGTAAAATTAAGTAAAGGCATTATTTAATAAGTTCCCTAGGCAAAGGGTCCTCAAACCTCTGGAATCTAATACCTGATGACCTGAGGTGGAGCTGATGTAATATTAGAAATAAAGTGCACGATAAATGTAATGTGCTTAAATCATGTTGAAACTATCCCTCCCCTCTCCCCATGGAAAATCTGTCTTCTAGAAAACCCATCCCTGGTGCCAGAAAGGTTGGGAACTACTGCCCAAGGATGACGACTATCTTCATGGGTTGGAGAATGATATAAATGATATAACAATTTTCAGTACAAAGCTCTCTTTCCTGGTGATAGGAATTCAGTTAAAGCAATCAAATGGAATTAGAGTAAAAGGTCTGCAAGTGGGCACACTAAAAGGGGTCAAACGCTTTTTTATTTTTTGGTCATGCCACATAGCTTGTGGAATCTTAGTTCCCTGACCAGGGATCAAACCTGGGTCCATGGCAGTGAAAGCACCCAGTCTTAACCACTGGACCACCAAGAAATTCCCTCAAATAGTTATTGGGCCTCCTCTGTTCGGTGTTTCTATAAGACTATCTCCCTGAGCTGAAATAGTATCTTTTCAAAATGTGAATGAGGAAGTGTAAGTAACAATCCATGGACTTCCCTCCTGGTCCAGTGGATAAGACTTTGCCTTCCAATGTAGGGGATGTGGGTTCAACTCCTGGTCGGGGAGCTAGGATACCACATACTTCCTGGCCAAAAAACCAAAACAGAAGCAATACTGTAACAAATTCAATGAAGACTTTAAAAATGGCTCATATAACAAACCTTTAAAAAAAGTTAAAAATAAAGGCAGTAAGAATGAATGAAAAAATATCACTACTCAGCAACTTGTAATGAAATAATAGAGATCTTGGTAATGATCTGGCCACTAAAACCATTAGGTAAAAATATCAGGGAGGAAACTTTATAATGGATGTTGCCTTAAAAACTGAACAGAACATGATAGGAAACAAGATGAACTATATGATTTACTGTTATAAAAAATAATAAAATTTCCTGATTATTATTTTCAAGTTTCCAAATCTAACTATCAGTTTATAGGAAACATGGGAGACAGAGCAAAAATGCTTAACAGTTTTTTTACTTAAAGGACAAATACATAAAATAGTAATAAAAATTTATGTTAATGAACACACAATGTAAAAAAATGTAATCTGTGACAAAATAAAGAAGACAGCACCATGATGGACAAAAGCACAGTGTATACTACTGAAACCAAGCTGGTATTATTCAAACTAGGTTGTTATAAATTTAAGATGTTAAATGTAATTTCCAAGGTAGCCATAAAAGAAAACAGCTTAAAAAATAGAGACAAAAAAGACTAGGAAAACAATGTTACACTACAAAAAAATAAAAATCAACTAAATACCAAAAAAGGCAGAAATGAAGGAACTGAAGAACAAAAACACATACAACCTACAGAATACATAGCAAAAGAGCAGAATTCTCCCTCATCAGTAATTATCTTAAATATAAATATATTAAACTCTCCAAAGGTAGAGATTGGCAAAAAGAACAAAAGGACAGTCTATATACTATTCTCAAGAGATTTGCTTTAAATATGAAAACAGTTCAGTACAGCTCAGTGGCTCAGTCGTGTCTGACTCTTTGTTACCCCATGAACCACAGCACACCAGGCCTCCCTGTCCATCATCAACTCCCGGAGTCCACCCAAACCCATGTCCATTGTGTCGGTGATGCCATCCAACCATCTCATCCTCTGTTGTCCCCTTCTCTTTCTGCCCCAATCCCTCCCAGCATCAGGGTCTTTTCAAATGAGTCAGCTCTCCACATCAGGTGGCCAAAGTATTGGAGTTTCAGCTTCAACATCAGTCCCTCCAATGAACACCCAGGACTGATCTCCTTTAGAATGGACTGATTGGATCTCCTTGTAGTCCAAGGGACTCTCAAGAGTCTTCTCCAACACCACACTTCAAAAGCATCGATTCTTCTGGCTCTGCTTTCTTTATAGTCCAACTCTCACATTCATACATGACCACTGGAAAAACCATAGCCTTGACTAGATGGACCTTTGTTGGCAAAGTAATGCCTCTGCTTTTTAATATGCTATCTAGGTTGGTCATAACTTTCCTTCCAAGGAGCAAATGTCTTTTAATTTCATGGCTGCAATCACCATTCGCAGTGATTTTGGAGCCCAGAAAAATAAAGTCAGCCACTGTTTCCACTGTTTCCCAATCTATTTCCCATGAAGTGATGGGACCGGATGCCATGATCTTAGTTTTCTGATTGTTGAGCTTTAAGCCAACTTTTTCACTCTCCTCTTTCACTTTCATCAAGAGGCTCTTTAGTTCTTCTTCACTTTCTGCCATAAGAACGGTATCATCTTCATATCTGAGGTTACTGATATTTCTCCCGGCAATCTTGATTTCAGCTTGTGCTTCTTCCAGCCCAGCGTGTCTCATGATGTACTCTGCATATAAGTGAAATAAGCAGGTTGACAATATACAGCCTTGACGTACTCCTTTTCCTATTTGGAACCAGTCTGTTGTTCCATGTCCAGTTCTAACTGTTGCTTCCTGGCCTGCATACAGATTTCTCAAGAGGCAGGTCAGGTGGGCTGGTATTCCCATCTGTGAAGAATTTTCCACAGTTTATTGTGATCCACACAGTCAAAGGTTTTGGCATGGTCAATAAAGCAGAAATAGATGTTTTTCTGGAACTCTCTTGCTTTTTCAATGATTCAGCGGATGTTGGCAATTTGATCTCTGGTTCCTCTGCCTTTTCTAAAACCAGCTTGAATATCAGGAAGTTCTAGGTTCACGTATTGCTGAAGCCTGGCTTGGAGAATTTTGAGCATTACTTTACTAGCGTGTGAGATGAGTGCAACTGTGTGGTAGTTTGAGCATTCTTTGGCATTACCTCTCTTAGGGATTGGAATGAAAACTGACCTTTTCCATTCCTGTGGCCACTGCTGAGTTTTCCAAATGTGCTGACATATTCAGTGCAGCACTTTCACAGCATCCTCTTTTAGAATTTGAAACAGCTCAACTGGAATTCCATCGCCTCCACTAGCTTTGTTTGTAGTGATGCTTCCTAAGGCCCATGTGACTTCACATTAGGTTAAAAATAAAAGGTTGAAGAAAATGGTAACCAAAAGAGAGCTGGAGTGGCTACAGATTTTTTTTTTCTAATTGGAATGGCAATATTATTATCAGACAAACTGTATTTTAAGTGAAAAGTTGAATGAGACAAATAGGACATTATATACTGATGAAAGATCTAACTCATCAAGACATAATAACTATAAAAATATATGTACCAAACAAGAGAGTTCGAAGATACATGAAGCAAACTCTAACAGAATTGAAAAGAAAACTAGACAGCTCTACAACAACAGTCACAGACTTCAATATCCAACTTTCAATAATGGGTAAAACATGTAGACATAAGAACAACAAGGAAAGAGAAGGCTTGAACAACAACTACACCTAAAGACAGGGGCTTCCCCAGTGGCTCAAAGGTAAAGCATCCATCTGCAATGCAGAGATGCAGGTTCAGTCCCTCGGCTGGGAAGATCCCCTGGAGAAGGGCATGGCAACCCACTCTGGTATTCTTGCCTGGAGAAACCTATGGACAGAGAAGCCTGGTGGGCTACAGTCCATAGGGTCACAAAGAATCAGACACGACTGAAGCAATTTAGCACACATGTGTGCAAAAGACAGAATGAGAATATGCCACTAAGAAACAGTAGAATATAAATTCTTTTCAAGTACACATGGAACATTCACCAGGATAGCCATATATTAGGGCACAGAATATCTCAATAAATTTAAAAAGACTGGAACCATACAAAGTATCTTCTTCAATGACAATAGGGTGAAGCTGCAAAACAACAAAGACAGACTGAAAAATTCACATATATGTAGAAATAAAACAACACACTCTTAACCAACTGGTCAGGAAGAAATCACAAGGTATATCAGAAAACACACTGAGATAAATGAAAAGCAGAACAGAACTTACCAAAATTTATAGAATGAAGCAAAAGCACTGTTCAGAGGGAAATTTATGGCTCTGAATATTTATATTAAAGAAGAAAATCTCAAATCAGTAAATTAACTGTACACATTAAGGAATTAGGAAAAAGAAGAGCCAACTAGACCCAAAGCCAGCAAAAAAAAAAAAAAATTAAGAACACAGTAGAAACAAAATACAGATATGAAAACAAAGAAAGTGAACTAAACCAAAAATTGATTCTTTGTAAAGATCAACAAAATTGACAAGCTTTTAGCTGTACTGACTAGAACAAAGGGAGAAAACATCAATTATTACAATAAACTATGAAAGAGAGGGCATTACTACTGACTTTACAGAAATAAAAAAGCACTGTAAGAGAATATTTTGAACAACCATTTACAATAAACTGGATAACCTAGATGAAATGGACATATTCTGAGGAATACACAAATGACCAAATCTAACTCAAGAAAAAATAGAAATATGACAGGATGTATAACAAGTAATGAGATGAATCAGCAATCAGAAAGCTCCCTACAAAGTTAAGTTCTGGACCAGATGGCTTTACTGATGAATTCTAAATCTAAAAAAAAATCAACCACCAATCCTTCTCAAACTCTTCCAAAAACACTAGAGAGGAGGGATCATTTCCTTACTCATAAAATGAGACCAGCATTACCCTGATACCAAAATTAGGCAAAAACACTGTAAGAATAGACACTACAGACCGATATTCCTTATGTCCAAAATCCAAATATTATCACTCAGTCACATCCAACTCTTTGGGACCCCATGAACTGTAGCCTGCCAGACTCCTATGGCTATGGGATTCTCTAGGCAAGAATACTGGAGTAGATTGCCATTTCCTCCTCCAGAGGATCTTCCTGACCCTGGGATCAAACCTATGTCTCCTGCATTGCAGACGGATTGTTTACATGCTGAGCCGTCAGGGAATAGATGCAAAAATCCTCTCCACTTTACTAGCAAATTAAATTTAACAGCAGATTAAAAGGATGATACAGTAAGTCTCCTACATACGAACCTTCAAGTTGCCAACTTTCAAAGATGTGAACGTGTGTTCACATCAATCATGTAAGTTAGTTCACATGTCTGGTGTACACTGTCATGAGCATGCATCCTCTGCAAGTCGTTGTTCAAACTGCCCTCCATCTCCAATTGCTAATGATCCTTCTGCTCCACCATCTCCCCATCTCTGCCTCCTCCAGTCAGTAATTCTTCTTCACTCAATGCCAGCCTCCATATGCCAGCTGTGTACTGTACTACGGTATTCTTCAAGGTACTGTACTGTAAGATTAAACGTTTTACTTTTCGTGTTTGTTTTTTATATATTAGTTGTGTGAAATATATAAACCTACTGCAGTACAGTACTATACAGTTGACTGTGTTAGTTGGGTACCTAGGCTAACTTTGTTGGACTTACTAACGAACTGGACTCACAAATGAGCACTCAGAACAGAACTCATTTGTATGTAGGGATCTTACTGTACACCATGACCAAGTAGGATTTATCCCAGGAATGTAAGGATGGTGCAACATATGAAAATCAATGTAATATACCACATTAAAAGAATAAAGAAAAAGACCTACATGATAATCACAATTGATATAGAAACAGCTTTTTATAAAATCTCGCACTCTCCCATAATAAAAAGTGAACAAAGGAATTTCCTCAATATGATAAAGATTTATGAAAAACCCACAGTTAACACCATACTCAGGGGTGGAAAACCAAAAATTTCCCAGCAAAGATGAATAATAAGACAAGGATGCCTGCTTCTGCCAATTCTATTCAACATAGTACTGGCTGTTTTGGCTATAAAAAAGGAATAAAAGGCATCCAAATCAGAAAGGAAAAACTGAAGCTATCTCCATTCACAGATATCTGGTCTTATATATGGAAAATGCTAAAGAATCTACAAAAAAATTGTTGGAGCTAATAAATGAATTCAGTTTTTTCAGGGTATGAAGTCAACATGCAAATATCAGTTGCATTTCTATACACTAGCAATAAGTAATCTGAAAAGTATATCAAGAAAACAATTTACAATAGTATCAAAAAGAACACTTAGGACTAAGTTTACCCAAGGAGACAAAAAGACATGTACACTGAAAACTAGAGAAGCCACTACAACGAGAAGTCCGTGGACAGCAACGAAGAGTAACTGCCACTCTCTGCAACTAAAGAAAGCCCATGCACAACAGTGAAGACCCAGCTCAACCAAAGACAAAGTTTAAAACATAAAGATACACATTCTCAGATAAAATTTTAAAAAGATCAGGAAGCTTCCACTTCTGCTTAGGATGTAGAAAGTCACAACATACCATCTCTCTTATCCTAAAAATGAGTAAAGACTAGATTCCATAAAACTGTATCTTGTCATGAACCCGTTTGAAAACAGGCTTCAAGAAAACCAAGTGATCTGAATTCCAAAGCATGGTAAACCTCTGTAAGATGAGAACAGGTACTTCAAAAGTATCAAGGTAATGAAAGACAAGGAAAGACTGTCAAAGTGTCACAGACGGAAACCTAACAGCACTGCTGATCAAAGTACACATTATTAGGGCACAGTGCCAAGTGGGGAAAAAACCTCAGCGGAGACACTGGGGAGTTGCAGTGGGCAGCTAGAGTACAGACATCCCCTTCGGCCTCCAGACTCTGAAAACGGAGAAGGGTTGGTCCTCACCGTCCATGAAGTCTGTAATAGGCCAGCTGAAGTGCCAGCTGAATAAATGTATCAGGGTGAAGCTGCTTCTTCTTGGTCTGCTTTTTGCCAAAAGATGTAAAGGCATACACCACAAGCTGGAGATCGGACGCCTAACAAACAGAATTAAATGGGAAGAGTGAACATACAAGGAGAATACCCCCAAAGATAACCAAATTATCATTAGCATTAAACGAATAAAACAGAAATAAAGGTGTTAAAAGCTATAACTTTTAAATGTTTTAGGCCATCATACATGGATGATAGCCAAATATTCATACACAGTAGTTAAAAGATAAAGTATTAACTATCAAAGAGAAAAGTGAAAAATCTACCTGCTTGAAATACTGGGCCTTAGCTTGGTTGATGTCATTTAATACTTTTTCATCCACAGTGAAAACAAGCTCCTCTGGAACCGGTATATCCCGTACTTTTTCTGAGCCCTGAAAATAGGGAAAACTTAAAAATACTGTATCTATAAAAATATGAGGTGAAAAGGGAGGAAATCATTTGTTCTAACATACCTTCCATCTTCCTTCATTCTCAATAATGTTCTCATCAATATAATAGCAGATTTTTACCAGAACCATTGCATCAAAAGGAGCATGCTAAAATGAAAACATACAAGATTTTGAATACTTTATGTAAGTTAAGACTTGACCCAGTATTTTCATTTTTGCCCCACTCTTAACACACAAGAGCAGAAGTCTCAGATGCCTCAACTCATAATGATAAAGACAGGGATATTCTACAGTATAGTAAGTAATTGATGTATTTTAGTTTCTGAGAAAGAATGACTATTTAAAGTCAGAAGCACCTAATCGGGGCTCTTGAAGTAATGGGAAAGGATGTAAAGTAAATATGAATCATAAAGAGAAAACAATTGCTATTTGTACTGGAAGTTAAAGGAAGTACACACATATACGTACACAGTGCTAAAATGTTAAGGAGTGGTGAGAGCACTATGGAAAAGCAGACGGAGCGGCCAGTGACAGCACAGGGAACAAGACCCATGGGCCATGGACAAACCCTTTTCTAACTGCATCTTACACCTGCATAGTATTCTGTAGCTTTACAACGAATTTTCACAGACATTGCGTATGTTATTTCACTGAGACAATAGTGTTAAAATGCAACCAGTAAGAAGAGCAATACTGAAGTGCCAATACTTTGGCTACCTGATGCAAAGAGCTGACTCACTGGAAAATAACCTGATGCTGGGAAAGACTGAAGCCAAGAGGAGAAGGGGGTGACACAGGATGATATGGTTGGATGGCATCACTGATTCAATGGACATGAGTTTGAGCAAACTGGGAGAGAGCGAAGGACAGGGAAGCCTCGCGGGCTGTAGTTCATGGGGTTGCAAAGAGTCGGACACGACTGAGCAACTGAACAACAGCAAATGTGATCTCCACAAAACCCTCTAACAAAGAGAAGACAAAACAGTTGACCCCAGGATTTTAAATTCTGAGAGGGAAATGTGACTATGTAGTCTAATCAATAAAGCACCTATTCTAGTACCAACGTAAGAGAGCAGTAACATGACTCTAGATTAAGAGCAAGTTAACTTTACAGTATATATGCTTTAGTAATAATGTTTTATATTAGGTTAAATGGCATTTTCGGTAATCATCTTGGGTTGCAAGAGTAACCTACATGGAACTTTGAAAGCATATTATCTAATGAAGACCATCAGATCAATTTTATAAATATATGGGGGATAATGCATACACATAAAATGTGTCCACACACTTTACTGAAAGTATCTCAGTTATACAAAGACACATGCTCATTATAGGACCAGTATTTTTATCCCAAAATAGAAAATATGATTAAAATTACTTTCTCCTGAATTTGAGCAAACCATAGGATATTGCTGCCATCAGTAAACATCAAAGTAGTACAAGGTGGTAATTTTAGGGGGCTGGGAGTGAGGGAGGAAAGCAAGAAGATAAACTCTTGATGATGAGAGTAACTTAACCCTGACATAACAATATAACACTCGGTTTGGACAATTTAACACACAGTGAAACAAAACTCTCAAAACGAGAGTACCAAGTAAACACTAGAAAAATATAAGTGCAAACAAACCAGAAGAGAGAGCAAGCAGAGGGGAAAAATCGTTATGAATAATATTAAGCTCAGTTTTAGAATGTGGAGATAGGAAGAGGCTGTTAGGAGGATGAAGGCAACGTGAGATGCGCATGAAGAAGAGAGACACCCTCTGCATCGGACAAGTCAAGGAGAGATGGAAGGAAGAAGCCAGAAGGTTGTTAACTACTTTACAAAGCACAGTTTTCAGGGAATAGTGAGGCTATAAACCAGACTGAGGAGGTTATGAAGAATCAAACAAGGAGCTGCAGAGAAAAAAGTTGAGGCAATTAACAAGAAATCTTTCGTCAACAGGGGACTCTTAAGGAAGAAGAAAGATAACTGTTAACAGACATTCTATTACCTGCACGTCAACCACTCCACCTTCTTTGGCAGTAAAAACTACTTTATTTTTCTTTAGGCAACCAGCACACATCTATGTGGTGGTTTGAATGAGTGAGTGATTCTACTAGCTGGGTCCCAAGGTTTGGCATGTGACCCAGGCCAGGTGGACTCCCTGGAATATGCACAAGATTCACACAGGCTGATACAACCAATGAGCATTATTCTCAGGTCTTTTGCTGGAACCAGAGGGGTTAAAAAAAAAAAAAATGCTGGCTATTTCCATGGAGAACAATAACCTACTAGGAGAGCTGTGAAAACATGAGACTGCAGGTAAAACCACCACATGGTATCGTCTACACAAAAATAAAGTGGAGCCTAGGAAGGTGAGGCCGAAAAATGCAGAATTTTCTAATGAAAGCATCTGGACATTGGAAGTCAGCCTAACCCAAATTTAGCTGTACCCCATGCCATAAATATCTCCATAAGGTAATGACAGTTTGATTTAGGTCTCTATCACCTAAAACTGAAAAAATTACTGATTAAAACAACTACTGAACCCAGATCAACATTACAGGTCTTTTTAGTATTTTACAGCCACTAAATCTTTTGGAGGAAAGCCCCCAAACACAAACAAACAAAAAAATCTATCTCATACTACTTTATACCAAGTCACATACTTTATGAAGTTTTATAACAAGATTATAAATATAGATTGCAATTCTGACTTAGGTTGACTTCTTCATTTTCTTGGTTCATAGACCTCCTGAATGTCCATCAGAAAATGGCAGGGTAGAGATTATAAAGACAACTACAGGAGAACAGAAGAGAAACAAGTTGTGTATGTGTGTGTATATATATTTTATAAAGAAGGCAAAAAAAAATGTTATCCAGTACCAGATATTTTAATACCCAGAAATAAATAATGTTCCAAAGATCATGTGTCATTTTTTTTAACAAGGTTACAAAATTACTAGGTAAATGTACAAATATAGCTACATACATCTCTCTGTGCACAGAACATATACATAATGCTGTATCTTTTTAAATGTGTTGTAATTTTCAACAAGTAGCAGATTTTAAAAGAGCTTCTACTACATAGATACATGCAAATTCCATTTTACAGACACACATCAAACTGTTAGCCTAACTACAGACGAAAGTAATTTGTCCTATACTGTTTTCACTGAGAATTCATAACTAAAACTTTTACTCTAATGCCATAAAGCTAAAAAATGATTTATTATCCTGCCATAGGACAGCCTANTAGGACAGCCTAACTATTGTAGATTACTGCCACTCATTTAACTGAAAAGAGTAAAAGGAAAAAGTAACTTCAGTAGTTTACTTACATCACAATTACTGCCAAATACTCCATTAGAAAAGGCAATCAAGTTATAAGATTTGTCACCCCAGCGTACTGTTGGATCTCCACTAAGAACCTTTGCAGAAACCTAAAATAAATTTATTATTTCAAATTAAAAGAATCTTAATATTGGTTTTTAAGTATTTGTATCTTAAATACACACAAACACACATGATCTCACTTTTCCTCTCTTCAGGTAAACCAAATTTAATAAAATAATAGCTATTCTCAAGAAATAATAATTTAGGTCCTGACTATTTAAATACTCAAAATCCAAGAAATTCTGCCAGAAAAGGGGATGGGACAATATTCATGAATGTTTAGAGAATATCAAACTGAAAGGACAAGGTGTTTGCAACTTTAATAGGATAAGAAGCATTGATAACTTTAGTCATGAAAATCTAGTTACAAGGAAAACATTTCAAGAATTCATATCCCACTAAGCCAGTTTCTCAAATGGTATGTTTTGGCCATAAGTGAGTCAGGAAATCACTGTAAACATCTTTACAACAAGAATAACAATAGAACATAAATATCAGAGTATATCACATAGTCAAAGTAATTACTGTTTTGTGAAACTTCTATTATGTATGTACTTGTGCGTGTGAGCACATGTGTGTATATTTAATGAGCAGCAATCTAAATATGTCTAACTGTAGATTGCAGCAACTGAGCAACATTTAATTAAAATACATTCTTCCTCAAGAAGCCTGTTGATTCTACTTTTAAAAAGGCAGCTAACGAGGGAAAAACTGTTTTCAAGCCACAAAATTTTTCAAACCAATATTATTTATTTTTCTCATTTAATATGGATGGATGCAAAGATTCTGAGATTCCTACAACTGCTTATCTTTTATTTTTTTCCCAGGAAATGGTAATGTCCCCCCAAAAAATAAAACCCCAATTATCCTTAAACTCACTAACATCAGTGTGTTCTACAAAACCAAATGATAAAATAAGTCACAAGAATGTTGTAATTCTTAGGACAGACCTCACCAACTAAGGTATCAAGGCCTACTGCTGTGGGCTATAGGTAGGTTTTCATGTCACCTTTGGTTTGAAAAGCTCATTTTGCCCCCATGCATTATGCAAATTTTCTGTATATATAATCAATGGAAAGGTTGGGAACCACTGCCATGTGACAAGCATGTGACAAGCAAATAATACTCATACTTCTTTAAAGAACATATAAGATCTGTCTAAGCAGCCTTGCAGCTCAGACGGTAAAGCGTCTACCTACAATGTGGGAGACCCAGGTTCAATCCCTGGGTCGGGAAGATCCTCTGGAGAAGGAAATGGCAACCCACTCCAGTGCTCTTGCCCAGAAAACCCCATGGACAGAGGCTACAGTCCATGGGGTCGTAAAGAGTTGGACACAACTGACAGACTTCACTTTCTTTCTTTCTAAACAGAGCTGAACAATGTGGCAAGGATTTACAAAGCATTATTTATTTATGTATACTCTTGTGTGTGTGTGTGTATAGCTAAGAAAACATTTTAAAAGCTTGCACAAAATATTTATATTTTATGACTTAGTATTTGTGCTTTCTTTTCGTAGCTACCCCATTCTAAGATAAAAGATGTCCCCAAAATCTAGCAAATAATTGTTTTCACGATTATGTTTCAAGGTGGTTTTATAGGTGTATACTTCAAACTAAGTTGTATACATTAAATATATACAGTTTTTTGCAAGTCAATTATACTTAATAAAGTGATTCTTTAAAAAAAAAAAGAAAACAAATTTCTTCTCATGTTCAGTTTACGCAAGAGTTCTCCAGAAAACTCTGTGGGAAGAAATAAAACAAGGGACGTTCCTGGTGGTCTCATAGTTGAGAATCCATCTGCCAACTCAGGGGACAGAGGTCTGGCCCATAAACAGTAGCTACTGAAGCCCATGCACCTGGAGCCTGTGCTCCACAACGAGAGAGGCCACCGCAATGAGAAGCCCACGCACAGCGCCCGGAGAGTGCCTCCCGCTCGCCGCGACTGGAAAGAAAGCCCATACAAAGCAACAAGACCCAGCACAGCCAAAAATGAACACATTCTTAAGAAAAAAGAGAAATAACAGAACAAGATAGTTGACTACCTCAGAATAGTCTTCTGGTGTAGCATGCGGACTGTCATCATCTAAACAAAATACCAGTAAACTGCTCTGAATTTTTTCTAATACAGTCAGGTTCTCTGGATTAAGACTAATCAAATACTCTCGTGCCTAAAGGGCAAGAAGAAAAAATAAAATGTTACAAGTTAAATATAAAATAGTCAGAAAAACTCAACAGGTTTTTGAAAAGTTAGAGAAAAGGTTCATCAACAAAAGTGTAAATTCAAGGACCTCTGTGTTGAGTCCTGAACAGGTTTTCTTCTCCAAAAGCATGCCTAGTCCCTACACTGTGCTGCTAAATGTATAAAGCTATAAAGTTATGCTTGGTTTCCTGAGTGCTCAGACAGTACAGAAAATGCCTGCAAGTCAGGAGACCCATGTTCGATCTCTCAGTTGGGAAGGTCCCCTGGAGAAGGAAATCGCTACCCACTTGAGTATTCTTGCCTAGAGAATCCCATAAACAGAGGAGCCTGGTGGGTTACAGTTCACGGGGTCACAAAAAGTCAATATGACTGAGTGACTAACCACACATAAAGTTATGCCTCCCCCTAGATTTTCTGATTGTTCAATATTGTACAATATATTTAAAACTGCTTAAAGCTTAAAGCTGTCTGTTCCTTTGTCTTTATTTCCAAGGGCCAGCATGTCCTTGAGCTGAGTGTTTGAAGTATAAATGTAAACAAAATTAAAGTATATCCTCTCCCCAATTCTAAATTATAGTTAATAATATTGTACTGCATATTTGAAAGTTGCTAGAGAGTAGATCTTAAAGTTCTCATCACAAGAAAAGTATTTTTAAATTTTCTGTATGGTGATGTACATTAACTAGATTTACTGTGATATCTCTCAGTAGAAACTAATACTGAATCCTGATGTGTATACCTGAATATAATGCTGTAAGTCAATTGTACCTCTAAAGAAAAGAAAATGTAAATTATAACCTTAGCCCATCGAGTTCGCTCCTCAGTAGTTAATGCTGCTACCCCAGGTCCGTCGGGTTCACTGTGGCATTTCTTTTGGATGTATGTCAGTTGCCTTTGGAAGATTAAATAAGGAAGATTCAAAAAGAGCACAGGTAGGAGCCCTAGCTACTTTGGCCTTTTATAGGTTACAAAGTTTATTAGTATTTAAGTATTTTAATTTAAATATTATCCAAAGAATAATATTGTATTCCGTATTATCCAAAGAAAGGGATTATGGTCTCTACAGCAATGGAGTTATCTCCTACACCTTTTTTTCTGCCACAGTGATTATGTGCCTATTAATATCATCAATATACTTGACAAGAGCTTAAGCAAATAAATTTTCTGTTTGATATAATTTATACTTTCAAAAGGTACATGCACTTCCAAGATCCAAGTAAATGCCCTGCATAATGGAGAAATTTAAAAATATTCTGGTACATAAACTCACAAATATCATATACATTTTATCTAACTAAAAACTATGTGAATATATCAACAGAGGACTTATTCTATACCCAATTAATACTTGGGTTTAATCCCCAAAATAGAAATACCATGTAGTTTTAAATATTTTCACATGTGCCATTGTTATTTAAAATCATTATAAAGACTATTCAGTTCAGTTGCTCAGTTGTGTCCGACTCTTTGTGACCCCATGGACTGCAGGACGCCAGGCCTCCCTATCCATCACCAACTCCTGGAGTTTACTCAAACTCATGTCCATTGAGTGGGTGATGCCATCCAACTATCTCATCCTCTGTCATCCCCTTCTCCTCCCACCCTCAATCTTCCCAGCATCAGGGTCTTTTCCAATGAGTCCGTTCTTTGCATCAGGTGGCCAAAGTATTGGTGTTTCAGCTTCAGCATCAGCCCTTCTAATGAATATTCAGGACTGATTTCCTTTAGGATGGACTGGTTGGATCTCCTTGCTGTCCAAGGGACTCTCAAGAGTCTTCTCCAACACCACAATTCAAAAGCATTAATTCTTTGGCACTCAGCTTTCTTTATAGTCCAACTCTCACATCCATACATGACTACTGGAAAAACCATAGCCTTGACTAGATGGACCTTTGTTGGCAAAGTAATGTCTCTGCTTTTTAATATGCTAAGTTGGCCACAACTTTTCTTCCAAGAAGCAAGTGTCTTTTAATTTCATGGCTGCAGTCAGCATCTGCAGTGATTTTGGAGCCCAAGAATATAAAGTCTGTCACTATTTCCCCATCTATTTGCCATGAAGTGATGGGACCGGATGCCATGATTTTAGTTTTCTGAATGTTGAGTTTTAAGACAACTTTTTCACTCTCCTCTTTCACTTTCATCAAGAGGCTCTTTAGTTCTTCTTCACTTTCTGCCATAAGGGTGGTGTCATCTGCGTATCTGAGCTTATTGATATTTCTCCCAGCAATCTTGATTCCAGTTTGTGCTTCATCCAGCCCAGCATTTCTCATGATGTACTCTGAGTTAAATAAGCAGGGTGACAATACACAGCCTTGATGTACTCCTTTCTCTGTTTGGAACCAGTCTGTGTTCCATGTCCAGTTCTAACTGTTGCTTCTTGACATGCATACAGATTTCTCAAGAGGCAGGTCAGGTGGTCTGGTATTCTCTTGAAGAATTTTCCACAGTTTGTGGTTATCCACACAGTCAAAGGTTTTGGCATAGTCAATAAAGAAGAAATATATGTTTTTCTGGAACTCTCTTGCTTTTTCGATGATCCAGTGGATGTTGGCAATTTGATCTCTGGTTCCTCTGCCTTTCCTAAAACCAGCCTGAACATCTAGGAGTTCATGGTTCACGTATTGCTGAAGCCTGGCTTGGAGAATTTTGAGCATTACTTTACTAGCAAGTGAGATGAGTGCAATTGTGCAATAGTTTGAGCATTCTTTGGCATTGCCTTTCTTTGGGACTGGAATGAAAACTGACCTTTTCCAGTCCTATGACCAATGCTGAGTTTTCCAAAAATATACTGGGTTCACCAAACAGTTCATTAGCGTTTTTCTGTAACATCTTGGCCAATCCAAACAAAGCTATGGTAATCAAAACAATATGGCGCAAGTGACACTCATACAGGTCCATGGAACTGAACAGAGAGCCTACAAATAAATCCACTTATAGTCAACTGAGGTGCCAAGGAGACCAAGAATACATGGGAAATAGACAGCCCCTTAAGTAAACAGTGTTGGGAAAATTGCTACATAAAAAGAATGAAACTGGGCCCCTATCTTATGCCTTACACAAAAATCAATTCAAAATAGATTTAAGGCTTAAATATTAGACCTGAAAAAATAAAACTTCTGGAAGAAAATATGGGAAAAAAGCTTCCAGACATTAACCTTTTGCAATCATTTCTTAGATATGATACCAAAAGCACAGGCAACAAAAGTAAAAATAGACAAGATTACATCAAACCAAAAGCTTTAGCACTGTAAAGGAAACAATAAAGTGAAAAATCAAACTACAGAATATGAGAAAATATCTGCAAACCATATATCTGGTAAGAGGTCATGGAACCCTCACAATTTAATTGCAAGAAAACCAAACAACCTGATTTTTAAATAGGCAAAGGAACTGAATAGACATTTCTCCAAAGAAGATATAAAAATGGCTAAGAGGTACATGAAAAAGTGCTCAACATCACTAATTATCAGGGAAATGTAAATCAAAAGCACAATGAGATATCCTCTCACACCTGTCAGAAAGACTATTATCAAAAAGACAAGCAGTAACAAGCGCTGATGATGATGTGGAGAAGAGAGAACCCTTCTGCACTGCTGGTGGAACTGTCAATTGGTGCAGCCACTATCGAAAACTATGGGGGTTCCTCATGAAATTAAAAATAGAGATACTATATGATCCAGCCAGAGAAGGCAATGGCACCCCACTCCAGTACTCTTGCCTGGATAATCCCATGGACGGAGGAGTCTGGTAGCCTGCAGTCCATGGGGTAGCTAAGAGTTGGACACAACTGAGCGACTTCACTTTCACGCATTGGAGAAGGAAATGGCAACCCACTCCAGTGTTCTTGCCTGGAGAATCCCAGGGACAGGGGAGCCTGGTGGGCTGCCGTCTACGGGGTCGCACAGAGTCGGACACGACTGAAGCGACTTAGCACCAACAGCATATGATCTGGTAATCCCAGTTCTGTGTACATATCCAAAGGAACTAAAACCAGGGTCTCAAAGAGACATCTGCATTCCCATGTTCCTTGCAGTATTATTCATAATAGCCAAGAGGCAAAAGTAGCTTAAATATTTAATGATGGATGAATGAATAAAAAAGATGTGGTATAAACATACAAATGGAATTTTACTCAGCTTTAAGAGAAAATTCCACTGTTTGCAACAATGTGAATGAACCTGACGGACACTATCCTAAATGAAATAAGCTAAACACAGAAGAAACACTACATGGTATCACTTACATGTGGAATCTAAAATAGATAAAACTCTTAGAAGCAGAAAAGAATAGCAGGTGCCAGGGGCTGGGCTAAGGAGCAAATGAGGAGGCATTAGAGTCCACTTGCAGTGCAGGAGACCCTGCTTCGAATCCAGGGTCAGGAAGATTTCCTGGAGAAGGGATAGGCTACCCACTCCAGTGTTCTTGGGCTTCCCTGGTGGCTCAGACAGTAAAGAATCTGTCTGCCATGCAGGAGACCTGGGTTCAATCCCTGGATTAGGAAGATCCCTGAGAGGAGGGCATGGCAACCATGTATTACATGGCATTCCAGTATTCTTGCCTGGAGAATCCCCAGGGACAGAGGAGCCTGGTGGGCTACAGTACATGGGGTCACAAAGAGTCGGGACACGACTGAGCAACTAAGCATAGCACTGTCAAGTGACACAAAGTTTGTTATACAAGATAAGTCAGTCCTAGAGATCTATTGTACAGCATAGTGTAGTTAATAACACTGTATACTACACTCTTAAAAATTTTCTAAGAGGGTAGATTTTAAGGTAAGTGTTCTTACCACCAAAAATGTTTTTACAAATAAAGAAGGAAGGACACCTTTGGGGGTGATGAATATGCTTATGGTATCCATTATGGTGATAGTTTAATCAATGTATACTTATCTCCAAACTCACCCAGTTGTACAGAAAAATATGCACAGTTTTATATGTTAATCATACCTCAAAGGTGATTTAAAAATAACCTCTCTATTCATATTGTAAAAAGAGGTATAGATTTGGTAACTGTAATTACCCCTCTTCTCTTTCAATTTGACTATCTATGGACTTGTTTTCAGTACACACGCAATTTTTTATATTTAAAAGCACAAAAATTTGTATTAACAATATTTATATTTTAGAATCATACATATTTTAAAATATTTTATCCTTGGTATTTCCTCAAAATCCACCTTCATTACTTTCCACTCATTCTTTAATTTACTGTAATCAGGTTTTGTCCTCCAGTGATTATCTTGAAAACGTGTTTCTGATTATTAGCAATGGCATCCCGTAAGATCTAGCAGCTTTACCTCAGTCTCATTTTTCTCTTATAGAGTCATTTGCCACCCAGGAGCCAATCTTGAAATTCTGTGCTGGCTTTTGTAGCACTGTTACATTGCGGTCTTTCTAACTCACTGACTACTTGGTCTTTTTCACTGACTGTTGTTCTCTGCTGCTGCTGCTAAGTCACTTCAGTCGTGCCTGACTCTGTGCGACCCCATAGATGGCAGCCCACCAGGCTCCCCGGTCCCGGGGATTCTCCAGGCAAGAACACTGGAGTGGGTTGCCATTTCCTTCTCCAATGCGTGAAAGTGAAGTCGCTCGGTCTGTCTGACTCTTAGCGACCCCATGGACCGTAGTCCACCAGGTTCCTCCATCCATGGGATTTTCCAGGCAACAGTACTGGAGTGGGCTGCCATTGCCTTCTCCACCATCAAATGTATGTCTTCCCAAATTTCCCCTCACTGGCCTCCCCCAACCTCTTCTACACGTTTCTTCTTTGGTAATTTCATCCACTACTTGAATAGCTTCAATTATCACCTTACCTAAGAGGCAACCAAATCTCTAACTTTAACCCTATTTTCTCTCTAAATTTCTAGTACCAAATTTCCAAGTGCTTGTTGGATATATTCACCTCAATTTCTGCCAACATTCCAAATTAAATATACATTTAAAAATTATCTCCCTGACCTCTTCCTACAAATTAAGACAAAACTGATCTTAGAAGAAAACATAGGTATCTCTCCAAGACTATGAATTAGGGAATGGTTTCTAAGATATGACACTAAAAGTACAAATAACTAAGGAGTAGATAAACTGAACTCTTATCAAAATTAAAATGTTGGCCCTTCATAAGCAACCATGAAAAAAGTGAAGTAAACACTAGAATGGGAGAAAAATATATGTAATTTATGCATCTGATAAGGGACTTACATCTAGGATATATAAAGAAGTTTTACAACTCAATAATAAAAAAGACAAATAACCCAATTAAGAACTGGTAAAGGATTTGAACATACGTCTCTCCAAGTTGTTGTTCAGTCGCTAAGTCGTATCCGACCCTTTGTGACCCCGTGGACTGCAGGATGCCAGGCTCCCCTGTCCTTCACTACCTCCCAGAGTTTACAGTCATAGGTACGTGAAAATATGTTCAATCTCATCATTATGGAGACACAACTGTAAACCACAATGAGATCCTACTTCATACTCTCTAGGATGGCTACAATCAAAAAGGCTCACAATAACAAGTGCTGGTGAGAATGAAAATAAATTGGAACCCTCAAGTACTGCTGATGTGAATGTAAAATGGTACACTCATACTGGAAAACAGTTTGGCAGTTCCTCAGATGGTTAAACACAGAAGTATGATCCAGTAATTCCACTCCAAGGAATACACTCACGAGCGTCCACTCAAAAACCTATACACAGACGTCCACAGCAGCATTATTCACAGCAGTCAAAAGTCAAAACAACCCAAACATCTATCAACTGATAAATAATTAAATAAAACGTGGTCTAGCCATAGAGTGCATTATTATTCAGTTAAAAAAAAAAAAAAGGAAGTACTAATAAATGCTACCAGGAGTCTCCAATCCCTGTTAGGAACCAGGCTACACAGCAGTGGGCGTGTGAGCACAGTTCCATCTGTATTTACAGTCACTTCCCATTGCTCCCACTTAACACCTGAGTTCTGCCTCCTGTCACGTCAGCAGGGGCATTCGATTCTCATAGGAGCTGTGACTGCGCATGTGTGGGATCTAGACTGTGAGTTCCTTATGATGCCTGAGGATCTCAGGTAGGACTGAGGTGGTGACGCTGGCTAGCTCTGGGGAGCGGCTGCAGATACAGAGCATCACTAGTGAAGAGGTCTGACTGCACAGAGATCATGATAAACCAACTGCTTACAGACTCATATCAAAACCCTAACAGTGAGTGACAAGTGACAATTGCATAACTATTTCATTATATATTATAATGTGATAGTGATAGAAATAAAATGCACAATAAATGTAATGTGCTTGAATCATGAAACCAGCGCACGTCCATAGAAAAACAGTCTTCCAGGAAACCCAGTCTCTGGTGCCAAAAAGATTGAGGACCGCTGACACTGAGGACCGCCACAACATGGATGAATGTTGAAAATATAAGGTATACTAAGTGAAAGGGCCTAGACAGAAAAGGCCATTTAAGAGTCCCTTTATATGAAATGTCCAGAGAAGGAAAACCATAGAGACAAAAAGTCAAGGGAAACAGATAGAAAGGCTATCTCAGGCTGGCGGAATGGGAGTGTTGGGGAAATATGAGAAATGTCTGCTAATGGATGGGTAAGAGTTGGGAAGCAAATGGGGGATTACTGCTTATGAGTTCAGGGTTACTTTGGGGGGTGACAAAAATGTTCTAAAGTTGATTGTGAAGATGACAGCACAATTCTGAACATTCTAAGAAATGGTGAAATATACGCTTTAAATGGGTGAACTGTGTAGTATGTGAATTGCCTCAAAGCCAGTATAAAAAACAAGAAAAAACTGAAAATTGAAAGGTTACTTCCTCTTCTGTTCTAATACTATCTACTTACTCAGTAATAGCTTCCTGTCTTTCTAAATCCAGTTACCAATTCAAATTAATTTTATCTCCAAAACTTTTTCTGCATTTATCTCTTTTTAAGAAAAATTTAAATTGAAGTATAGTTGATTTACAACATTGTGTTACTTTCTGATATACAACAAAGTGACTCAGTTGTATATATTCTTTTTCAGATTCTCCATTATAGTTCATTATAAGATACTGAATATAGTTCCCTGTATCATACAGTAGAATCTTACTGTTTATGAACAGTGTTCCATATTCTAAAGTTCCAACTTCTAACTTCTTTCCTGGATTACTGCAAATTTTAACACATCTCTTTTGAGGCACCAACTCATAAGATTCAGAATCTGACCAATCTATCTTATACTACTAATACGTATCTTATATTTCTAAATAAAATTTCCTAATGCATTGCTATTGCCGTTGCTAAGTTGCTTCAGTCGTGTCCGACTCTGTGCGACACCATAGACGGCAGCCCACCAGGCTCCCCACTCGTTGGGATTCTCCAGGCAAGAACACTGGAGTGGGTTGCCATTTCCTTCTCCAATGCATGAAAGTGAAAAGTGAAGTCGCTCAGTCGTGTCTGACTCTTAGTGACCTCATGGACTGCAGCCTACCAGGCTCCTCTGTCCATGGGATTTTCCAGGCAAGCGTAGTGGAGTAGGGTGCCACTGCCTTCTCCGTCCTAATGCATAGAGCTGGCCTAATCATTCAGTTCACTCACACATCCACACCCACACCTTTCTCCTTTGTATTAAGCAGAGGTAATTAAAAAAAAAAATCTGGTAAGTCATCTCTTTGAGCTCCATCTGAAGGTGAAAATATAGAAATAAATGACTTCAATACAATTTAATAATCAATATAATAGAGATAAATAAGAGGCTAAGTCCTTGGGCCATGGAGAGGAAAGGGAATGGGAAATTATGAAGTAAGACATAAAATAGGAAGTAGTAAGCCTGTGGTGACCTGTGAACAGGAAACAAAGCACAAGGAGCAATTCTAACTTAAAAGGTGGACAAGGCAGGGGAAGGCAGTCCAATAGAAAACATAAGCACATGCAAAGACTACAGTAACCTAACACATCAGAACTGCAAGCAGAGAAACTGGGTAGAAGAACAGGATGCAGAGGGAGGAAGAGCAGGACAAGGTTGAAGGGACAGGTGAAGGTCAAATCGAGACCACAGTTAAAAAAAAAGAGACTGTTAGCTAGACCTCAAGGAACTACTCAAGAATTTTAAGCAAAGGTGAGATACAATCAAATATGAATTTTTAAAGTCACAGGACTAATGACTGTAGAGAATGTAGGGAAGCAAGAAAACCACCTGTGAGGCTGAATCAGAGTTAACAATCTGAACAAACAAGGCTTTTATTTTAATGGAGAACAGAAATCCAAGTATTTATATGAATAAAAATAGAAATCCATGTTTATGTGAATTCTCCTAATTTTTAAATAGCAATTCAAATTCTCTGTTATCCAAGCAAAACAGGCTACAGGCTGAATTCAGACCACAAATCACATGTATGCAGTTTCTGAGAGAGTGGCTTTCAGTAATCCAAGTAATAAGTCTAATTCTTTTATGTCAAATTTGGAACAAATTTTAAAATATAGCTGGAACAGACAGAAAGATTATCCAAGAAACAAAAGCAAAAAAACCTAAAAAATGGATCTTTTTCGTCTATATCAAAATTAACAATGCCTGTTCAAGTACGAAAAAAGTTTGCTAACAGGAATGAAATGTTTGCAACCCATATAACTACTAAAGGATGAGTGCCCAGACATATATTTGCTACAAATCAATAAGAATTAAAAAATAGCAAATAGAAAAATAGGCAAAAGCAACTCATTGAAAATATGAGTGACCTATAAACATATAGAAATATATTCAATTTCACTAGGTATGAGGGATGTGTCAGTTCAGGCAACAATGAAAACCATTTTTCATGGGTCAGTTCACCATGTTTTAAGTTTAATTATACCATGTCAGCAACCATGTAGAGAAGCAGGTATCCTCCTAAAACACTAGCAGGAAACATAATGCTGCTATGAATGACAATCTGACTTTGTTTGAAAATTTAAAGGTATGTATCCTATGATCCAGAAAGTACATTTCTAATGTCAATACACAGATATTTTCTCACAAATACACAAAGAGGCATGCTTGAAAATGTTGACTGTTTTTTTGTAGTAACAAATGCAAACTACGTCAATAGGTACTGAAGGAGAAATGTCAAACTATATAGTATGACCATTTGGTGGAATTCTATATGACAGTTAAAAAGAGTAAGGTTGATAATGTCTACTCCAGTATGAATATATTATTGTCTTATTATTCATTGTCTTATTCACTAAAATGAACTGCAGAAAAATACCTAAAGTAAAATTATTTCCTGGACTTTCCTGGTGGTCCAGTGGTTAAAATTCTGCCTCCCAATGCAAGGAACACGGGTTTGATCCCTGGTTTGGGAAGACTCCACATGCTGTGGAGCAACTAAGCCCATGCATTGCAACTATGGAGGCCTGCACATCCTAGAGCTTACGTTCCGCAGCAAGAGAGGTCACTACAATGAGAAGCCCACACACCGCAATGAAGAGAAGTCTCTACTTGCCGCAACTATAGAAAGCCTGAGCACAGTGACAAAGACCCAGCGCAGCCAAACATAAATCGTAATTATTTTTTAAAAAAAACTATTTTTAAATACATAAAACTACCCCTTTCCTCATGACACATGCAAAAATCAATTCTAGGCAGACTTTTCATGTAAATGTGAAAGATAAAAGAATGAAAGTTTAGAGCACAATGTAATATCTTTCTAACAATATGTTAGGAAAAAAAAATTTTATGGAAGTCCAGACATTAAAAACTCAGAGGAAAATCTAGGCAGAACACTAGATGACATAACTTGCACTATGATCTTTTATGACCCACATCCTAGAGTAATGAAAATAAAAACAAAAATAAGCAAATGGAACCTAATTAAACTTAAAAGATTTTGCACAGCAAAGGAAATCATAAATAAGATGAAAAGATAGCCCTCAGAATGGGAGAAAATATTTGCAAATAAAGCAACTGACAAGGGATTAACCCCTAAAAATAATCAGCTCATGCAGCTCAATATTAAAAAAAAAAAAAAAAAAATCAAAAAATGGGCAGAAGACTTGAACAGGTATTTCTCCAAAGACGACATAAAGATGGCCAACAAATACATGAAAGCATGCTCAGTTCAGCTCAGTCGCTCAGTCGTGTCCAACTCTTTACAGCCCCATGAATTGCAGCACACCAGGCCTCCCTGTCCATCACCAACTCCCGGAGTTCACCCATACTCATGTCCATCGAGTTGGTGATGCCATCCAGCCATCTCATCCTCTGTTGTCCCCTTCTCCTCCTGTCCCCAATCCCTCCCGGCATCAGGGTCTTTTCCAATGAGTCAACTCTTCACATGAGGTGGCCAAAGTATTGGAGTTTCAGCTTCAGCATCAGCCCTTCCAATGAACACCCAGGACTGATCTCCTTTAGGATGGACTGGGTGGATCTCCTTGCAGTCCAAGGGACTCTCAAGAGTCTTCTCCAACAGCACAGTTCAAAAGCATCAATTCTTCAGCGCTCAGCTTTCTTCACAGTCCAACTCTCACATCCATACCTGACCACTAGAAAAATCATAGCCTTGACTAGATGGAGAAAGCATGCTCAACATCCCTAAGAAATGCAAATCCAAACTACAATGAGGTATCACCTCACCAATCAGAATGGCCACCATCAAAAAATCTACAAACAATAGATGCTGAAGAGGGTGTGGAGAAAAGGGAACCCTCTTGCACTGCTGGTAAGAATGCAAACTGATACAACCACTATGGGTAACAGTACAGAGGTTCCTCAAGAAACTAATAATAAAACTACCATATGACCCAGCAATCCCACTACTGGGCATACACCCTGAGAAAACCATAATTCAAAAAGACACATGTACCCAGTGTTCATTGCAGCACTATTTACAACAGCCAGAACATGGAAGGAATTTAAATGTCCATCAACAAATGAATGGATTAGGAAGACACAATAGAATATTACTCAGTTATAAAAAGGAATGAAATTGGGTCCTTTGTAGTCATGTGGATGAACCTAGGATCTGTCATACAGAGTGAAACAAGAAAAACACATTGTTTATTAACATATATATGTGGAATCTAGAAAAATGGTACTCTTGAACCTATCTTCAGGGCAAGAACAGAGACATAGAGAACGGACTTATTCACACAGAGGGGTAAGCAGAAGGCGGGAGGAACTGAGAGAGTAACAGTGACATAGATACACTGCATGTGTAAAATAGCTAGTGGGAAGCTGCTGAGCTTAGCTTAGCACTGAGAGCTCAGCTTGGTGCTCTATGATGACCTAGAAGGGTGAGAGTAGGGAGGGAGCTTCAAGAGGGAAGGGATATATGTACAAATATAGTAGATTTGTGCAACTGTACAGCAGAAACTCACACAACATTGTAAAGCAATTATACTCCAATTTTTAAAAATTAGAAAAAAATATCAACAATACACAAAATGTATCATCCATATGGTAAAATATTGTTATATTGGACTACATTCAAATGAAGAATTTATGATCAAAGAGACACTTTGAAATCATGAAAGCTTCATACCAAGAATGTATAACAAACTCCTACAACACTCCTGCACTAGTGGGAAGTGTTTATCAGCACAAATACTTTGGAAAACTGGCATGGCCACTGAAGCTGAACATACACATAAACTGTGATTCCCCAAGTCCTCTCCTGAGTGCAATGAGACAGAAATGCGTGCATGTATACATCAAAGACTTACACAAGAGTTTTCACAGCAGCACTTTTTGTATTAATAAAAACTGCAAGCAAGCTAAGTGATTACACTTGAGAAGGGGGGTTTCTGACATAAGGGGTATAATGGAAATGTTCTGTATCTTGGCCTGGGTGGTAGATGCATGAGTATTTAACTGTGGACTTCTGTGTGTGCTTGTGTACAGGTTTCTAATGCTCAATAAAAATAATTTAAAATATATACACACACATACAATTTTAGAAGACAAACCAGAAAATCTGAACAACTGATTGTATATTAATATATTAAAGAATTCTTGTTAGTATTTCAGGAGAAGCAAGTCATTAGGTGTGGTAATTTTTTTATGTTTTTAAGAGTCCTTATATCTTAAAGAAGCTTACTATTTATAGTGAAAGGATATTACGTCTGAGATTTTCTTTAAAATAATCTGTGGGGGAGTATGGGAGGGGCACAAGGAGGTATAGCTGAGTAAGACAATGAATTTATAATTGTTGAAGCTAGGAGTTACTATAATAGCTGTTGAATCTAGGGGTGACTACATGGAGGAGCTTCATTATATAATTCCCTCTACCTTTGGAAATTTTCCATAATGCTAACTTAAAAATATAAACATCCAAAATAATACTCTGCTTGCTGTTTAATCGCTCAGTCGTGTTCAACTCTCTGTAACCCCCAGACCGCAGCCCACCAGGCTCCTCTGCCCATGAGATTTCCCAGGCAAGAATGCTGGAGTGGGCTGCCATTTCCTTATACAGTATTATATGTACATACTATGTATGTATGTATGTATGTATGTATGTATGTATGTATGTGTGTGTGTGTGTGTGTATATATAATACATACTATGGGCTTCCCTGGTAGCTTGGATGGTAAAGAATCTGCCTGCAATGTGGGAGACCTGGGTTTGATCCCTGCGTTGGGAAGATCACCTGGACAAGGGCACAGCTACCAACTCAGTACTCTGGCCTGGAGAATTCCTTGGACAGAGGAGCCTGGCAGGCTTCAGTCCATGGGGTCACAAAGAGTCGGATATGACTGAGCAACTTTCACTTTTACTACATACTATATGTAGAATATACATATATATCTTTTTTAAAAAATCTGTATGTGCATGTAAATTCATTGCAATAGGTCTAAAAGGACAGAATACACCGTGCTAGCAAAAGTGACTAATTTGGGGGCCGCGAATGGGATGAGTAATGTCTGTAATGTTTATCTTTTCTCCAAGGAGAGTTTATTCATATACAATGAGTAAAATGAAAAGCTAATTTAAATTAAAAATAAAATAAAAATAGGCTTTTAAAAATTAGCATACATAAAATTCTTATTTCTCAGCTTACTGTCACTTTTTAAAAGGTAATGTCTGTTGAACATTTTTTTTTAACCCAAATAAAAGTTTAAAACCTAATGAGACTCAAGAAAGTAGTTTGAAAACCTCTGAATCTCTGGTGCAGTCATCAGATATCCTTCATGCATTACATCAAAGACAAAAACTCGGCCTCGACACAACACTGCAAGGTGACTTGGGGAATGTCCTTCTCTCTCTGGGAAGAAAAAAAAAAGAAAACACAAGACTCAAATCTCTGAAAGCAAGAGTACAGCTGCATATTTATATCCAACAGAAAAAAATCATTCCTCCAATATTTATCATATATTCATCAAATATGTCACATGAATAAAAACACTTTAATAAGGTGATAAAATTTCAGTTAATATGTCATAAATACGTGTTCTTGAAACCTCTCTATGTAAAACATTTAGATTTTCATGTTTCAAATTCTGTATACTTTAAAAATCTTATAAATTCCATACTACTACAGGGCTTTCTAGTTTTATTTATAGATAGGCTGGGAGGGGGAAAGGGTTGCAGAGAAGTCCAGGAGGAGAGTTATTTAAGTTTCTTTGGGGGGTTACTTTACTGTTGATTGATCATCAGATTATTAAACTGCAATAATATCTAGCTAGGATTTCTCAGTAAAATATATTTTTCAGTAGAATAAGGGTACTTTATGCTTGAGCGGCAAGAAGAAAGAATTTTGCCCAATTGTAGTGTTACCTAAGGCTCTGATAACACCTGGTAAGCCACTGACAATTGACTGTATGACTAATTTGGCACACATTACCCAGGAACTATTTGTTTTCCAGATTTGTAAATAACAGACTATTCTGACTTAGTCCCAATTCTCAAGTACTAGGCCCTGACAAGGGTCTTCCTACATGATCTCTGCCTCCTCCCTCTCAAAAAAGGAAGGAAGAAAGTTAGAAAAGACATATACTGCCATTGGAAGTGAACTTGTTGGTTGATACGTACAAGGAAATGTGCTAAATGCTTTACACAGGTTATCTCCTGATATCTACTCATTAGCTATGAGGAAGAACTATTTCCTGAAAGCACTATTATCTTTCCTCTTATATCCTCTTTCCTCAAGTCCTCTTTCCTCGGAGCTGGGGTATGTGTTTTCTGTGTCCCTCGTGGCTATTTCCAAACCATTTCTTCCCCTTCATAAACCTCCATATCCTTTTACATTTACCGTCACTACCTTTTATTGTCCTCTACTACTTAAACTTTGGCACTGTAAAAAGGAAATAAACCTGAGGCCAAGTTAATACTTGGGGAGACAAGGACAGAGGGTGCTACCTAAGGATAAGCATCAGAGGTGATATTTGAGCAGAGACCAAAGTAAAGTAAAAGAGCTAACACAGAAATATGTGTAGGAAGAGAGCTTCGGGCAAAGGAAACAGCAAGTGCAAAGGCATTAGGGCAAAATGAGCTGGTCTGCTTAAAGGGAGAAAAAGGTCAGTGCAGCTGCAGCAGAGAGAAATGAGTCGAATGGCAGAAAAAAAACTGCAGCCACATCCTACTGGCCTTAGAAAGGGCTTGAAATTTAAAAAATGATGGAAAAGAAGCCAACGGAAGGTTTTAATCAGGACAGTAACAATGTCATCTAATTAATACTTTACAAAGGGCATTCTAGCTGCCATATGAAGAAGGGATTGTAAGCGGGAAGAGAATATATAGCAGGATCAGTTAGGAGGTAACTGAAGTGGTCCAGGTGAGAACAACCAGAGGGGTGATGGTGGCTGTGATTAGGGTGTGACACTGAAAGAAAGCAAGGGGTCAATTTTTTTCTTTTTAAGATGGGACATAATATAAGTCTATCCAACCCAGTAAAGAGGGAAAATTGTTAATGTAGCACAGAGAGAAGGATAATGCAAAAGCAAGGCCCTTGATTAAACAAGAGGTGGTGGAGCCCAGGACATCATGCAGAAGGGCTATCCTTAGGAATCAGAACAGTTCATCCATCTTTACAGAGAGAAGACAAAGTATATGAATATGTAATAGTGCACTGCAAGGGGGCTGCAAAATGGGCTAACATTTGAATGAATATGTTTCTATGATTGCTATAATAAATTACCACTAACTTAGTGATAAATCACCACTAACAAGAAAATTTTATTGTCTTACAGCTGAGACTACAAGTCTGAAATGTCTCTCTGGGCTAAAATGAGGGTTGTCCCTGAGTCTGGGCTCCTTCTGGAGGCTGTAGGGGAGAATCTGTTTCCTTTGATTTTCAGCCTCTAAAGGCTGCCCATATTCCTTCTTGACTCAGAGCTCCATCCTTTCATCTTAAAAAATTTTTTTTTAAATTTTGGCTGTGCTACACAGTTTTCAGGGTCCTTAGTTCCCTGACCAGGGATTGGACCCAGACTCCGGCAGTAACAGTGCTGAGTCCTAACCACTGAATCAGCAGGAATCCCTTCCATTCCTCCATCTTTGATGCCATCAAGGGAGGATCATAATTTCCTCATGTTTCTACCCTTTAGCTCTCTCTGCTTTCTCTTTCTTCACTTATAAGAACTCTAGCGATTACTCTGGGCCCAGATGAATAACCCAGGATAATCTCCCTATCTCAAGCTCAACTGATTATAAAATTTAATTTCATTCTCAATCTAATTCCCATTTATCATTTAAGGTAACACATTCAATAGGTTCCAAGGATTAGGAAGTGGACATTTCTGGAGATCATTTAGTCCTCCTGCCAGATAGGTTAGCGACTTTGATGACAGAAACATTACATTTGTTGAGAAGTAAAAGAGTTCGTTAGCTAGGAATAAAGATGGAGAAAGTCATCAGTCTTCTCTGAAAGTGAGAGAATATCCTGACAAAATACAGCAAGGTAGTACTTCGGATCCACTTGCAGTTAACTGAGAAAAGTGATGTTTTGTGGATTCCTCTGGCCAAGTAAACTACTAGGGTAGATGTCTTTAATACGTGGAGTAAAAGCAGATGACTAAAGTCTACACAGTGCTGAAGTGGGGACGGAGATGAGGAGGGAGCAGGTGAGCAAAGGTTTGAATGTATTTAATATACGCTAGGGAGTGGTAAGAGTAAAGAATCACAGAGAGATGTGAAGATTTGGCAGTGGGGAGGGAGAAATGAAAGTGAAGAACTGCAGAGTCACTGGATTTTAAGTCAAGATGTCAAAAAGCGACTGAGGTAGACCCAAAGGAAGTGAGTTGTGAAGAGAAAGTGGAGGTCAGAGTGAGATGCCTAACGACTCTAACAACTGCACTGTTAAGAGAGTTTTTTATTATAAGCAAGTCTGGGGCATGGCCATGGTAGTGGTGGCTGCTTGAGAAGGAGTACAGATTCCTAGAGGAAGGAAAGAAAGGAGAAGAGAAGCCGTGTGTCATCCACACGTGGAGAATGAAGTTATCAAGGATGTGACTGAGGTAGTAATGGAGAGACAATCAGTGAGACTGGTGCTAAACCAATCAACGAAGGAAGGAAAATGATCAAAAAGGACATCACTGGGACAATGACAAGCAGGGGTGACATAGCCTGCTAGCATTTCTTTTTTTCAAAAGCTCAAACTGTAAGGAAAAAGATAAAACGGAAAGTGCAGTGGGAAATAAAGACACCAACATCTTCTACTCGCCCTTTAGTAACAAAGTATAAGAGAAAAACAAAGTCTCCATTTGAGATGGTCACAGCAAAAGTCTAAAAAAAAATAACCAGGTTTCAGAAACAGCAGCTTTCAAAAGGAAAGGGGAGCTTTCAGAGAAAAGGAGGAGGATATAATGGATTTTGCTGGCCATGAGTTCCAAGTACAGCAGAAGAGTTTAGGGAAGTAGTGGAAGGTGGGTCACAGCAGTGAGAAACTTGGGTCAAATGAGGTTATGCACTGCTCTATGAATCCAGATGACAAGCGATGACATTCAGTCTGAACTTCTTGGGCAAAATGAGGTGAACAGGATGAAAAGCAAAACTGAATGAGCCTTGTCACTTAAGGGGTAAGTAACCTGGGTCAGAAGATCCCCTGGAGGAGGGCATGGCAACCCACTCCAATATTCTTGTCTGGAGAATCCCATTGACAGAGGAGCTTGGAGGGCTAAAGTCCATGGGTCACAGAGAATCAGACATGACTGAAGCAACTTAGCATGCACACACAAAAAAACAAAAAACAGCAAAAACCTCAAACCAGGCCTAATTATTGTTTCCTTACTGAGACTAGCCTCTTAGCTGCAGTGGCTAGCATACTGGTATCCCCATCAACACATAATTTCTTCAATTTTCTCCTTAACCAGAGTAGATTCCATACCCAACATTATAATTTCTCCCTTGCAAAAATCCTTCACTCCCTCTTCCACTGTTGCTGCTTAAGAAAAAATACAACATACCATATAGTCTAACTTTAAACTCATAAACACACATTTCAACACTGTTTAGGTACCCTACCTTTGCAGAGAATGAGTGCTTTTCCCATTTTCCAAAACGACCATTTCAAACGATCAAATGATACAATGCAAGCATTAGGTTTGTATTGAACCATGTAAGACCCAGAGAGATGGTATGGGGTGGGAGGTGGGAGGGGATTCATGTTTGGGGACGCATGTACACTCGTGGTGAATTCATGTCAATGTTTGGCAAAACCAATACAGTCTTGTAAAGTAAACTAAAGTTAAAATAAAAATTAAAAAAAAAAAAACGTAAGACAGTTTCAAAAAAAAAATCCATTCCCATAAATTATTTCCAGCTAAATCACTATGGCTGAAAGATAAGGTTCATAGAAAGCCTAGTCTTTCTTAGGACTAGGCCAAATCAAAATCCAATAAAACTAGTCAAAATCAAGTAAGAAATAGTCTTCGAAATAGTGCGTTCCGTAACATCATGGGAATTCCCTGCCAGCTCAGTGCTTAGGACCTGACACTTCCACTGCTGTGGGCCTGGGTTCTGTCCCGAGTCAGGGAACTGTGACCCCGTAAGGCGCACGGCACGGCCAACAAAAGAGTACATTCCACAGCATCACAGAAAACTGCAGCGAAACCACCCAAACCCCGGGGCTTCCCTGGAGACTCAGCAGTGAACAACCCATCTGCCAAAAAGTTGCAGACACGGGCTCCATCCCTGGTCCGGGAAGATCCCACATGCTGAGGAACAACTACACCCGTGCGCGGCAACTACGGAAGCCCCCCTCACCACCACCAGAGAAAGCCGCGTGCGGCAACAGAGACCCAGAGCAGCCATAAATAAAATAAATAGATCTTAAAAAAACTATCCAAATTCCAATGCTTTTACCAGAAAAAGTACCAATGTTTTCTACTTACCAGTCCTAAAATAATTAATAATTGAATCTCTAGTAATTCCTGGAATCTTACAGGTGGAAAACAGCATTCGGAATTGATTCATATCTAGAGGAATATTTCCAACTTTTTCAACAGCTAACTTTTCTCTATTAAAACAAACAAAAGTATATTGGCCAAGAAATCATTATAAAGCTTTTAAACCAGTCACACCTATAGTATTCATCCCCAAATGAGTAAATTAAGCTTCTCAACATTTTGCCACCAGAGACTTTGGGTAAATATGTAACTGAATTGACATAACTATCCTTACTTTCTTAATAGCTGCCAGTAGTTCAAGTTATGCCAAAGACTTATACTTCCTCTTTCCAATTGTGTGCCTTCCTTTGGAGGCCAGTAGTGTTCAATATGGTTTGTAGGACCCCCAAAGTTGACATTCAGTTGTGATGGTATACGAACATCCAGGTAGGCAACATTCAGCCACCACTCTTCCAGCTAAAAGAAATTAAGAACATCAGCCTAATGCTATTGATAGTATCAATACCTGAAGGCGTAACTGCTAAGAAGGAGAAAAAAAAGCTCTATTTGTTCTTTTTTCTTTAATTACTTTTCAACAGTTAAAAACATGTTTCATTTTAAATCATTACAAATAGTAAAAATGCTATTGTGATCATTTCTTTCTTTTGGAATTATGGGATCTGAATTAAGTACTATTCAAGTTTAACTACATTATCAAATACGTGAAACAAGAAAGCACTGAAAGAAACACCTTCAGGCAGAGCATATTAAAACTACCAATATCCAACAAAGCACTCTAAGTGTGTTTTCTCAGAGTACCTGTTCACAACTGCAACTGAATTTCATGTGTAAGTAAGTGGATCTCATCAAATTACCTGGAGCTCTTTTTGAAGAATTTGATGTTACAAACTATAGTCATTCATTCGGAAAAATATAAGTGAAAAGGATACAGGCAGAACAATGACTTCTTTAACCTTTACCCTAATTTAAAGTCACTGAAAGCTCAAAATTGAGAAAAAAAGGAATCTAGACATATAAACTTGTACTATTCCATTATAGGTATCTAAAGGACAATAAAAAGATCAGCTTGCTTTTTATTTCTAAAACTAAATATAGTTAAAAACATTATATCTAGACTAAGGCAGTATCTTAAATTACGAAAACTCATCCTACAGAAGTAGAGTAGTTAAGATGAAAAATCAAAGAAGATTCCTTGTGAAAAATTACTGAGATCTTTATACCAATGTTTCCTCAATCTACCCAAATGAAACACCGTATACTCATAACCATTCTTCACTCCAGTTTTCCAATGGCCCTTTTCTCCTGTGCACTGTATAAATATTTGCACACCATAAATGTGATATCTATTTTAGTATTTTGGGTTTTTAGGCTATGATTATCTGGACAAAATGTTTTTCTAAAACATGGTCTAAAGATGACCTGCATCAAAACTGCATACGGTAGTTAAATAAGGATATCTGGGCACCCTTCAGAGAAGGCAATGGCACCCCACTCCAGTACTCTTTCCTGGAAAATCCCATGGTCAGAGGAGCCTGGTAGGTTGCAGTCCATGGGGTCGCTAAGAGTCAGACACGACTGAAGTGACTTAGCAGGGCACCCTTTCCAGAGATACTGAATCAGAATCACTGGTCCCAGGAATTCTGCATTTTACCAAGTTCCCCCACATAATAAGAGGAAGCCACACACAATACTTAAAACTCCCCTGAGTTAAACCATTCATTCATTTGGATGGTAAAGACAACACTAAGGATTCTACAGTATAATTCTACAGTAATAGTATTCTGCAGTATATTCTACAGTAATAATTTTAAAATGAAAGCTAGATACATGTTTACTTTTCATTAAGTATCAATATTCTAATAAACACAATAACATAAATACCCAGTTTCTTTTTCCTTTTGCCCTTTGAAGTAATTTCTGCTGCAATTTTTCTCCAATACCATTTTGAAATTTCCGGACAATTGCTTCAGTATTCTTATATTCTTCCTCATTTGCAAATGGCTTTACTGTAAAAGGAAGAAATATGCATTAAAGTATTTAGACGTCAAGTACCACAAACTCACCTCAATTATTATTACTTACATAAATCTTGACTCAGTTACATAAAACACTTATGTATATATAAGAGCAGTCCACTAAATTAGAGTTTATAACATGAAAAGCAATAACACAAAATACTTCAAAAAATAAAACAACGGATACTATGTAGCCTGATAACTATTTCTCCCAAAATTATTTTAAAATCATTCCAGACAATGATAGTTAAAATGACACACAGGACTATCACCTAGTTATTAGTCCAATAGGAAAGTAAATCCTGTTTAGCCATTACTGTGAGAAATTAAAGCTTCTTTCCATTAATGTTCAAGCAGAGCCTTAAACATTATGAATGTAAATACAGCATATATATATAGATTTAAGTGTACAGCCTTCCCAGAGCAGTTTAGGATCACTTGTAGCCAATAATGATTTTCTTCATGAACACATACACAGAATACAAGGTGCCTAGTCCATGAAAACCAAGTATTCTGAAAATTAAGCTATAGATGAAAGTAGAAATCCCTTAATTAGAAATCAAGGGACATTAATATCTTTTGATTTATTTTTGCCTCCTCAAAATCTTAAAGTTAATTTAAATAGCTGCATTCAGAGAGCACAAGTGAATAATCAGAAAGTTTTTTAAAAAAAGCAACTAGAATTCCCAAATGAAAGTAGGTGACAAAAAAAGAAAAAAAAAATCAGAGGTCCTCCAATTAAACAAAGGGAACTAAGTTTATAAATGTATCTTCACTTCTAGTAACTCACTAAAATGAGAATTACTAAAAAGATGTAAATTTATAAGGACAAAGAACATGAAAGAAGAGAGGACAGCAGAGAGGTTAACATTTTACAAATTAGAAAAACATGTGGGGAAATGGTGACTGACCACAGAATGGACGAAGTATCCATAGCCTAGGGAGTAGAAAGAAGTGGGAGGGTAAGGAGGGTTTGGTGCAAACCCAACAAGCAAGCCAAGTCCTGCAATGGAACTCTAGGAAGGTTCAATAATTCAAGACACACAGACTTCTAAAGACAAGGGACAATATGAGGCTGAAAACAGTATAACTGCTTCATTGCCGATAAAAGCAGCTGACAACCACCCCGTCCACACCTGTCCTTGTGAATCTCCTACACTCCAGAAAGCCAGACAACTTCCTCCCTGCTAATAGCATTAGAAATATGAAGGTTTATTTACCCTTAGGAGAAGTTGTAGCAAACTAGCAGAATACATGGATTCCAGCTCGCATTTGAAACAGAGGGTTCACAATAAAAGTACACACTAGAACAATGACCCCTCCTGCCTCTTCCTCCACTCAGCTCTCCAAACACTAGCCATCAGGCTTCTGCTTTCTTAACAAAAGATGAGAGAATTCTTCAGGGAAAATATCAGTTCAAGAGAAAGGAGTTTGGGCATCTGGATATGTCCTAATAGAACATCTAGATCTCTGCCCTATTACCCTCTCTGGCTCATTATAAGGCCCACAGGTCACCAAGGTCTACCCACACACTCAGAGCTCCGCATAAGCTTCTCAGGATCTGACTCAAATGTGAATGACAAAGGGTTGCCACATATTAGAGGAAAGCCTTTCGTGTAGGAGTCAGACCAAAAAAGGACTGATGATACCAAATATTAAACCGACCAAAAAGGGACAAGTGGCTGAGGAGGTAAAGAATCTGCCTGCAATGCAGGAGACCTGGGTCCCTGGGTCAGGAAGATCTGCTGGAGAAGGGGATGGCAACCCACTCCAGTATTCTTGCCTGGAGAACTCCACGGGCAGAGAAGCCTGGTGGGCTGCAGGCAATGGAGTTGCAAAGAGTCGGACATGACTGAGTGACTAACACTTTCACTTTCACTAATAAAATGAAAAGAAAACAACTTTTTAATTAAAAGCTTTGCCCAGAAGAACCAGATCCAAGTAACAGGAGCTGCTCTCAGAAAGAGAGTGGAAAAAAGAGAGGAGAAAACTACAAAACAAGTGATACTTTAAAAATTTCTGGGGTGGAATGTGGGTAGGGGGGAGGGGAGGCTCAAGAAGGATGGGCTATACATATAATTATGACTGATTTGCTTTGTTGTATGGCAGAAACCAACACAACATTATAAAGCAATTTTCCTCTAATTAAAAAAAAGAATAATTTCCTAGAACTGAAGAACATAACTTTTTAAACAGAAAGGACCCACTGAATGTTCAGAGAAATAATGAAAATACCTATACATCATGGCACATCACTGAGATATTCAGAATAACAGAGATAAAGAAATGGTTTCCAAACACATCTAGTGAGTGAAAAACAACAGATCACATATAAAGGGTCAAACACCAGAACAGCATCAGGTTTCTCAAGAGAAACAGTCCTTTCAAAACTTTAGAAAAGTCATTTTCAACCCAAAATTCTATACTCAGCCAATCAAGCATGAGTAGCATAAAAACATTCTTTTCCTCCCAGACACCCTTTCTCAAGTAGCCTCTAAAGATGCACTTCAAAATAAGCAAACAAAAAGAGGAAAACAGAACCCAGGAACCAGGGAATCCAACACAGGAGACAGAGGTAAGGAGAACCACCAGAGTGATGGCTACAGAAACTCCAGCCATCTCGAGAAAAGTAAACACTAATTCCAACAAGAAGGTAGGGGGCTCCAGGAGGGATATCTCCAAGAAGAAATGAAACTGAGTGACTATCTTGTATATTTGAGTGGATTCAGGGATTTTAGGTGTAGTGAGATATTTGGAGTGAGTTAGTTGCAGATACAAAGCAAAGTAAGCAAATGAAAAATAAGGAAAAACCAAAAAAATGCAGCAACTGTACACTGAATGGTTCTCTTGTGAATAATTGCATACCCCCAAACCCTCAATGGTCTGGTAAATTACTTTGGGTAAAGTGAAAGTGAAGTCACTCAGTCATGTCTGACTTTGCAACCCCATGGACTATAGCCCACCATGCTCCTCCGTCCATGTTACTTTCCAGGCAAGAGTGCTGGAGTGGGTTGCCAATTCCTTCTCCAGAGGATCTTCCCGACCCAGGGACGGAACCCAGGTCTCCCGCATTGTAAGCAAGATGCTTTACCATCCGAGCCACCAGGGAAGTCCTACTTTGGGTAAATCCAGATTTAAATCAGGTGAACACTAATTTAATTGCAAATGGTGATTTGGGGCAACAGTGAGAAAATTAGAGGGAAAATGTGATATGTTAGATTGCATAAATGTTGAGAAATGAAGCTGGAGGTTAGAGGTGTATAGGAGAGCTAAATCTTCATCTTTTTAGGAACTAACATATAATATCTACAACTAAAAAAATCTAAGAAGGAGTTGTATATGAATGTTAGTTTAAATCTGGAGATAAACAACACAAGAAGTAGATATTCGAAAAGGCAGTGGGGGAAACGAGGCAGAGGACTGCTACTTATTGTAAACCTAATAGTACTACCTGGCTTTTTAACTATGGAAAAATTTAACTATTTAACTTTTTAACTATGGAAAAACATGAGAGAAAGACAGAAATGTTTTGGACATTTTAAGGATACTTTTAATTATCATGAGCCTAGGGGACAAAGACTTCCCTAGTGGCTCAGAGGTTAAAGCGTCTGCCTACAATGCGGGAGACCTGGGTTCAATCCCTGGGTCGGGAATATCCTCTGGAGAAGGAAATGGCAACCCACTCCAGTACCCTTGCCTGGAAAATCCCGTGGACGGAGGAGTGTGGTAGACTACAGTCCATGGGGTCGCAAAGAGTCGGACACAACTGAGCGACTTCACTTTCACTTTTCACTTAGAGGACAAAACAATTAGCCCCTCATCGACTTCGGACAATTTCACAGTTAAGCTGCTAGCAATATTAACATACATTAAAAGATCACAAACATACCTGATTCAAGGTATTTTTTTAATGATTCTTCAAGTGAAGGAACAGGCAGTGATGGAAGGGAATCTTGGTACTGAAATGTCCTTTCTTCAGTTGATTTAGCCAGTTGATTTTCCATGATGCAGTCACAATAGGAACACTATAGAAAAAAGCCCTCATAATTAACTCTCGTAAATATTTTTTTAGGTACTAGTTTCAATCCACTACGTCAATATTTAGGGATCACAGTATATCTAGGACTTGGTTCTAGTCCTTAGGAATTCACAGATTTGTCAGAGAGAGAAAATCAATTTAAAAAAAAAAGGAGTGGCAAAAGGTCAGTTTTCATTCCAATCCCAAAGAACGGCAATGCCAAAGAATGCTCAAACTACCGCACAATTGTACTCATCTCACATGCTAGTAAAGTAATGCTCAAAATTCTCCAAGCCAGGCTTCAGCAATATGTGAACTGTGAACTCCCTGATGTTCAAGCTGGTTTTAGAAAAGGCAGAGGAACCAGAGATCAAATTCCCAACATTAGCTGGATCATAGAAAAAGCAAGAGAGTTCCAGAAAAACATCTATTTCTGCTTTATTGACTATGCCAAAGCCTTTGACTGTGTGGATCACAATAAACTGTGGAAAATTCTTCACAGATGGGAATACCAGACCACCTAACCTGCCTCCTGAGAAATNTATGGATGTGAGAGTTGGACTGTGAAGAAGGCTGAGCACCGAAGAATTGATGCTTCTGAACTGTGGCCTTGGAGAAGACTCTTGAGAGTCCCTTGGACTGCAAGGAGATCCAACCAGTCCATTCTGAAGGAGATCAATCCTGGGATTTCTTTGGAAGGAATGATGCTAAAGCTGAAGCTCCAGTACTTTGGCCACCTCGTGCAAAGAGTTGACTCATTGGAAAAGACTCTGATGCTGGGAGGGATTGGGGGCAGGAGGAGAAGGGGACGACTGAGGATGAGATGGCTGGATGGCATCACAGACTCGACGGACGTAAGTCTGAGTGAACTCGGGGAGATGGTGATGGACAGGGAGGCCTGGCATGCTGCGATTCATGGGGTCGCAAAAAGTCGGACAGGACTGAGTGACTGAACCGACCGACCGAACCAAAGGAGTGATCCTCAAGATCACTATATTTTTTTGAGCCAAGTATTGCAGTAAGTATGATAGAAAATGTGTCATCTCTTTCATCTTCATTCTATGAAAAATGGCATTCACTGCCATTTTACATAAGAAGTCAAATCTTAGAGATTTAGTAAATTGCCTAAGATCAAACCAACAACTCAAATACAGATCTGTTTGACCATAATCTTCCTCCCCTACCTGATAGTGGGAGAGGGGACTTACAGTAAGTCTAAATGGGTAAGTAGAATGCAGATGTATAGAAAAGGATAATAGACTGAAAGAAATTTCAAGAGGAAAATATGAAAAGGTATGGAAGACTCATTAAATCATAAACTTACAAAATATTACAGAATGCATAAATCAACAGAATGCATAAGTCATACGACAAGCTGCTGTAACCTAATTGTGCAGTGAGGCCTACACAGAATGATCAAGTATCGTAAAGCAATCTTGAACATTTTCCAGATGTATTAATTTTCAGAGAAATCAAAGTAACACAAAATGTGAATAGAAAAAGAAATTCCTCAAAGAAGCCTTTAAAATTATATATTAAAATAGCAGCTGAGAAATCAAGGAACAGTAATATTAAGAATTTCCTGTCCTTTCAAATACTACTTGTTAAAACTAATAGCAAAGTCAAATAGTATATTCCACTCACAGAAAGTTACAGAATAAAACATTATTAAAAAAAAAAAAACCAATGGTGTGGTAGAGACTGCTTTAAGCCAATATAATTCTCACCCTTTCTTAACAGAATCCTGAGTCTCAGCTGGGTAGCAGGCCACACAGCTGTAGCTCTCCTACTCTCCTTGGAGCTCGGTATGGCTTTTGGATGTGTATGCTGCCTCCAGATCATGCCCCTGTAATGAACTACAGGTGTTCTCCTCTGCTTTCTCTCCTCCTCACTGCCAAGCAGGAAAGTGCCAACTGGACTAGCACTTTGGACCCATTTATAGGAGATGGGTATTGAGGCTATTAGCATCTTCCTACTAGCCCTGGACTCCTTCCTCTAGATGTGTAAGAAAAACAAACAAAAAACCACCACCACCAAAAAAAAAAAAAAAAAAAAACCGTTTTACTTATTATGCCACTGTACCACTAATACAAAGAGATAATCCAAAATTGAGATACAACAAATATCCCAATTCCTCAGCTTTTTCCTATCTAAACGACTGACTGCACTTCACGGTGGCCACCCATAAACATGGCTTTAGGACTAAAGGAAATGCAGATCTGGGCCCAAATGCCAGCTCATCATTTTCTACTCACATGCCCTGGGACAAATAACTTTATCTAAATTTCTTTATTTATAGAGAGGATACTCAAATAATCAGAGTCGTTGTTAGGGTTAATTTTTTTCCTTAATACCTTTGAAACTGAATTATAAAAATAACCTAGTTTTGAGACAACCACATCATGTTAAGCAGGATTTCTGTAAGTGGCCCTCTTGATTCTCCCCCCTTAATACCCAGAACCTGTGCATATGAGATTATCGCTTCTTGGACTGTGATGGTGTTATTGTAAAATTGACCTTAAAGGAGGATTAGCCAGGTGGGCCTAATCTAATCACTTGAGCTCTTAGGAGCAGAAAGCTTTCTCCAAGAGGTGGCCAAAGATGAGTCAGGGAGATTAAAAGCATGAAAAGGGTTGAAGGTGCTGTCTGGCTTCGAAAATGCACGTGCTCCCGTGGAACTGAGAGAGGGCACAGTTGACAGCCAGTAAGGAAATGAGAACCTCGGTCCTGATGGAAATTAACTCTGCATGGAAATTAATAACTGCTGGAAATTAATTCTACCAACAACCTCAACGAATCTGAAGATGGATTCTCCCTCAGAAAGCCCGTACCAACAAATTCATTTCAGCTTTGTGAGACACTAAGCAGTGAACCCAGCTAAACCTACCCAAACTCTGCATCTACAGAGATGCCAGTTAATATATTTGTTTTTTAACTGTTAGGTTTGTGATAAATTGTTATGTAACAATAGGAAACTAATACACCTATGTAGAAAAACAAGCTATTCTCTGTATACATGCGTGCCACTTAGACTGTAGGCATCTGAGACCACGAGGATCAATTCCATACTCACTACGGTCTTAACTCAGCAGGAGGTACGCAGTAAAAATGCGAATTATCAGATTCTTTCATGGAGGATTGTTTTGAACTCTCAATCACAAAGACTGAATAATACAATTCCAAAAGAACCTATAAATAAATGCTTTAGGAAAGTGATGATGCTAGACTTAATTACAGTGGGCCACCCCACTTCCAGTACTCTTGCCTGGAAACTCCCATGGACCGAGGAGCCTGGTAGGCTGCAGTCCATGGGGTCGCTGAGAGTTGGGCACGACTCAGTGACTTCACTTTAACTTTTCACTTTCATGCATTGGAGAAGGAAATGGCAACCCACTCC
>SJYQ01093549.1:82023-106222 GCA_006410935.1 Redunca redunca | reverse complement strand
AAGAGAGCTGATCACATCTTTAAAAGTCAAACCTGCCACAACCATCCAACACGACCACTGCACTCCCAAGCATTTACCCAGACAAATGAAGACTCACCTTTACACAAGAGCCCCCACACAAATATTCACAGTAGTTTATTCATAGCAGCCAATGGCTGGAAGCAGCTCAGCTGCCCTTCAACGGGCTATTCTCTCGTCACCCACACCCACTACCAAGCGTGAAAAGGAACCGGGTGTTAAGACTCACAACAGCCTGGCGATCTCCAGAGAACTCCTCTGAGTCACATACTGCATGACGCTGTCTATATAACATTCCTGAAGCGACTAAGGTACAGGTGTGGGGAATAGACTAGTGGCTGCCAGGGTTTGGGAGGCGAGGGGAAAAGGAGGGAGGGGGCTGTGAATAAGAAACAGTGACTTGAGGGAGCCTTGAGGGGACAGCATTCTGCATCTTGACTGCGTCAGCGTCACCGTCCTGGCTGGGACACTGTACTAAAGGTTTGCGAGATGTTACCACCGCTGCTGCTGCTAAGTCGCTTCAGTCGTGTCCGACTCTGTGCGACCCCATAGACGGCAGCCCACCAGGCTCCCCCATCCCTGGGATTCTCCAGGCAAGAACACACTGGAGTGGGTTGCCATTGCCTTCTCCGTGTTACCACTAGGGAAAACTAGATAAAGGGTACATTTCTCTCTGTATTATTGCTTATAATTGTATATAAATCACAATTATCTTAAAATGAAATGTTTAAAATTTAAAGAAGCTACTAAAATACATTTTGGGGCCTTGGTGTGTTCACTGGTGAATTCTACTAAATATTTAAGGAAAAAATTATTCCAATTCTTTACTATCCCTTCTGGGACATAGAAGCTGAGGGGAGACTTCCCAACTCATTCTAACTCAGCCTGTGTGTGCAGTATCACCCTAAAAAAGACACACACACACACACACACACACACACACACACACACTACGTGAAAACTACAGACCAATATCTCCGATGAACATAAGTGCCAAAATCCTCAGCACAGTGTTGCAAATCAAATCCGACTGAGTATAAAAAAATTATACACTACAACTAAGTGGGATTGCACCTATGTATGTAAGTCTGGTCCAACAATCAGAAGCCAATTAATGTAAGATTTTCCTGGTGGTACAGTGGATAGGAATCTACTTGCCAGTTCAGGGGACATAGGTTCAATCCCTGTTCCAGGATGATCCTACATGCTGAGGAGCAATGGAGCCCAGACATCCCCACTACTGGGCCTGCGCTCTAGAGCCTGAGAGCCGAAACTCCCGAAGCCTGAGCACCCTAGAGGCCACGCTCTGGCATCAAGAGAAGCTCGGCAACAAGAGAAGCTACTGCAGTGAGAACCTGAGCACCATAAGGAAGAGCAGCTCCTGCTTGCCACAACTAGAGAAAGCCCGAGAATAGCAATGAACGACCAGCATAGCCNATTTTAATGCAATCCATCACATAAATAGGCTAAAGAAGAAAAACCTCAGGATCTTATCAGTAGATGCAGAAAAGGCATGTGACAAAATCCAATACCTGTAGATGATTAAAAAAACAACAAGCCTTTGGTAATCAATGAATCGATAAAGAATATCTAACAAAGACCCTACATGCACGCATCTAAGTCACTTCAGTCATTTCCGACTCTTTGCAACGCTGTGGACTGTAGCCTGCCAGGCTTCTCAGGCAGGAAAGCTGGAGTGGATTGCCATGACCTCCTCCAAGGATCAAACCTGCATCTCTTGTCTCCTGCACTGGCAGGCTGGTTCTTCACCACATTATACTTAACAGTGAGAAGCTAGAAGCTTTCCCACTAAGATGAGGAGCAAGACAAAGATATCCCCTCTCATTACTACCTTTCAACACCGTACTGGAAGTTCCAGCTAATGTGAAAAGAAAAGGAAATCAAAAATATACAGGTTGAGAAGGAAGAAATAACACTTCCTTTGTTCAAAGATGACACAACTGACTATGTTAAAAATCAGTCCCCAAACTCCTCGGACAGAAAGACAATCATAGCAAGGTTGCAGGATATGAGGTTAATACATAGAAGTCAACCTCTTGCCCATATAGCACTAATGAACAAGCAGAGTTTGGGGTTAAAAACACAATGCCATTTACATCAGCACTCCCAGATAAAATACTCAGGTATAAATCTAACAAGACACGTTCAAGTTCTATACGAGGAACTTCCGTGGTGGCCAGTGGACAAGAATCCTCCTTGCAACACAAGTGGCACCGATTCTATCTCTAGCCCCGGAAGATCCCACTCGTGGTTCAGTTCAGTCCAGTCACTCAGTCGTGTCCGACTCTGCGACCCCATGGACTGCAGCACACCAGGCCTCCCTGTCCATCACCAACTCCTGGAGTTTCCTCAAACTCATGTCCATCGAGTTGGTGATCACCAAATGGTTGGTGATCCAACCACCTCATCCTCTGTCGTCCCCTTCTCCTCCCACCCTCAGTCTTTCCCAGCGTCAGGGTCTTTTCCAATGAGTCAGTTCTTCACATCAGGTGGCCAAAATATTGGAGTTTCAGCTTCAGCATCAGTCCTTCCAATGAATATTCAGGACTGATTTCCTTTAGGANTTCTCAGGCAGGAAAGCTGGAGTGGATTGCCATGACCTCCTCCAAGGATCAAACCTGCATCTCTTGTCTCCTGCACTGGCAGGCTGGTTCTTCCCCACATTATACTTAACAGTGAGAAGCTAGAAGCTTTCCCACTAAGATGAGGAGCAAGACAAAGATGTCCCCTCTCATTACTACCTTTCAACACCGTACTGGAAGTTCCAGCTAATGTGAAAAGAAAAGGAAATCAAAAATATACAGGTTGAGAAGGAAGAAATAACACTTCCTTTGTTCAAAGATGACACAACTGACTATGTTAAAAATCAGTCCCCAAACTCCTCGGACAGAAAGACAATCATAGCAAGGTTGCAGGATACGAGGTTAATACATAGAAGTCAACCTCTTGCCCATATAGCACTAATGAACAAGCAGAGTTTGGGGTTAAAAACACAATGCCATTTACATCAGCACTCCCAGATAAAATACTCAGGTATAAATCTAACAAGACACGTTCAAGTTCTATACGAGGAACTTCCGTGGTGGCCAGTGGACAAGAATCCTCCTTGCAACACAAGTGGCACCGATTCTATCTCTAGCCCCGGAAGATCCCACTCGTGGTTCAGTTCAGTCCAGTCACTCAGTCGTGTCCGACTCTGCGACCCCATGGACTGCAGCACACCAGGCCTCCCTGTCCATCACCAACTCCTGGAGTTTCCTCAAACTCATGTCCATCGAGTTGGTGATCACCAAATGGTTGGTGATCTAACCACCTCATCCTCTGTCGTCCCCTTCTCCTCCCACCCTCAGTCCCTCCCAGCATCAGGGTCTTTTCCAATGAGTCAGTTCTTCACATCAGGTGGCCAAAATATTGGAGTTTCAGCTTCAGCATCAGTCCTTCCAATGAATATTCAGGACTGATTTCCTTTAGGATGTATTGGTTGGATCTCCTTGCAGTCCAGGGGACTCTCGGGAGTGTTCTCCAACACCACAGTTCAGAAGCATCAATTCTACGGTGCTCAGCTTTGTTTATAGTCCAACTCTCACATCCGTACATGACCACTGGACAAAACATAGCTTTGACTAGACTGACCTTTGTTGGCAAAGTAATGTCTCTGCTTTTTAATATGCTGTCTAGGTTGGTCATAACTTTTCTTCCAAGGAGCAAGTGTCTTTTAATTTCATGGCTGCAGTCACCATCTGCAGTGATTTTGGAGCACCCCCCAAAATAAAGTCTGACTGTTTCCATTGTTTCCCCATCTATTTCCCAGGAAGTGATGGGACCAGATGCCATGATCTTCGTTTTCTGAATGTTGAGTTTTAAGCCAACTTTTTCACTCTCCTCTTTCACTTTCATCAAGAGACTCTTTAGTTCTCTTTTTCTGCCGTAAGTGTGGTGTCATCTGCATATCTGAGGTTATTTCTCCTGGCAATCTTGATTCCAGCTTGTGCTTCTTCCATCCCAGCGTTTCTCATGATGTACTCTGCATAGAAGTTAAATAAGTAGGGTGACAATATACAGCCTCGACTTACTCCTTTCCCAATCTGGAACCAGTCTGTTGTTCCATGTCCAGTTCTAACTGTTGCTTCTTGAACTGCATACAGATTTCTCAGGAGGCAGGTCAGGTGGTCTGGTATCCCCATCTCTTGAAGAAGTTCCCACAGTTTGTTGTGATCCACATGGTCAAAGGCTTTAGCGCAGTCAGCGGAGCAGAAGTGGAGCAGCTAAGTGCCTGCGGCAGAACGACCGAGCCTGGGCTCTGCAGCCCGGAGCGCAACTATCGAGGCTCGAGTGCCCCAGAGTCCATGCTCTGGGACCAGAAAAGCCACTGCAGTGAGAAGCCCACACGCCATCACCAAGGAGCAGCTGCGCTCCCCACAGTCAGAGAAGAGCCTGCTCAGCACGGCCAAGTGCCCAACAGTCAAATAAACATTTTAAAAGATCAAAGAACTAAATAGATATGCTGTGTTCATGGAGAGAACACAGTATTTCCAAGATGTCAGTTCTTCTCAGCTTGATCTATAGAATCAACACAATCCCAATCAAAATCTCAGCAGGTTATTTCGTGGATGTCAAAAAACTGATTCTAAAGTGGCGTGAAGAGGCAAAAGACCTAGAATGGCCAACATGACATTGAAGGGGAAGATCAAAGCTTGGGGACTGGCAGCACCCGACATTAAGGCTTACTATGAAGCCACAGCAATCAAGACAGTGTGGTGCTTGCGGGAAACCTGACAAGCAGACCAATGGAACAGAATAGAGAGACAGAAACTTACCCACATGAGTAGAGTCAACTGATAGGGAACTCCCTTGTGGTCCAGGGGTTGGGACTTGGTGCTTTCACTGCCAGGACCTGGGATTTGATCCCTGGTCGGGGGACTGGGGTCCCACAAGCTGTGTGCTATGGCCAAAAGACAAGGAAAAAAAATGGAAAAAAAAAACTATATATAGTCGACTGTTCTGTGGCAAAGGAGCAAAGGCAATGCGATAAAGAAAAGGTGGTCTTTCCAGCAAATGGTGTCAGAACAACTGGACATCCACAGGCAGGAGAACGAATCTAGACAGAGACTACGTATTCTTCACAAAAATTAACTCCGAGTAGAGCACAGACATGAGTGTGGGGCTAAGTGCAGGGCTGGGTGCAGCTCAAGCTGGACTCAAGACTGCCGGGAGAAACGTCAGTACCTCAGATATGCAGATGACACCGCCCTTACGGCAGAAAGCGAAGAGGAACTAAAGTAAAGAGCCTCTTGATGAAGATGAAAGAGGAGACTGAAAAAGCTGGCTTAAAACTCAACATTCAGAAAACTAAGATGATGGCATCCAGTCCCATCACTTCATGGGAAATAGATGGGGAAACATTGGAAACAGTGACAGACTTTATTTTCTTGGGCTCCAAAATCACCCTGGACAGTGACTGCAGCCATGAAATTAAAAGACACTTGCTCCTTGGAAGAAAAGCTATGACAAACCTAGGCAGTGTATTAAAAAAAAGAGACATCACTTTGTCGACAAAGGTTCGTATTAGTCAAAGCTTTGGTTTTCCAGTAGTCATGTACGGATGTGAGAGTTGAACCATAAAGAAGGCTGAGTGCCAAAGAATTGATGCTTTTGAGTAGTGGTGCTGGAGAAGACTCTTGAGAGTCCCTTGGACTGCAAGGAGATTCAACCAGTCAGTTGTAAGGAAATTAATCCTGAATATTCATTGGAAGTACTGATGTTGAAGCTGAAGCTCCAATACTTTGGCTACCTGATGCAAAGAGCTGACTCATTAGAAAAGACCCTGATGCTGGGAAATATTGAAGGCAGGAGGAGAAGGGGTAACAGAGGATGAGATGGTTGGATGGCATCATCAACTCAGTGGACATGAGTTTGACCAAACTCAGGGAGATAGTGAAGGACAGGGAAGCCTGGCGTGCTGCAGTCCATAGGGTCACAAACTAGTCAGACACAACTAAGCGACCGAACGACAACAAATCCCCCCTTTGGTTCCCCGTCAGAGCTAGGCTGTTCCAAACGCAGCTCTGCAAATCTCAACTTGCTCCCCGACTTCTTCTCACTGACGTGCCCGGTGACCAGACCCTGGGACCCCACTTCTTTAAGTGGTGTGTGCGAGCTTTTCAAACAGTCTCCAAGGGGCCAACACTCTTAATGAACATAGAAACATAACAAATATATGTTCAGTTATTAAGTTAATTGCAATAATGGAAGACATTTGAAATTTTTATTCCTCTTTGCTTTTACAATAGACCCAAAAGAGAGTCAACTTAATAACTTATCTTTCCTGCTGACTTCTGCAAATTAGTTATTTTAACCATATTTTACAAACAATAGTAATATTATAACAGTAATTATGGAGAAGTTAATTGGAAAATAGAGCTTTTCCACAATTTAAATGGAAACATATAAGAAACTAGATAATTTCAGCCCCACAACTCAAAATGCTACTGATCAAACCAACCCCACTGTCTGCATTTCATGGTGACCCTAGAGGAGACTAGTAATTTTTGAGACTCCAGGGAAATATTTACACTCAGAAATTCTCCAAGGTATTTAGTAGTTCTCTACAGATTTTACGTTGTACCTTAGCAGCCTATCTGGGGAATTTATTTCTAAACAATTTCGGGGAAAAATCATTATGGCTTTTCATGCGGAGGAGGAAAATTCCCTGGAGAGGGTAAAGTCAATAGGAAGGGACTTGTATTTCTCTCCAGGGCTTGCTTCCACCCGCCATTACTCAGTGTTAGTGCAGACCATTCTCCCGGATTACAGGAACCCACGCTGGCTCCTGGGTCCAGACAACAACAGTGGGGTCATGCCCTTCCTCAAAAAGTGGCGGAGGATTTTAGTCGCCAAATCCCTTAGAGACTGAGTAGCCCCTCAGCGTCCTGATGCAGAGAGAAAACTTGTTCTTAATGCTGAAGCTATTGGTACAGACCCAGCCTCACGCTCCTTAAAACAATCTTTCTAAACTACAGATTTCCTTCAGAATACAAAACCTACATGCGTGTGTATTTCACCATGCTGTGCTCTACTCAACTTTCAGCCCTTTGGATTTAAACTCAATCTGGAGGATCTGCGACAAGCATCGCCCGAACTCCTCCAGGATCATTTGCTCCGCCAGGCCCTCGGAGCGGTGCTCCTTCTCTGCCTCTTCGCCCTGGGCCAGCAGGCAGGCGCACGCCGCTTCCACCACCTCCCAGGAGATGCACGAGGCCCACCGCCTGTCAGAGCAAACCAGGTGAAGGCCACGTTCAGTCACGCCACTGTTTAAATACCTTTCACGGTCCAGGGGACATGCTTGTTATAGCACTTTAAAGAACGCCACTGGTAAAATCTAATGTTGTTTTCTTAATACTGGAAATTATATGCCCTGCGACCATATATAGGACTGCTTTTAGAAGAAGAATGCAAAGGCCAGATGAGTCTATCATCTCCCAGACATCCTTTTCCCTGAAGATTCTACATTTTCTCAAACTTAGATCCTCAAAGGAGCCCGGAGACCTGGGCTGCAGCATCAAGCCTGCAGGCTGGGCAGGGGTTGAAGCAGCAGGAGTCTTAGCTAAGACAAGCCGTGGTCTGGGCTCCGTGCACAGGTCTGTCTGCCTGAGGAAAGCGGCCACAGCACAGCGGGCTCTGAGGAGTTGCCCCCTGGGGGGCACACTGTCAGCTTGCCTCTCAACATCCCCTGGATCCCCGAAGTGGTTCTGAAAGTCAGCTGAACCACGTCATACAGGACCAGTCACCTCCCTACTGGGCTCCAGGGGAAACTGTGACTGAGCTAGCTAGTTGCCCAAGTCATGCTCAAAATGGGAAAATTTAGCAAAACTATAGATTATGAAAATATAGACATTGGGATTGGTTTAAATCTGTCAAGGCAATACACAATGACTTTTGTTGCAGATAAATGAACAGGGCTGGCCTCAGGTCGAGAGTCTTAACATTTTGAGACCGGACTCCCGAGTATGGAGTCCCTGTCACATTCCATCAGACACTCAGCATCACCATGTCAGGCAATAATGTTTCCACATGTAATTTCACAGAAGATGCAGCATGTTTCGGTAAATGTTTACCAATAAAGGCCTCTGCAGGTCACAGTGATGAGTATTTCTGATATCTCTAACCAACAAAGCATGAATTTGTCTTTTCTACATGTTATCAATTAATTAATGACATCTGGTAGTTTATCATGATATGACCCATTCCATCAAACTCAAGGAAATTTTTTTAAACAGGTGAATCTAGTCCGATATCTAATAAAATTATTACTCAACCTTTGAGACTTCCTAGGAGTATAATAATTACAAATATTTTTTGTAATTATTACAAAATACTAAAAAATGGCCTCAAAATAATTACACGGGCCGACATCGCACTAAAGTGGACGCCATAAGCCCTTCAGTGAGGCGCAGTGCACACTGAGCGCTTCTCCACAGTCCCTTCCTGTGGTGAAGAGCGGTCCAGGCACGTGCTGTCTAGAGACCAGGCCTTTGCCGCCCGGGTCCCTGGAGGCCCTCTGCTCTTGTACACGACAGGGGTAACTCAGACAGCGAGGACCGAAAGGTTGAGCTAGGAGGACAAAGAGAACTGAGGGGTTTGGGCAGCGGGGGCGCCTCTGGGGTAACCCAGTGTGGGATTGAGGGCTGGTCCCTCAGTCTCCTGTCCCTCATCTCCTGCCCTCCCACAGACAAAAATGCTTTCTTTCCAGCGGAGAAACTATTTTAACCCTCCTCTCACATTTTTCTTGGCCGTGAGGGGAGGCTTACAGGATCTTAGCTTCCCCGACCGGGGACTGAACCCACGCCTCCCGCAGCGGAAGCGCTTAATCCTAAGCCCTGTTTCACCAGGAAGTCCCAACTCCTCTCTCGACTTAACCTTGAATTCCCTTGTTAGGAGGCTGAGTTCAGAGTACCTACCTGTCTTTTCTGAATTTTGGCAGTCCTGAAAGTTTCGCTGGTGACGACTGGTGGCTGCCTTCAAAGCCTCCAGTGTCCACGTGGGTTGGCACGCTCATTAGCGTTTTCCGTTCTGGGCTTTCTTCATAATTTTTGCAACCAATGCATTTGCAAATAGAAGAACACATAATTTTGGCCTGGTAACAGAAAATGCTTTAATAAAATTAGGTTGCCCTACAATTCATCAAAAACTGACAAAAGCTATTTGGACCTTAAATAATGTTTTATATCTGTGTGTGCGTACATGTAGTGATCACAGTATTCATACCAGAAAAAAGGGGGAGGGGAGAAGTGAAGATGGGTGAGTGACGGTGATATGAAGAGAAAGGCACATTTCCATCCACGTTGCTGCCACCAGGGATTGCGGGGGGGCTCCTGAAGGCAGGTGGGTGGGTGTGGGCACGAGCCCTGAGCAGAGCTGGGTCTCTCCCTCGCCCAGGCGGCACACAGTGAAGACTCTACCTGATCCTTGTTCTGAAGGAAGCCTGCTCTGGCCGATTCTAGAACTCCAGCTGCCCAGCCACCCTTCTTCAGCACTGAGAGTATGGGTAAAACACGAAACCCACCCGAGGCCAGGCCTGTGGTGGGCGTTCTAGGGGAGGGCCTTCTTTCTTCCCTGTGGGGGGGACATTCTTTCTTGTCACATGGTCGTGTGACACTCAGGGCTGGGGGCCAACCCCTTGTGCCAGCCGGACCCGGGGGCAGTGGGAAGACTGGCTCGTTTCTGGCCTCCTCACAGTTTCAGCCCCTGGGGGTTTCCCTCAGGGAAACTCAGACCTGCGTCTAAAGGGGTGTGCTTTCGTTTGCACCTCTGGGGGTTTTGAGCAGGAAGCTGTCTGGAATTTCTAGTCTGCTGCAACACCAGGCGCTGCAGGCCCTGTGCCCAGCTGGGGAAAGCGGCTGGCACACTGCCCCGGGCAGCAGCAGGGGCGCAGAGAAGAGCAGCTCCCTGGCGAGGCCGCTGCCTTCCGGCACCTCCAGCCCTGCANAAGGGCCTTTGCAGTGAGGACCCTTTGGTGTGTGTTCTACTTTTTAGTGAAGCAGAAGGGATGGTGGAGTATGATGAATTTGGGCATTAGTGACCCCCGTGTGACCCCCACCCAGGCCAGGTCAGAGGACAGTCCAGCTTCCCACCCGAGGTCCCTCATGTTTCCTTGCCATCAACACACCCCCCGGGGGAACCCAGCTTCGGCCTCGGGCCGCTTCACTTTTGCTGTTCTGGAACTCCAGCTTGGCGGGTCGCCCAGCACGTGCTCTCTGCCCCTCTGCCTCCTTTCATCAGTGCAGCGTCTGAGGCTCTCTGGGCTGTGGCACAGGGCTGGAGGTCTTCCTTTTCCACTGACATGTGTAACCCATCACTATACGCTGCAGACATATCCAGTCCAGCACAGAGAGGCAGCCGGCTTGTTTCCAGTTTGGGGCTATTAGGAACACAGCTGCTGTGAACACACTTGACGGGCCCCTGGTGGACATGTACACTCATTTCAGGAATGAAACTGCTGGGTCACAGCACACACAGAGGTTTAGCTTTAGTAACTAGTGCCAAACAATCTTCCAAAGTGCTTGCACCAATTTACATTGCTACCAGCTTTCCATGATTTTTAAATAAAATTTTATACTTTTAATTGCAGATAGTGTTCTTTACCCCTAAAGAAAATACAACTGTGTTGAACTTCAGATGAATCACTATTTTTTCTGTCCTATGGATCTGCCGGTATCAAAACTGATTTTCAATTGATTTGTCTATAAATCGAGGCAAATTAAATTATTTTAGAAAAAACCAGACTAACCATGGCACAGTGTGAGAGCCTTGAGTCCAAGTTTCCTCTGGGAAGTGAGAGGGCACCAAGGCATGGCCTGGGCAGGTGGGCTGTGCTACCCTCTCCCGTGGTCTTTCGTCACCGGGGGTGTGGAGGGGTGGCAGTTAACCTCTCTCCTGCATTTAGTCTTTAGCAGGTGGCCTGAGGGGCTCTCCAAGGTGCTGTTCACCTCTAGATTCTCCCTTTCACCCCAAAGCCAAGAAGAATAAAAATCAGCCCAAACTAACAATGGCTGAGAGCTTTCATCACAGTTTCTTCACACAGTGAACCATCTACGCCTTTTCAAACTATACTCTTTGAACTTAGGCTTATCTGCTACAGGACACAATCTAAATTTCTAAACCCCAAATCAAGACAAAATGGATATCTGCATGTCCTTAAACCGGAGACTTCTGGGACCCTGCTGCCCCTCTAAGCCTCCTGATGCCGGTTGGAGAATGAAGGTCTTTCTCTGGCTGCAGCTCACAGCATGGCGAGTGCCCCCACCTTCGTGAACAGAGTCCTATTTAATGCATACTCTTCAACACTTTAGGGTTTCCCCAGTATTGAAATTAGAAACCTGTAGAGATTGTTTTGTGAATATTCCTGGAACTTTTAAATGCATTTTTTATTGGAGTCTAATGGCTTTACAATGTCGTGTTAGTTTCTGCTGCACAACAAAGTGAGCCAGCTATATGCATACATATATCCCCTCCCTCCTGGGCCTGCCTCCCATCCCACTCCCCATCCCACCCTTCTAGGTCATCACAGAACACGAAGCTGAGCTCCTTGTGCTACAGAGCAAATTCCCTCTAGCTATGTGTTTTACACATGGTAGTGTATATACGTCACTCCTAATCTCTCAGTTTGTCCCACCCTCCCGTTCCACACTCCCTGTGTCCACATGTCCATGCCCTACATCTGTATCTCTATTCTGGCCCTGAAAATAGGTTCATCTGTACCATTTTTCTAGATTCCACATATATGTGTCAACATGAGTGCATTTAAAGGAAATTTTTACCTTAATGGCCTTAAACCGTTCGATTTCATGACGTAAATTGTTGCAACAGTTATTACAATTGCAGTTGTTGCAAAAGTCCCCGCTAGCAAAGCAGTCACAGTACCTGTGGGTAAGACAACACAGCGTGTCACAGGCGCCTAGCGAGGAGATGAAGCAAGCGCGCATATGCCTGGAGGGGGAGGGCGGCCGGCACGCTGGGCCAGACACGACCTTTAGTCACCTGATTCTCCTCTTTCTGTGAAAAGAGATCCACTGGGATGACGTTCTCCAGTGACCAACACAGAAGAGAGACACCAGTGAAAATCATGGGTTACATAGCACGGCAGTTGGCAGAACAAACAATATTGCAGCCAGTGTCCACTGGCATCCATTACCTCCTTCCCCTAATGCCCACTGCCCTTGTTCCAGGAGAGCTGTAAGCTGGTGGGCACACAGCCATTTTCCCATCAACCATCCCAACCCAGCCAACACCACTGAATGCCAGTTCACTTGTCAGCCAGACCTTGCCTATGAGAAAAATCCAGGGGACCTAGAGGTGGACCCAGGCTTTGTCACACTTTCACTCCATGTCAGCATGTGGAGGAGGGAGACACGACTGGGGCAGAAACAGGTGAGTGCTGTCGCACGGACAGCACAGGCCTTCCACGTGCTCAGAATCCACAGAAGAGCAGGCCGAGCAGACCTGTCCGACATCCGCCTCCCACCCTGAGGTCCTGGAGGCAGACAGGCAGTACCCTGTGGCTCAAGTGGCCAGCACCTTCTCTGCTGTGTCGTCCTTGAAGATCTCTCAGTGTTGCTGACCATGAAACTGCTGCACATGCTCCTGGAGGGGCTTCCTCTCGTGCCGCATGACCGAGACATTTATAGGCCTGAGGTTTTTCAGTATGAAGAGGGACAAGACACTTTCTTCGACTCACGTAACAATTCAGCATCTGAACAAAGACTCCCAGCAACCTACCTGTAATCTGCACCCCTGAGAGGCTTTGGAAGGCTCATTAACCATTCCACGGCTTCAGCTTGTGACTAGAGAGGACCCACAGTGCTCTCTTCCTGAGCACAGTTCACGGAAGAGCGCTTCCTATGCAGGCTTAATACCAGCTTTGCTACTAGTTTCCTCTGTTACCTGAGCCAAGCTATTTATTTCAGTGTCTAGAGCCAGCGCATGGGAATTCTGCCACTTGACTGCCTGGTCTCCCAGAGTTGCTGAGGGAAGGCCTGAAGCCCTGGTGTGCTTCCTCCGACAGAGTGCTGCAGGAAGGCAGGAGGGCCTCTGGGCCTGGCTATGTGGTGGACTAGATGCTTGCAGAAACCTTCCTGTTATAGAGTTCCTAAGTACAATTATTTTAACATTTTAAATAATGTGTCAAAATTCATGCCAAACAAAGAGGCGAGTAAAGGAGATTGTCAGGTCTGAAAAGATAAGAAACTATGAGCCCAGAGGGGTGAGTTCTATAGCGGCCAAATGTTGTCCTGGGCCCTTTGCTGGTCCCTAGTGGCCCGGAGCTTGAGTTCAAATTGGCCACTCCTGCAGGAGACAGCCTCTGAGCTACAGAAGGTGGGAGCTGGATCAAAAAACCCCTTATAAAGTGTCAGTCCTTGAAAGGTAACCTTCCCACAAATCTACTTCATGGAGATTTCAGAGCACAGGGACCAGAAAGAAGATCCCAGAAGGTTCTAGAAAGAATAATACAGGTTTCATACAAAGGGTGAGAAAAAATCTCATAACAACATCAGAAACTAAAAGAAAATGCAGCAAAGCCTTCCAAATCCTAAGGGAAAACCTAATTAGTTGAAGTTGAAAACCCTACCATCCATCCAAAGTGATCATCTTAGTGTGAGGACAGACACAACGCTTTCAGACAAGCACAGTCTAAAAACGCTCTCTTCCATCACTCTTGCTTGGGAAGCTGCTGGAGGACGTGCTGCCTGAAAACAATGCAGTCAATCAAGAATGAGGAAGATAATGCTGCCCAGGAGCTGGGGTCAGATATGAGGAAGAAGCAAAGGAAGCCCTGGGACCGATGCTGGAAGGAGGGTCCATAACGAGAGCTGTACCTAGGGCTGAGAACCAGCCCCTCGGGAGCAGGACCTTGACGGCTGCAGGAAAGGCTTCCTCCAGACCAGGTCGATGAATACCTAGTGTGTTCTCATGTGCTGAGAAAGCAGTTAGACAAGCAGAGGAGAGTTAAGGGTTAAGTTAGTGTTAGATACATTGAAAAACTAAGTATTAACGTGAGGGAGAAGAGAAAGAAGTTGAGGGAGAACATTAATCAAGCCTCAGATGTGTTCTCATAGTCATAAAAACACTACTGATCTAACAAAATACATCTGATGTCTGGGAACAGGCCACGTGCATGTTGGGAGGGGGTTAGGTGTGAGTAGGAAGAGGAAAGAGCTAAACCCGCATCTTTCATGGAACAAAAGCAAGAGATCGTGCCGAAACTGAAAAGCCATAAGCAGGATTACAGGCATGTTATTAGATTTATGGAGGCAAATACTAAAAGATTTGGTTAAGGGCTGAAAGCATCTGGAGATCAGAAAATAAGGAACAATTATCAGGAACTACATTTTTTGTCATAAACCTTGTATAATTATTAGACTTCTTTTTTTTTTTAACTGAGCCACACAGCTTTCAGGATCTTCTTTCCCTGCTGCTGCCGCTGAGTCGCTTCAGTCGTGTCCAACTCTGTGTGACCCCATAGATGGCAGCCCACCAGGCTCCCCTGTCCCTGGGATTCTCCAAGCAAGAACACTGGAATGGGTTGCCATTTCCTTCTCCAATGCATAAAGTGAAAAGTGAAAGTGAAGTCGCTCAGTCTTGTCTGACTCTTAGTGACCCCATGGACTGACCAGGGCTCAAACCCAGGTCCTCGGCAGTGCAAATGCAGCGTCCTAACCACTGGACAGTCAGGGAATTCCCTATTTGGCTCTTTAAACTACGTACATATGACCTGGATAAAAGCAATAATTAAAAGTCAGAAAGGATAAACTGAAAGATAAAGAGTTAGATCCAAATTCAGCATAAAATGACAAAGAAGTTAGAAACACGGGAGAGATGAAGCAAAATGGTCCCTAATTAGGGGGTCACACATGTCTGACAAGCATTACAGGGCAGAGAAGAGAAACAGAAGAGAATTATATTGGAGTGAGGATACCTGGGCTTTCCAGTTGTGGGCCTCAGATTTCAGAAAACTAATGAACCTCAAAAAAGCAAATAAAAGGAAAAATCAAAGATAAAAAGAAAATTGTAAAACTCCAGAGAGAAAAGACCTAGGTTGACCACTGACTTTGTGTTAGAAATAATGGAAACAGTAGAACAATATTTTTATAGTACAGAGAGGAGAAACTGACAATCTAGAATTTTACACCTAGTCAAGCTGTGTTTAGTCACTGAGATCCAAGCTGGGCACACTTCTTTTCTCGCTCTACACACTTTGCTGGGTGGTTTTATTTATTGACTACTTTTAAAACTTTGGGCTTCCCTGCTAGCTCAGTTGGTAAAGAATCCGCCTGCTCTGCAGGAAACCCCAGTTCGACTCCTGGTCCAGGAAGATCCACTGGAGCAGGGGTTAGGCTACCCACTTCAGTATTCTTGGGCTTCCCTGGTGGCTCAGCTGGTAAAGAACTACCTGCAATGTGGGAGACCTGAGTTCAATCCCTGGCTTGGGAAGATCCCCTGGAGAAGGGAACAGTTACCCACTACTGGCCTGGAGAATAGGCCTGCAAAGAGTTGGACACGACTGAGCGACTTTCACTTTCTTTTTAAAAAACTTTGTGTAGAAGATTTGTAAATCTGTGTCACCAAAGTCTCATTTTCTTCTTTCCCAAACATCATGAAAGGGTTTCCTCACTTGCTGCTCATCCTTCCTCATCCCCATTCATTCTTTAACCTTCTAACTCTCAAAGGTGGTCAGCAGCCTCCTTAACCAGGAGGTGCAAGGACCTCTGTGCCGCCCTTGCGTCATGGCAGCATGTGACACGGTCAGGCTCCAGGACCATCCCCTGCCGCCTGTCAGACATCTCCACCTTCAGCTTAGGGAGTCCTCACCTTAGGTGCTGACCTCCGCCTTCAGCCTTCACCCGCTCTTGCTGTGGCCTCTCTGCGTGTGTGGTGTCATCACCCACCCGGTGACATGACCCCGAGTCATTTCTGGTGACGGCCTTTCTCTCTTTTCTCATATCCAAGAGGTTACCAAGTCTTCTGACTCTGGGTCAGCAATGACTTTGCTAATTGTATTCTTGATACAAGAAAGTAACATTTGTTGTAGCTTTTTAGAATATATGTAAAAAGAAAAAATTAAAATAATTCAGAATTCTACTCCCTAGAGATGACCATTTGGTGAATATATTTCAGAGTTTTTCTGTAAAACTATGCATGTTATCAATAACTGCATGCTGTTTGGTTGCATATAATACATAAATAAAAACAAGATCATATTCTATACAGTTTCAATGTGATTTTACTATGTATCGAAGTCAGTAATCAGTATGACAGCTTGCTTTTATTACTTATCAACATGAATGTTAATATTACACGTAAACAGATTTATGTCACTGTAATGACTGACTGCATCCCGCTCTATAGTAACATCACTGTAGAGCGATAAGTCACTCCCCTTAAACTGAACATTCAGATTATTTTGCATGTTTTGGTATAATGAACAATATTACACAAATGGCACTGGCCTCCTTTCTGCTCCCAGAACCCGGTGCCCTCTCTCTCTTGCCACATGGCCTGTGCCTGCTATTTCCTCTGCCTAGAATGCTCTTATCGACCCGCTTTGAATCCACCTCTGCCTCACTAACTCCTGATTAACTCTTCCTCATCCAAAACCTCTCCCTTCCTCAGGAAAATCTTCCTGGCTGTCACACTCGGCCAGTTCCCCCACTACCCTCTGCCCATTGCTGGTCCTCTGCCACGCGCCCACCATGGTCTCTGTGTCTGTGACTGTTATATTCATGTCTGTCTCCCCAGCTGGACTGTTGAGTGCTGAGGCGGCAGGGACCATGACTTATCTTGTTAATTTCTGTTTTCTCTATCCCTGAAATCACAGGAATCAAAAAGATTTGTGGAATGAATAAATAAAGAGTAAAAAATGTATTTGTCTCTTTACATACAGTTTGAAATGTCCCTTAAATCTGTGGGTTTCTCCTCATCCTGCCACCTCTGCCCTAATTCAGGTCATCATCATTTTTGTCTATGCTCTTGTGATAGTCTCCTATCTGAAGGAAGTCTTCAACGTCCTCCACTTTGCCATTAGTTTTTTAAAATATGTATCAGGCAAAAGGAAGCAAGGAAAAAACAGCACTCAGAAAACACAAAAGTGGCACTCTGTATTTCTGGTGGGGATACGGAATGGCGTAGTCATTGTGAAATCCAGCCATATGTTTCCTCAAAAAGTTAAATAAAAAGTTACCATATGATGCAGCAGTTCTGCTTCTAGGCATATACCCCGCAGAAATGAAAGCAAGAGCTCAGACAGACACTTGCTCACCCATGTTCATGGCTGCATGATGCACAACAGTCAAAGGTAGGAACAACCCAAGTGTCTATCAACAGATGATGGACAATCAGTGGATACACAGATGTGGTCTATGATACAGTGGGATGTTAATCAACCTGGAAAAGGAATAAAGTGCTGATACATGCTACAACATGGATGAACCCTGAAAATATTATGTTAGTGAAAAAAGCCAGACACAGAAGCACAGCACTGTATGAATCCACCGACATGAGGCGCCTGGAACAGGAAAACTTAGAGACAGAAGGTAGGATGGAGGTTTGCCAGGGGTTGGGGGTAACAGAAACCTATTTAGTGGGTACAGACTTTCTATCTGAGATGACAAAAGGGTTCCAGAAATGGGTAATGGTGATGGTTGCACAACATCATAAGTACAATTAATGCCACTGAATTGTGTATTTAAAAATGGTTAAAATGGGAAACTTTATGTTTTACATATTTTACCATGACTTCAAAAAAGCAAGGTGCAGATTGCACATATGAAATGCTGCCATTTTGGGAAAGAAAAGAACTTAAATAAATTTTAAGACTTCAAAAAAAATTTATGAAACTTATTTGTGATACAAATAAGTCCACATATGTCAATAATGAGACAAAGAATGCAAATAGATTTTAAAGTCTATTGAAGCATGGATTATTAGATTTGCTTTTTAAAAACCCAACTATAGGACTTCTCTGGCAGTCCAATGGCTAAGATGCTGTACTTCCACTGCGGGAGGTTCGAACCCTGGTCAAACCCTGGTCACTGGTGGGTTTGAACCCTGGTCACTGCATGGCATGGCCAAAAGAATAATAGTAATACAATAAGTAAAAATAAGTAAAAACCCAACTATATTTAGATGACAGAAGACACACCTAAAACACTGCCACACAAAGTATGAACATAGAAGGATGTTAGGAGCACAGTTTGCAAAGAAAATATGGTGTAGTAACAGTAATATTAAAAAAAAGAATATAAAGCAAAAAGCACTAGAATACAGAGTCACATTTAACAGTTAATGGAATAATTCACAAAAAAGATACAACAATCATGAATTTGTACACCTTTCACTGTAGGCTCAAAGTATATAAACTAAAATGTAATTATAAGGAAAAAATAAGCAAATTCACAATCATAATGAACTTTTATAAAAAACAGATAAATCACACAAAATTTAATAAGTATTTAGCAGATTTAAAAAACAAAACTAACAAACTTGAACTAGTGGATAGTAAATGCATCTAACAAATAGAGAATATACATTTTTAAGTTAATATAGAATGTATTAAAAATTGACCAAACATTGTCATAAGGCAATCTTCATTAATTTCAAAGTATTGCTATCATACAAACCATATTATCTTATCACATTATAATTAAACATAAAAATTGACAATAAAAATGTTGCTTAAAAATATATACACAGATACATGCACATATATGCATACATATATAGCTGGATACTTTGAAATGTACACCTAAGTAACTCATGCAGTGAAGAGAACATTACAATGAAAATTACAAGGCGTTTTGAGTGAATGACAGTGAAAGTAGCACGTAACTCTTGGAGGGTGCAGCAGAGCAGTACACAGAGCGATTTACGGCTTCAATGCATTTCCTAAAGAAAGATCGTAAATAAATAGGTATCTAACACAAAAAAGCTATTAAAACAAGGGAATAAAATGATAAAGGTATGAGGGAGAAAATGGGCTTCCCAGGTGGCACAGTTGTAAAGAACCCACTTATTGATGCAGGAGACGCAAGAGACTCAGGTTAGATCCCTCGGTCAGCAAGATCCCCTGGAGAAGGAAATGGCAACCCACACCAGTATTCTTGTCTGGAAAATTCCACGGGCAGAGGTGCCTGGTCCATGGGGTCACAGAGTCAGACATGACTGGGCATGCAGGGATGCATTGTAATAATTATTACATAAGGGAGAAAAGAGTAAAGAGTAAGAAGTAATGTTTTTAAAACAGGAATATAGGCAAGAAGATCAATAAAACCAAAAGCTGCTGCTCTGAAATGACTGACAAAACAGACAAATCTCTCATGAGACTGATCAAGGAGAAAAAAGATACAACAAACAACAGCAGAAATTAAAATTAGAAAAATTTAAAGCTCTAACTACAGATAGATAATTTTAAAAAATAACAAAAGAGTATATGAACAGAGATATACTGAGACATGAAAATGTCAATAATAATAATCAATAATCTTCAAGAAAATATAAAATAAAATGGACTCAAGAAGAAACACAAACTTAGAGATGGCAACAAGTTGTAAAGAAAGTGAATGACCCCCACTCCAAACCCCAGACATTAAATCAAACAGCTTTATGCACAAAGTTTAATCAAACTTCAGAGAACTAATAAATCCTATCTTGCCCAACTTTTCCAGAGGCTAGAGAAAAAGAGGGTCCAGTGGGAACTGGGAAGACTGCTAATGCATTTTATTAGGCAATTCAGCACTAATAGCAATTTCAAACAAAGAAAATATGAGAAAGGAAAACTACAGATCTATCTCACTCATGAAAAAGATACAAAGACCCTAATAAAATATTGAAAACTAAATCTAGCAGTGCACATGAAAGATAAAATCAGCACATCAGGATCAAACCGGGTTTAATCTCTGGCCTGCGAGGGGGATGACCATTAGAAAACTTTGTCAGAGATCAAACTGTAAGGTTAAAACAGGAAAACAATCTGACCATCTAAAAGAACGCAGGCAAAAAGGCTTTGATAAAATTCACCATTCGTGCATATTAAGAATTAAAAAAGAAAGCCACTTAGGAGCCCAGGCATACACAGAAGGACACTTTCTGGGTCCGAGGGGGCGTGCAGCAGGAAACAGCCCACACGCCCCTGCTCTGCCCCCTGCCACAGCCCCAGCTGAGAATGTGCTTGACTCTGCTTCACCTCCCAGCTTCCTACACTACATGGTCTGACCACATGACTAGGTTCTGGCCAAGGGACGTTGGGTGGGAGTGGCTGTGGCGATCACGGATTGTGCCTTAGAAGGTAGGGTGTGTGCCTTTACCCTGCTCTTTCCTCTCCCCATGGCTGGAAGGCGAGTGTGAGGTCAGCGGCTGGGGCAGCCCTCTTGGCCACACAATGGGAGTCACTCGAGGATGGCAGGGTGGCTGCTGGAAGGGGCGGAGGCACTGACACCGACCAGCCTCCACAAGAGCCCGGCTTGTCGTTCTGAGTCTGTTACAGCATCTAGGCACGTCCTCTGCATACTACAGAGCATTTCTCAAAAACCTACAGCAGATATCTTATTCAGGGAATGAAATGTAGGTAAGGGAATTTTAGAAGTGTTCCTATGAAAATCAGGAGCAAGGCAGTGTCCCGCACTGGCATTCCCCCATCACAGCTGTAGAAGTCCTAGCTAAGACCACAAGGCAAGGAAAAGGAAAGGATGGGAAAGACACCATCAGAGACACTCTGCAGACAAGATGATTGCTTAAATACAAAGATGAAGGGAATTCACAGACGAAGCATTGCAACTAGGAAGTGGGACCCTTGCAATGAGCAGAATTAAGAACCCAGAACCAGACCCACATGTGTACTTCAAACTCTGACAGCTGACAGGGAATGGATGGCAGATTATAGGTGACCGTATTAGGGTTTTGCAATAAATGGTGCTGTACAATTAACTGTACATATGATAAAAAATCAATTTCTACCTACTGCCATTCACAAAAATCAATTCCAGGTGCATTAAGGCCTCAACGACAAAAAAGCAATCTTTTAAACTTTTATTTTATTTTATTTTTTTTTTATTTTTTATTTTTTTTAACTTTTAAAATTTTTATTTTAACTTTAGTTTACTTTACATTACTGTATTGGTTTTGCCAAACATTGACACGAATAAATAGTCTAACGGCACATCATTTACCCTTGGGATATGGCCAGATTTCTTAAACAAGGCACACAAAGGCAGTAACAATAAAGACACTTGACAATTTTGACTATATGAAATTGAAAACTTCTGTTCAACAAAAGTCACTACTCATTTTCTGCCGTGTGTGTTAAGTGCCCAGTAGACATCAGCCTTGCACTGGACACTCAAGGTAGAGTTGTCAATAAGACACAGACCTCCTCACCATGAGACTTTCAATCGTGCACACGTTCTCTCTCTCAGGGTCAGAATAAGGGTCAGACAGGGTCAAAAACCCATGTCTAGGGCCAGGACATACACCTTGGCCCCCAACCCAAATTCTACTCCCTTCTGTTACCTCTGTGGGCTCCCCTCTAATCAGAATCACTTTTTCTCCTAGGAAACTCAGACTGATCTGTCCCACTGGTAACAGCTATAATGGCAACCGCAAGATGAGAGCTGGAAAAGCATCGCCCTCTCTGGTCTCAGGCTCCTCCACTTGGTGGGTCAGTTGGGACAGACAGAAAGGTTCCAGTCTCCAGTGGAAGGAAATCCAGCTGCCCGCAGGTTGATGAGTGAGAGCGGGTGGTGGTGTCTCAGGGCGTGCCGCATTCCTAAGAGCTCATGCTGTCTCACCAGTGCTGTTCACAGTCTGGGTATTCTTGCAGGAGGTGTTTGTATTGTCCTCCTTCTTTAGTCCACTCTTGCCATTGCCCAGGAAACCACGTCTACAGCCCTCACTTGAGGTTTGTGGCCCCTCTCTTGGCTATGAAACACCAGTGCATCACCTGTTAAAGACACTGTCCTCGAGGTACAGACTGCTTCAGTGCTGGCAGACAGCAGCATTCCAACACTCGGTGGGTAGTCTCACTCTGTCACTTAACGAGAACGTGACAATACTATTCAAGAAAATACCCATGGTGCTCGGTGGTACGTTCACTTCCCGCAGGCACATTGTATCCTAAAATTTTAGTTGTAGTGCTTGAAAAGACTTGAGATGATATATTCTAAACTTATTCTTTGTTCACTGGCATCCTGGCATATCCCTGGCTACAAACACTTTAAAACTTTGGAACAACACTAAAAACAAAAATTTGAAGTATAAGATTTTTGAGTTTCAAGGGTAAACAGCAAAGGAATGGAAAACGGTGGCTCTAGCCAAGGGAGTTGAGTGTAGAGTGTCCCCTCCTCTCCCACAGCAAGATGGCAGCAGACGATCTTTCCAGACGTGGAGGCAAAGTTCGGAAAGCCTGAACACAGAAGTCACTGGAGTGGCGGCCTCTAGGGAGAAGTCTGGGGAGGGGGAGGCATGCGGATCAGGAGGCAGTTCTCTCCATTGTATTCAGATATACTTACTGATTTTTACCCATGTGTAGGCATCACTTGGATTTTTAAAAAATACAATAATGTGGTTTTCTCTTTGTTAATGGCCAATTAGTAGTAATCCCTCTTAACATTTATCCGAGAGAGATTCCCAATAACGTGGGACGAATAGACTCCAGGAGAATCAGCTTCCACTGCTTTGAACACGACTTGCTGCGGGGAGTGAGACGCTAAAGGAAGCTGGGTGCTCTGACCGGCGCCGACGCCACGCTTGCTAGTGGAGCCTCGGCGGTGAACCCGCCCCTGACTGACATCAGGACAGGCACCTTCGGCACACGGAGACACAGAGTGGTGTTGCCACCAGCACAAGGGCACAGATCTCACCAAGAAGGCCCACTGGGTTGAATATGCCCATTTCTAGCCTTTCCAGGAGCAGTATTTCTGGAAATAATTGGTTTCTCAGTGGTAGATTGATGCCAACCAAACAAAGATGAACTGTTCAGAGTGCTACGTGTTAATTTTTGGCAGAAACCAACATTCCCTCCAGTGCCTATCATGTTCCCAGCCCTTATTAAGGCCCCCTGCTTCTCAGAATGCTGCTACTGATGCTGAAGCTGAAACTCCAATACTTTGGCAAGTATCACCGGTGATGAGTGTGAACTTAGAGGTGCAGAGGCACAGCACACACTGGGAGGGCCACGCATCCCCTGTGCGTGGTGCCCCACTTCTCTGGAGTGGGCGGCCCCTGCAGCCCCCAGACACAAGGCTTTCCCGGGACAGCACCACAAACACTCTGAGCCTCCTTTTCATTTGTTCCAACGCTGACCAAGCCCCCTTGTGATGATAAAATCTTTCCTTAGCACGTTAGTCACCGATTAATCTGGAAAGCTGCTTCTAGGCAAGAAGCTATTTCTTGGGCCTTTCCATTATGAAGTAATCAAAAAGTAACCCTTCTTCACTTTAGCTTGGTGGCTCGGACAGTAAAGCATCTGTCTACAATGCGGGAGACCTGGGTTCGATCCCTGGGTTGGGAAGATCCCCTGGAGAAGGAAATGGCAATCCACTCCAGGACTATTGCCTGGAAAATCCCATGGACAGAGGAGCGTGGTAGGCTACAGTCCATGGGGTTGCAAAGAGTTGGACACGACTGAGCGACTTCACTATTCACTAACCCTTCTTCAGTTCAGTTCAGTTCAGTTCAGTTCAGTCATGTCCGACTCTTTGCAACCCCATGAATCACAGCACGCCAGGCCTCCCTGTCCATCACCAACTCCCAGAGTTCACTCAGATTCACGTCCATCGAGTCGGTGATGCCATCCAGCCATCTCATCCTCTGTTGTCCTCTTCTCCTCCTACCCCCAATCCCTCCCAGCATCAGGGTCTTTTCCAGTGAGTCAACTCTTTGCATGAGGTGGCCAAAGTATTGGAGTTTGAGCTTCAGCATCAGTCCTTCCAGTGAACACCCAGGACTGATCTCCTTTAGGATGGACTGGTTGGATCTCCTTGCAGTCTAAGGGACTCTCAAGAGTCTTCTCCAAACCACAGTTCAAAAGCATCAATTCTTTGGTGCTCAGCTTTCTTCACAGTCCAACTCTCACATCCATACATGACTACTGGAAAAACCATAGCCTTGACTAGAC
>SJYQ01093549.1:66231-81750 GCA_006410935.1 Redunca redunca | reverse complement strand
CTTCTTCCAGCCCAGCGTTTCTCATGATGTGCTCTGCATATAAGTTAAATAAGCAGGATGACAGTATACAGCCTTGATGTACTCCTTTTCCTATTTGGAACCAGTCTGTTGGTCCATGTCCAGCTCTAACTGTTGCTTCCTGACCTGCATACAGATTTCTCAAGAGGCATGTCAGGTGGTCTGGTATTCCCATCTCTTTCAGAATTTTCCACAGTTTATTGTGATCCACACAGTCAAAGGCTTTGGCATAGTCAGTTTTCATTCCAGTCCCAAAGAAAGGCAATGCCAAAGAATGCTCAAACTACCACACAATTGTACTCATCTCACACGCTAGCAAAGTAGTGCTCGAAATTCTCCAAGCCAGCCTTCAGCAATATGTGAACCATGAACTTCCAGATGTTCAAGCTGGTTTTAGAAAAGGCAGAGGAACCAGAGATCAAATTGCCAACATCCACTGGATCATGGAAAAACCTTTCTTAGAGACATCTTATTTCCAAGTCCTTAAGAGCCGCTTCACTCTGTCCCCAGTCAGTGTACACCTTTCTCTAGGCTTCATGGGTTGTTCATGGGCAACCCAGTCGCTGACCCAGCCGGCAGCATGGCAGCCCTTGTCCACAGGAACCCCTTCACCCCCAGTTCTATCCACTCTAGTCTCTACCACCTCGTCCTCCACCGCATCAGAAGTTTCCATCTAGGCTGGCCACTCTGGCTTGACAATGTCACATGGTCCAGGCTTTTCCCTCTGTTCTCCTTCCTCCTCACCCAGCTGCATTTTCAGAGTTCCTGATCAGTAGTCTCATGGTGTGTCCAACATTCAGAGAGGTATAGGACTTGCATTCACAGACTAAACCAAAGACAACTCAGTATTTACATACAGTCGACCCTAGATTTTTAACATTAACTTAAAAAAATCAATTTGTTTGTTTAGTTTTGTTTGGTGAACCAGGTTTCACCGACTTCTGGATTTTTCCCCACTTCTGCACCCACATCACCACCCCACCAGTGGAGCTCTCGGTGACTTCAGCAGGAGCTCTGCAATGGAAACATCACGTGGAGATAGTGGTTAGGGTGGTTAGACATCGGCACGAGGCGGTATTCTCCCCTTCCGTCACGTAACTTAAAGCTAGGCGGGCACTCAGGGCAGAAGCTGAGAGCAGACAGACTGCATGCATGAATCTCCACATGACAGATGGGGGTGGGAGCTCAAGGGCACGGTGCCACCAGTCATGGTGACCGGTCCACCTCCTATTCCAGTCACACAGTCCGCCCCAGCCCGGATTCTGCTTCACAGCCTGCCCTACCACCCACCCTGACGGAGCCTCCCAGGAGCTGGCATCCCTGGGGGAGAACTGTTCTGAGAAGAATTCAATATAGAGTAAACCAATTCATCCAGCTTTTAAAAACTAAGATGTGGAAATGTTACAGTTAATGCTCAACAAGAATGCAGTGTTTAGCACTTGTTGGAGGGGCTGGAGAACGTAAACCAAAATCCAAGAAAATCACAGCACTCGAGGCGCAGGCAGAGTCTTTTCCTAAGTTAGTTGGTCAAGATAATACTGAACGATCCCAACCAGGCTTATGCAGAAAGCGCTGTTTCTCGTTGCTCTGGTTTACGAGGAGCGTGAGGACACGGCTGTTGCGTCTTAACTGTAGCATATACACTACTAGCCGTTCATGTCTGTCTGGACCCTGCTCCACTTACTGACTTCTTCTTTTTTTTTTTTTTTAATGACTTTATTTATGGTTGTGCAGGGTCTTCATGCGGCGTGGGCTTTTCTCTAGCTGTGGCGAGCAAGGGCTGCTCTTTAGGGGGACATGGGCTTCTCACCACGGTGGCTCCTCTCATTGGGAGCACGGGCTCTGGTGCCCACAGACCTCAGTACTGTGGCTCCCAGGCTCGAGAGCCCCGGCCCAGTGGCTGTGATGCGTGGGCTCAGCTGCTCTGCCACGTGCAGTCTTCCCAGACCAGGGGTGGAACCCGCGTCCCCTGCTTTGGCAGGAAAGCCCTCAGGCGTATTCTAGGCTCTAGTTTTCCACGCTCCTATCTGCTGAGAGAGGCCTGGGAGCTGGGAGTGCTCTGGGGCCTCTAGCGAGAGCCTGCCCCTCCCTCAGTCGTGTCTGACTCTTTGCCCGCCAGGCTCCCCTGTCCATAGGATTTCCCAGGCAAGATTAACTGGAGTGGGTTGCCATTTCCTTCTCCCACTTACTGACTTCTAAACAACCTTATTTCTACTTAATAATGAAGGATTTGCGATTACTTACAATTTCAGACACTGGGATTTGGTACAGTTACATGGCTTTTTAGACTTTGTGTCCAATGAACTAAGAGTTACTCTATAAAGATTAAAAAAGAAAATGTATTCAGATCATTACTCTTCAAAAAGAGAATTAGCTAAGCAGCTGGTGTTTTTGAACAAAGACTGAAAATCTCAACACCAGAGAGTTATAAGTATCATTTATTAGTGCCAGATCATAAGATGGATCGGCATGCAAATTCACAGTGTGAGGAGCAGGCCTGGCCAGGTCTAGCTGCATGCCCAGAGACCCTATCGCTGCCCCCTCCCCAAGCCCGCACAGCCGAACTCGAGGGCACAGGCCCCAGGGAAAGTGAAAGCGAAAGCGTAAGTCACTCAGTCATGTCCGACTCTTCCCGACCACATGAACTGCAGCCCGTCAGGCTCCTCTGTCCATGGGATTCTCCAGGCAAGGATACTGGAGTGGGTTGCCATGCTCTTCTCTGGGGGATCTTCCCAACCCAGAGAGTGAACCTGTATCTCTTATGTCTCGTGCACTGGCAGGCAGGCTCTTCACAACTATGACACACAGTTTGGGGAGCAGAGGAGGGAGAGATACTTCAAATCACTGGGGCCTTGGACCTTCGCCAAGCTTCTTCCACTGATCTGTTCAAACCTCTACTGTGTGTGGCTCCCCACACCAAATAGATTTTTATTTTTGCATTTTTCAAATCAGAACACTAATGAAGAGCATAAGCTAAAGAAGCAACAGATAAACCATGGTCCGCTGCATTAGAGCTGACTAGTACCACCAGTATCCACTGTGTTCTGAATGTTATCATGTGGGTACTGGGGACTGCCCTCCTAACTGTTCCTTTGGGGATTAGCCCAGAAGCCATTTTCAGGGGCATCAGAAGGGGAGAGGCGAATGTGTGCTGGGTACTGCTAAACCTGAGGGAGACTGCGAGTTAAGGAGCAGACAGGCTCCCCAGCGCTGCTCACAAGCACTGCTGCCCGAGGGGACTTGGGATGTCGGCACTGTGAGGCGGGTAGATCCTGGGGTTGAGCTGGGGCACACACGCCCACACGCCAGCTGTGACCGGGGCTCTCCCGCCCTGGGCCTGCGGCCCTCGAGCTCAGCCTGCTGCTCCCCGAGCCTGTGTGTACAGGCGTTGCCTCTGCAGCACTGGCTGCTTCTAGGACCACACCTTGGTCTTGGTCTCAGCAGCCACGGCAGTGCTCGGCACGCAGTCTTGCTGACAGCCCCCTGGCGTCGCGCACAGCACGGGCGCCACCCTCTGCCGTGCGCTGCGCCCTCACACACACAGCTGTCTTCAGTCAGGGGACGTCAGTCTAACCTCAGCTCAGGCCCCCGTCCCCATGCTCTGGAAGCTTCCCTCATCAGGCCTCCACCTCTCTTCTCACCGGCGGTTTCTGTTTCAGGAGCCCTGTCCTCTCTCGTTGGTGGTAAACGGTCCCTGACTCCTGGCTGAGCTACTGTGCGTTGCTTCTTCTGGAGATGTCTCCCATTTTTAAGATTATCTCCCCACACTGTGTTGTTGAATCTTTATTAACTTATTCTTCATCTAGTCTAGTTTTCCCCTTCATAGAGAGGACAGTGGCAGCCTTCTACCCTCATGCGTGCCTGCACGTGGCAGGTCTGGCTACACTGCCCCTGGTCCCCCAACCTGGATCAGATGTGGGCTGCTCAGAGGAGGGGGACACGGGCACCCACTTCACCACTCTTGCCCTCGGTCTTGCCTCTAAAATGGGGCATGGTGTGGCCTGGCACTACCTGTCCAGAGGAACCAAAACTCTTCCCTTTAAAAATGGAGTAGGGGCCCATGGAGACGCTCCAGTGGTGCCCTGCCGTGACTGAGGGAGGAGGGCACAGTTCAGTGCGCGTCTACAGTGCGGGAAGGCGCCCACGGGCACTGACTATGAGATCACTTTGTGGCTAGACTGTCACAAGTGCTTCAGGAGAATACCAAAATATACATATATGCACACATCTTTTAATTTACGTTGCTTGTTCTAGAGGAATCCACCAGATAATTTGGGACATGAGCTATATACAATTGAAAAATTAGAGAACAAAAGATATTATATTATCAACTATCAAATTATATGACATAGATTATAAATGATATAAAATTTGAGGACAGTTTAACAGAGATGAAAAAAAAAACCAAACTACTCCTGAAAGAAGGAGAACTCGACATTGACTTTCGAGGGTGTGAAGTTTTCTGTGATTCATCAAAAGGATGTTTCAGCTGAAATAACAGCACAAGCAAAGATACCACATCAGGGATGAGCGAAGAGCCGCAAAGGGGCAGGCTCACTGCAGTGGGTCAAGCTGGAAAAAACTTCCATGGCTCTCGTATTAATGAAATTTGACTACTCTTCTATGCCAGCCTGAAAATTAAAGGGCTAGAGGAGATCTGGACAACTCTGCCTCAGAAAAGCATTATAAATAAACTGTACCACAGTGAGATATGACCTCATCTTTAGGACAAAATTTCCAGAGAAGAAGACTCTTGAATTTCATAATGTTCATTGTGAAGTGAAGTGAAGCCACTCAGTCGTGTCTGACTCTTCGCGACCCCATGGACTGCAGCCTATCAGGCTCCTCCATCCACGGGATTTTCCAGGCAAGAGTGCTGGAGTGGATTGCCATTATGTTACCAAAAATAAAGACATCAAGGACATATCAGAATTCACAGTAATGTCTGATTGATAGTTTGATTATTAAAGCCGTGCAGAGTGACAGGACATGAATTTTTATTCATATGATAAGCTACTTAATAAGTCAGCCAGTTCACCGCCTAGATCTCAAGAATGGTGACTGGGCGAATTCACCCATATGGACTGCTTGCTGTAAGGCCCAAGCTGGCCTGCATCTAAGTCATCTATCTCAGAACGCTTGCACCATATGGGCTGACAGAATGTCCTTTCTCATGTCTTCACACCTAGCTTAACCTTGTTGTCTGGGGAAAGTTAAAAAAAAAGCCTAACAAAGTATCTACAGAGGTCTAGCGAATTAGTCGTGGTGGGGAGCTCATACAGAACGGAACAGCCAGCAAATGGTTTCCTGACAGTTTCCTCACCAAAAACAAGCTGGTAGAGACTCCAGTACGCCATCAGTACTGTGGCTGTAGAGATAATGATCATCGGGATGACTCAGTGGCATGACATCAAAGCAAGGAATTAATTGCACCCAAAAATACAAAAACAAAGCTCATGTTGTTCCTGGCAAACCTTCCTGGCACATCATTTATAACAGAAAAATATTTTACGGCCTGCATAATTGCTTCACAACAGAGGAAAGTAGAGAGAGACTGGGAAGAAGGCGGGGGAGGGTGGGGATAAGGGGAATGCGCTGAGTGAGCTCCCTCGTTGCTGCTCCTGTGGGAAAGCGAATCAGCTGCAACGCAGAGAAACACCAGACGGCATCGACTCCGAGAGCCACAGCTGAAACAGAGCACCAGAGGCACCGAACGCCCGTGGACACGGAACCGTGCTAGGGCACACGGTGCACAGTACTATGGGCTGGATGCTCCCAGACGCAAGCAAGGCAAAGTGCGCGTCCTCAGAGTCTGAAAATCCCGGGTCACATGGTGTCACCAAAGATGTAATACCATCAGCAAATCTAGGAGCTGCTCACAGAGCTGTTTTGTCCACAAACATTATGAGCCATGATTACAGAACCAGTTGAACAGCAGTCACTGATCCATCGTGCCAAGACAGTGAAGCCAGGAGGATGGCCCCCGCAGTCCTAGTCACATTAAATGAGGGTCAACAGCTGAGGTGGCACAGAGTTACCACCAGCCCCACGACCAACTGCTAAGACGGAAGCAGCAAATCATGCGAGCGACTGACATTCTCCAGTGACGATGCAGGGGTATTGTTGCCTGAATCCCACCAGGTCACCAGAACTCCACCTGGCAGCTCACCTAAGCCTCTCACTCGGCCCCGATGGCTCTCCTCACCCTCATCCAGGTCACAGTGAAGATGTGCCCAAAGGCAGACACTTCAGGAGGCTGGGGCCACTAGAGGCCAGCCTACATTTCCTAAATTGCTGGCCTGATTCCTTTCAGGCCCTCAAATGTACTCTTTCATTAGGCTGTGTGCCCCAACTTCTGGAGGCAGGAAGAGGTGGCCCTCCATAACCAACTAGATGGCTCCAGGAACAAAGAGGGCTGCTCTAGTCACTGACAGCACATGAGTGTGAACTCGAGAAAGTTTCACCCAGCTTGGTTAGTTTAATTAGTTACAATTATAGACATGATTTTAAAATGTCCAGACAAGGTCCCAGATAAGTGCAGCCATGTCCACCTGCAGACCATGTGCCTTGGACCCTGCCATTGAACGTGAGCAAAGGCAGCGGGCAGAGGCTGCCTAAAGGCACGGAGACTGCGGTCAACACTAAGTGGCTGCCACACCGTTTCCTGTGCTGATGACAGCAAAATAGAAACAGAGCCGCCAGGTTTAAGCCCACGTGCTCTCAAGACAGCGAGGCTCGGCACCAAACCTCCGAAACACTGGCACCGGGCAGTGGGCAGAGAGCGTACGTAAACAAAGGTTTCAGACCAGGCCTTCAAGCAACCACAAACCAGACACTCACAGCAACTCTGCTAGTGCACTGCTGAATGTAAAAATCCTATTTTAGAAGTCATGAAGGTTTGCAGGTAAAGCTAACTTTAAAACTCAGAAGGAAATCACAAATGTACCCAAGAGCCTCTTAAACTCTTACATTAAAGTGACAGTTGCTTTTAATTCTTACCCAGCCAAAGTTATTTTTGGTGGTGGTCCTGGAAGAGTTGCTCCTGAGGGGAAAGCAGGCCCGCTGAGTGCAGATGGTAAGGCTCCACTGTCAAGCTGTGTAAAGTCAAAGGCAAGCATAATTTGAATTAGTATACATTTTTAAAGTTTATTATACCTCCCCCCCAGGTATAGACAAAAGTGATTTTCTTCTGGAGGTTTCTACCACGATCTCTTTACGACAGCATCCAGGCCTTGTTACCACCACGGTTCTGCTAACGTCTGAGCAGGTTCCAGCCAAGGGTTTCAGTAGAAGTGAGAGGGGTCCAGCCCCAGCCACCTCACCCACCAGACCACAGGACGCCCTGGGGCGAGAAAGCCCGACTGTGGTCAGACTGAAACAGGCCAAGGGTTCAGGGCCGAGCCATCTACCGGCTGACAAGCAGCTCACAAGGCTGTCGCTCGGCTGCCCAGTGTTATTGCAATGGACATTTTTTCACTTTTATGAACTACAAATCCGGAAATAAATTCAATAACGTATTTCTATAAACTAAACATGTTCTCTAACTATTATCAAGTTCTTAGTATAACACAGGAGATCTTGATATTTGAAATCTCGTTGGCAACCATTACTTTTTCATCTACTCATAAAAAATTTTGTAACCAATTTTAACAAATGCAAAACCAGTGTCCTAATCTCTGCATTATCCATGTCCTTTGCTTTCTTGGTTCTCATGTTCTTTTATTGTATGTTATCCATTCACATGGCTTACAGGGAAAGGAAAGGGTAGCAAAGTCAACACTGACCTTTATTATCTTAAAAGAAGCTTAAAGAAATTTCAACTGTTGAATAAGCTTAGATTTTGAAATTATTTGTGTATACCCAAACATCCTATCCTTGTCCCTTCCTCCCTGAAAACTTGAAGTTTAAAAATAAGCTTTATTTAAGAAACACAGCTTTGGAATTTCCTGGCAGTCTGGTGGTTAGGACTCTGTACTTTCACTGCTAAAGACCTGGGTTTGATTCCTGGTCAGGGAACTTCCCTGGTGGCTCAGACGATAAAGCGTCTGCCTACAATGTGGAGACCCGAGTTTGATCCCTAGGTCGGAAAGATCCCCTGGAGAAGGAAATGGCACCCCACTCCAGCACTCTTGCCTGGAGAATCCCATGGACGGAGGAGCCTGGTGGGCTGCAGTCCATGGGGTCGCAAAGAGTCGGACACGACTGAGCGACTTCACTTTCAGGGAACTAAAATCCCACAGGCCACTCAGTGCAGCCAAAAAAAAAGAAGCATGATCTTGGGAAAACACAACTTATCTGTCTTCCTTTTCTCTCTCCTGCTTCTTTTATCATTGTGTGTAATCATTCCCTGGTGGGGCCTGAGGACACTGAGAAACCACCCGGGGCCCAACTCCTTCGTTACAAACCCCCCCCCAGTCTCACAGGGGAGTCACCGCCAGAACCACGCTCACGGGTCTTGCGAGAGCTGGGAGGCTCTGTGTTCCTCTCCCGGCCTTGCCAGAGGGAAGTGTTCACCAGTGACTGCAACTGTTTCCTTTACAGCCACCCAGACACCCAGTTATTGGGCCCGCATCTCCTCACGGCAGTCCGTGAGGAGTAGACTTCTCTGGACTTTTGCCTTCTCTTGAGGAAGTGATTTCACAGTGCTTGAGGTTGAGACGATTCTCAGAATAAACCTGATATAATTTCTCTCTTTCTCTTTTGCTTATTTATTTAGCCTCAAAGTAAAGCAGAGAAAAAGAGATGCCTTTTAAGTACAATGTCTTCTGTCGCGTTCCACTTCCTCCTGCTCTCCCTCGCTTGCTCCAGCCCTGCCCCGCCGGCCTCCTGAAGGCCTCCACAGCCCGTGGACCCATACTCTGTGTGCTCTTCCCCGTGCCTGAAAGACTCTTCCAAGGGACAGGCACACGGTTCACCTCTTCCTCTCTAGACTTTGCTCGAGCATCACCTTCTCAGTGGCGCCAACACTGACCACCTTGCTTACACTTGCCACCTGCCTTCCTCCTCCCCAACCCCCCACCTCCAGTGCCCCTCCTCTGCTCTCCTAGCATACAGTATAATTTATTTATTTACTAGGTTTGCTTATTGTCTGTCTCCCACACTGAAGTATAAACTGTGGGAGGGCAGTCATCTGTTCTGCTTTGATTTGTTTTGGGGGGTTCACTTAACATTGGCTCACTGATGTAACCCAAGTGCCCAGGCATGCTGTCCTATTGAAGGCCGCCCGCTATGAAGGCCTGATACATGTTAGCTTTGCTCCAGCCCTCAGTCCACAGATAAAACCAAGAATTGCAAGATCTCTGCTCTATGGAGCTTGTATTCCTGTGGGTGGATACAGGCAAACAAACAAACTGAAGAACACAAGACAGTAAGAGTGTGTGCAGAGAATTAAACAGGTACTGTGATAGTGAGTGACCGTCTACACTGGGGACGTATGGAAGGCTCTTCAGGAGAGGGGACATTTTACATCAAGACTTAAGGAAAAGAGTACATTTGTCTTGTATTTAATCTATGCACATTATGGTAAAATCATAAAAGTATTTTAAACTAAAGAGCATTTTCCTGATGTGGACAAAGATGGGAAATAAATATTCTAGACCAAGTGAGGGGTACGCGCTGATGGGTATCAGGACCACAAAGGACACATTCAGCAAACGGGGCAGAACTGGGGTCCAGAGGCCATAGGAAGGGCCAGGTTGTCTCACAGAGCCTGCAGAGAAGGGGGTCTTAGACTCAGTCTGCTACTCCCAGTGCCTAACATGGGGTGAAGGTGTTGGATACTTGGTTTAACCACTGATTGTAAAACAGAGGATAAATATACTTTCTGAGTAATTCAAACTTCAACAATTGAAATTTCAAGAGACAATAATTCCCTACTGTATTTTTTTTTATTAAAGCAATAACTCACTTGTTGTGTAATGAGATTTAATTTTGCTGGTACTGGCAAAAATCTTCCTACTAAAGTAGTCATGGGTTTAGGGACATCTGTAAGGAAGACAGTTACAGTTAATTGATAGCATATATTGTTCCTCTTCCACTTGCACATGGAGGAAAGCACAAAAATGATAACGTATCTTGAGTTTAACATGTGCAAAGTCATTTACACTTCTCTTGATCCTATTTATGTTTTCTATAAAACCTTTCTGGTCAATGTTTTCAGCTTGGGTTTTTTTGTTTGTTTTTACTTATGACACCTTTTTTCTTTGTCATAATGCTACTTTACTTGAGCTTCCAGGGATGTTATGCTAAAAAATGTTGCAGTGCCCAGGTTCCTAAACTCTGTGCCACGGTGCCCTCCAGTGCAGCAGCGCTCACCAGGGAGGCACTAGATGTGTACATTTTCAAAGAAAGCACAGCGCCATCTGTAGGATGGCACACCAACTACTTTCAGTTTATGCGAGTTCTTCCTCAGATACTGATTTACTGGGAGGTAAGTACTCATTAGGCTACTGGGAGCAAACTACTTAAGATTGGAACGATAACGTATTTCTCTGGCCTAAGCGCGCATCAAGAACACCCGTGAGACACTACGGTCCCTGTGGAACTCCACGTTTGAACTGGAGTGACAGGAGAAGTCTCCTGGTTGCCCACCTACTGAAGGCTTGTGCCTCCTTTGAGTGGTGTTTCCCTGAGATTTACGTAACTGAATGCATCTGTTTCGTGGTGATATTTAATGTCTTCACAGTGACAAAAGAAACTGGGCTAGGGGCTGAGCAGTTATGATGATATGACAAGGAAATATATGAGGAGAGCATTATGTAAGTCTTCCTTCTGGGGATGATCTAAGGCATTAGGATTTTGTTGTGTTCCAGAAGTAAGGGAATTGGGAAAGAAGCCTTCTCTGCCTGTGTAGAGGATCAGAGGCAGCTCTGACCCACAGGGACCGGAGCCAGAAAACCCATGGCTGGTGTGCAGCAAAGTGCTCCTGGAGGCGCCTTGCATCATAGAAAAGTAAATGCTTAGAGGCATGTCCCTGGGTAAGGAGACTATCAGGATGCAACGGGAGTTACATTCTGTCTTTTTTGCCCTGGGCTCCAAAGGCTCACTGAAATGGCATCAAGACTGAATATTGACTTAAATTACGACAAGGTCAGTAAATCATACGATAGTGAAATATTCTGGTTAATTCAAGCTTTAGGGTAACACAATTATGTACATAGTACACACAGATGCCCAGTTTTTGAGTATTAGTGTCTAACTTTTGTAAACAAAATCTTAAAACTATGTCATCTGACCTTCCTTTAATCATTCATAAGTCATTTGATGGTAATCAAGTAGTTATAGATTATTTATTATTATTGCACCAGGTTAAAGAAGTTGCTGAATAAATCAATGACAGATAAGTCAGCATTTGATAGTTATTTCAGAACTCATGATGATTAAAGCAGAGTGGTGGTTCTCATTGACGGCATTAAAACATTTACATTAAAATGTGTATAATTTTTGCCCCATCTGAACAGTCAACCCACTGCCTAATCTGGGAAAGTTTGTTTCAACCCAGTTACCTCTGGCCACACCACACATGGGTACAAGTAGTTGCCTATTTGGATCACAAAGCTCTCTACAGCCAGCAGAAGGAGAGGACCGCTATCTACGAATTTGAGATAGTCAGAACAATGTACATAAATTAACCTATAAAGACATATTTTTCTAGTCTTAACTCACTAATATGGGCTGTAGGGGTTGCCAGATTGCCTAACTGCCTATTTCACTTTCACTCTATATACATATTCACAAACATATTCACTTACCAACTTCCGTGTGATATATGACATATTTTTCTATTAATTTACTTTGTACCTGACTGTAGATAATTATTTTGGTCTTGATACTGAGGAACCAAATGAAGTGCTTTTAGTTCTCTTGTGCCAGAATTGTCTATACACAGCATCTGTGTACCCCCTTTCAACTGACATATCACCTAAAATGAAAAATAATGATCAGGCTTCATTTTTTAAAAGATATCCAGTAATATGAATCTAAGTAAACTTAAATCCAAGAACACAGTTTTAATCCACAACTGAAGTTTTAATGGTAAACTATAGATATATTCTCACTTTTTTACTCTACAATAACATGCTCTCTGGAGGGACCACAAGGCAAAAAAGTTCCCCATGGAAATGTCTTGTGAGATGTGTTCAGTGTGTTAAGAGAAGTTCCTGCTCACGCCTTTCTCTACAGGTATAGGCTTAGGGTAGGGAACAGGTGACTATGAGCCAGAGCTTCTGTCCACCTGTCCATGTACTCCACAGTCTTCAGGAATGGAGAGAGTGTGCTGATTTGCCCAACCTGGTCCCACTGACATCCAGTTAACAATATGAAGGGCCTTGTCCCCCTGACTCCGTCTCTGTAGCTGGTCGACTACTTAGAATAATCTTTAATTTTATGACAGTCGTTCTCGCCTGCCACATGCACCTGTTATTATTTAACATCCAATGTGTTTTTAAGATGCCCATTTATTTCATTTCCTACAAGTACAGTTTAGAAAGCTTAATCCAAGTACTGGAAAATGCCAAGAAACCATGTCAATCTTTCTGGGCCTGACCAGCACCCTCAGATCACCTAGTTAGATTCTGACCACATGTAAGTCCTCAGCAAGCCTGGTGAGTCAGCCAGGCCACCACACCAGTCAAGCCAAGCATGGACTCAGCCCTCCCTGTGGGCAGCCCCGTCCATGATGGTGTAGCATGGACATGAAGGAGAGAGAAGTCACTGTCTCTCACTGCACACAGCTTCTAATTCTCATGGTAAAATCACGGATGCCCAGAGAAACTCTGGTTTCCGTTGTTAGGTTGCCTTTGGGTTTCCTAGACAGGAAAACCCAAATAAGCTTAAAGGATCAATGTTACCAAAATAACACACACAGCCTGTATTAATGAGGTGCTGATCACCAGCTCACACCTTCAGATCATCCTGACACTGGATAAGAGGCCAGCATCATGTTCCATTGGAATTTCATTTGTATTTAGAGGATAATTACAGCCACACACGGACAGGTGCACAGACGGGCTGAGTGGACTGTCCAGGCCTCTGCCTATTGCACAATTCTGGACTCCTGAGGGACACAGTCCTGTCCCTCCTAGGAGCATTCTAACATTACTCAGGAGTCCGGTGTAATCGGAAGAATTCTCATCCTGTTCACCTGATCTAAGTGTCCTAGAAAAGCTCTGCTCATTCTCAATTATTTTCCAGTTAAAGTACACACCTTACGCTTAAGGTCTCCTTTCTTGGAATAGAGAGCTGATGGTGGGGACAGCAACTGGTTCTTTGGACCTTTTGCCAACTGAATGCTTGGGGCTGGATTCCCTGGTTTCCCTCCCTTTTTGGTCCTCAGCACACCACTTACAAGCAGACTATGCAACATCTCTGTTTTCTGATCCATAAAATGTAGATAAAAATAGTGTCTACCCTACAGAGTTTCTGTGTTTTCGCAGCTCAGTCGTGTCTGACTCTTTGTGACCCCATGGACTGTAGCCCGCCAGGCTCCTCTGTCCATAGGATTCTCCAGGCAAGAATACTGGAATAGGTTGCCATTTCCTTTTCCAGGGGCTCTTCTCAACCCAAGGATTGAACCCAGATCTCCTGCATTGCAGGCAGACTCTTTACTGTCTGAGCCACCAGGGCAGTTGGTAGATTAAATAATATGACAAACATGCAAACCTATCACATAAACCACAGATGTTACTGATTCCTAGCTTACTTGAGTGTTAGCTGGTAGGAGGGATTTGGAGGCAGGCAGGGAGGAAAGCAGCTTCTGCCCTGCAGCCACAGAACCGCAGCTGCCCCTCCCACCAGCATGCCAAACCACACAGGTCAGCAGCTGCTCCTTTCCTGAGCCAACCCTGGGTCTGCCTGGACTGAGGTGAATTACGGCTTCTTTCTTTAGTGAATACAGCAGTGTCCTAATCTTTGATTTGCTAAGATCGAGTAGAAATGAGAATCTTAGATGTGAAAGAAACATTAGAAAGATTCTAATTATATCCCTCTTTTCATAGATAAGACAACCAAAAATGCTGACTCAACAAGTAAACAGAATGCAAACCAATGACTGAAAATATTTCACGGTTGACTTAGTAATGCAAGGGTCGAACATTTAACATCACGTCAGTCAGACACATTTTCTTTGGCATAATTACCATTGGGTTAGAGTCTTTCTTATGAGAGCAACCAGAGGCATCCTCTCCTCCTTGAGATGATGGGAACTTGCAACATGACTCCGGGGCCAGAGGATGTTGAAAGGTTGCTTCCTCCAGATTGTTACTCGTGATAGAACCACCTGCTTCCTTGATTTCAACCTGAAAAAGTAAATGTTATCTTAGAAGTCACATTGTGGACACTGCACTTTACAGTTGCATAATATAGAAAATTCTTTGTAGAAGTTACATTTGTAAAGTAAAGAACATTCTTATGCTTAGCATCCTCTCTTCCCCACTATTACTTCATCCTCTGGGGCGACAAGTCATCTAACCATCCTGGCTGGGGATCGAGAACATCAGAGAGATCAGGACCATCTGCCCATGAGGTGTGGGGATGTGACTTCGATGTAACCCTCTTTTTGTTTGAAAAACATGGTGTGGTTAATTTGAGAAGATTCTGTAATTGGTCAGCTCCACCTTGAGCTTCTAGACAACCCCCTACTACAAAAGAGCTGGTTGCCTCTTGGGACCTTCCTTAAAATTGCCTAAAATGCTTCTCCTTAATCATCTTCTCAGAGCACACTCATTAAGTTGTATTACTGTTCTAATTTGTTTTGCGTTTTCCTCAAGCAGCCAGACATCTTTGCTGATGTTTTAGTGATATTTATATTGTAACTGGAGCTTCCCAGGTGGCGCTAGTGGTAAAGAATCCTCCTGCCAGTATAAGAGACACAAGAGATGTGAGTTTCCCTGAGTCGGGAAGATCCCCTGGAGGAAGGCATGGCAACCCATTCCAGTATTCTTGCCTGGAGAATCCTATGGACAGGGGAGCCTGGCGGGCTACAGTCCATGGGGTCGCAAAGGGTCGGGGGATGTGACTGGAGTGACCTAGCACACATGCACGTTGTAACTTACAATGTGTTTATAGTAGTATTTACAATTAAATTGTAGAGCTCCCCTCACCCAATGGTAGAACGATAATTAACATGAAAACCGCGAGCGTCGAGAATAACTGCCAGCTTTGTTTTTTAAGCTATCCTCTGCAACAACCCAGCAACATATCAGCAAAGGTACCAAAACTAGGGAGAAACATCAGTGATGTCATTGAAAGGCAATGGAATTTTAAAAACTAAGTAGTCTCAATGCTTTAAAAAAAATACCACTCAAGTGTTTCCAAAAAAATTACCATTTAAAGTGTTTCAAAACTATAATTATATATATAGTATATGTATAGTATATATAAATATATTATATATGTATATAACACATGTACACCCATGGTGGATTCATGTTGATGTATGGCAAAACCAATACTGTAAAGTAATTAGCCTCCAATCAAAATAAATAAATTTATATTAAGAATATA